>CM069079.1:38948981-39496481 GCA_035578085.1 Solanum pinnatisectum | reverse complement strand
ATTTTATCTTAGCAAGATCTCTTCTAGATCTGTCTTTAGTAAATCTATTAGATTTATGAGAGCTTTTTCTAGCTTCGCGATCTTCTTTGGATCTACACCTATGCTTAGATCTCTTCTTCCTCCTGTGAGAATCTTCAGTTTTAGAAGACCTGTAATATTTATCCTTATTGCCTTCTTTAGCAACGGGATTGGGTAGACCAAACTGCTCACAGAAATCTCCCAATTGAGATTTTTCTCTAAGCTTATCCATCTTAAGCTGTCGAGCCATTTTTTGTTCATTGCACAGATTTAGTCCTTGTTGTGTGCAAGTTCCTATAATCTTTCCATAGCTCAAATTTGCGTACAAGATTTCACCGTGACCATTTCTAAGAGCTTTTCGAACTCTTTCGGCAAATAGAGGGGGAAGACCACCTGTAAACTTGTCTTTTCAGTATTCAACCTTATTTTCGGGTAATTCCATAACCTTACTAAGATAGGTATCTTTGTACCATCTAAAATATGCTAGCGTCTGACATCGAAGACCGGTTAGAAGAGTACGAACCGTTTCATGTTGATTGGTAAATCTACCATTGAAATGTTCTAGAATAGTGAGAACTAGAGTATAAACAGCGTCTTCTCTGTTCTTCACTAAAGTCATCCCTAAATTATCAATTCCTTCATCAATAGTTATCGCATTAACAATAGAAGCTTTCTCATCCGTGCTGAGATACTTATCCCACCAACCTCGAAGCTGACCAATAAAACCTGCAATTATCATTTTACAGATTACCCTATTTGTGTTTTTAACATTTTACAGATAGTTGCATATATAAGCATTCGATGAACCATAATCGTTAACTGCTTATCAGTTAGTCCATCAAGATTCCATTCATAAATTTCGAAACCGCTGTAAGACGTATTAGTCTGATTCCAGTCACGCTCTTCAATCAAAACATCTTGTGGAGTCAGGCAAGGATAATAATAAGTATTCATACTCGGCTTGGTAGCATAACCACTGTTTTTTTTGGAATAACCCCTGAGTTTATTGAACTTTGAAGAAACTTGATTTTTAAAATCACCAGTATTTTCTATTTTATCAGCAAAATCTTGCGATAAATTCATAGGCCCAAATTTTAAGCCAGAAACATTTTTATCAACAAGCTCTTTAATATCTAAATCAAAAAACTTTTTATCAAGAAGATTTTCCAGAATTTTCGAAGAACTAGGTTTAAAATCGGAGATTTCTATAGGCCTTTGAACATGAGTAGAAACTACCGTAGGTTTTCTTTCAGAATTAGAAGCAATATCAGTAGTAATAGCAAAATTTGTTTTAGCCATATCTGCCTTAATATCTTTTAGAAAAATAGTTAAATCATCGATTTTTTTGTCAAGAGAGTTGATATGCTCACCCAACACTTTAACATAAAGACTCAAATAATTATTTTGAGTAATAAGTTTATTAATTTCAGTGATACTGATCGAAGCAATATCTTCCTCAATGAATTTTTGAAAAGCTGATAAAGTAATACCAGTATTGTTTGGTAAAATAAACGATGACTAAGGAGGGTAGACAGCTTTCAAAAGATTACAACTTCCATCTTTATAAGTTGTTTCAATGACGTTAATATATAACGGTAACTAGGTGGTTATAAACCAAGGAACGAAATACATAATTTGATTAGGTAAAGAACAAGTTTCATAAAACTCTTGAGAAATACAATTAGTTTTGAACCGATTCCATTTTTCATCAAAAAATTCATTTTGAATATGTTTTCTTGCCAGGGAACCTGGCTAAAATCGATTTGGTGTGAAAACATTAAGAATCATTGAGGTCAAACTCCATCTCGGAGACTGAAGGAATATCCTTATTAGAAGCATCATCATTCACTTGAACTATATTAGTTCGAGGGTCGATCTTTACCTTTTCGACCACAGAGTTTCCATCAGAACCAATACTATGTAATGAAGCCGCATGATCTCGGGCTGGACCATATATCGGTTCAATAGGGGAATTATGATGAACAACAGGCAAAAGTCTGTGACTTGATAAAGAATGTCTATTATTACTGTGATTCACAGAAGACATCAATCTATTGTTAGTAAAGACTGCTTATGAGGTGCGTAGTTATGATCTGCGAACTATATACAAATCCTTCCATCAAAATCTTGAGAAATATGAGAAAAATTAGAATTAGTAACAACATCTGTTAACTGATTTGGGGATATAACCGAATATAGAGTCCATGAAGTAGGGAAATATATTTCTTCCCACTTAATAGGTCTTCTAGTAGTGACCTTGGACCTTGCAAAATTAGTTTCTACCAAAATAATCTGATTGGAAATATCATATAATCTACATCTAGGATTAAGAGTAGATAACAATTTAAAATAGATTCGGTAAGATAAACAAATAAGTTCCGAACCAGGCGCATAATTATAACCATGAGTTTTAACATTTAATGTTAAAGCATCGAGAATATTCGCATCAGTAAGAGATAACTGCAAATTGGGCTGAGTATTAAAATAAACGGAACCGTAGGCCACCGTAGATTCTATCGAACCCATAAGAGACTGATGAAAATTTAAATTTCTAGCATCACGAAGAGCAGCTAAAAAGGCCTCAGGCAACCCTTTAAGGGTAAGAGGTTTGAAAGCAATTTGAACTATGTCAATATGCAGATAATTATACTGACTTTTATAAAAGTTCACATCGCGCTCGTTTAGCAAACGAATAGTCTGTTCAGACGAATTCAAAGCAAGAGACTGCTCACTTGTTTTAATCAATTGTTTTGAAAATAGTTTATCAAACCAACTATAGTTATAGATAGTTTTAAAAGGGACTTTAGGAATCGTCCACCTGTTTAACAAGTCAAGGTTTTGAGGTATATCTACATCTTCAAGTCTAGTACTTTAAGTAATTGTTTCTCTCAGATCCATGGGTGAAAGATCATATCTATGTCAAATAGTTCACCTCCGACTGTACCTCGATCCCAGAACCAAGTCGAGAAGTCATACTAAAATTCTTTTATATTTAAATAAAGCTTAGATCCGTTCATGGTCTATATAGGAGAGAAATTAGTTATTCGACATAGATATGAAATCTTTAGCCGGACATCGTCCTGGCTAGGAGAGATGTACTAAACAGAAAGACTAAAATATTTACCTTATAAAGGACGTTGTCTCCAAGCTTAAGTAACTCTGAAGAACTGGCCGGTTTATTTATCTGAAAATCGGAACAGTGCTCGAAGAGAGTCTTTACAAGAGCTTTACAACTATGGAAAAGAGAAAGAGATTTCAAATTTTTCTGATGTCCTCTTCTGAAGAAAGACTAAGACTTAAATAGACAAAATTAAAAGACATAAGGAATCTATATACAGTAAAAGGGTCCCACATCTGGGTCGCTGAACAGTGTATCAATTGTTTAGTGGGGCTGCAATAGTGACTCTCCTGTTGAGTGGGCCTAGTATGAATTTTTATAAAAATTAGCTCTCGTAAATCTAATAGATTTGCTAAAGACAGATCTAGAAGAGATCTTGCTAAGATAAAATGCTACAAGTGTGGTAAACTTGAGCATATTGCTCCCAACTATAAGTTGAACTAGTTAAAAACTTTGGAGCTTGACAATGACGCTTATGAAAAGGTTTATGGTATGTTATACACATCAGGTTCGGACAATGATTACGAAGTTCTTCTTATTTTCAAAAGGTTTTATTTCAGAAAATAATGAATTACTACAAAAACTTTGGAGCTTGACAATGACACTTATGAAAAGGTTTATGGTATGTTATACACATCAGGTTCGGACAATGATTACGAAGTTCTTCTTATTTTCAAAAGGTTTTATTTCAGAAAATAATGAATTACTACAAAAACTTTGGAGCTTGACAATGACACTTACGAAAAGGTTTATGGTATGTTATACACGTCAGGTTCGGACAATGATTACGAAGTTCTTCTTATTTTCAAAAGGTTTTATTTCAGAAAATACTACTACTACTATCATTAGTTATATACTTAATTAGTATTCTCACTTTTTTGTTCAAAAGATAATGTTTACGCTTTTATGTAAAATTTGTTACATATCAAAGAAAATGAAACTATCATAACTTTTAATGAAGTAAAAAAATGATAATGAAAGAGTATAATTAAGTATTCTCACTTTTTTGTTCAAAAGATAATGTTTACGCTTTTATGTAAAATTTGTTACATATCAAAGAAAATGAAACTATCATAAATTTTAATGAAGTAAAAAAATGATAATGAAAGAGTATAATAGACATTTTAAAAGTTTAATTAGAATAAATAGAAAGTTTGAATATTTTTCAAAATTGAGGGGGAAATTTGATTTTAAAAGAAAAGTTAAGAGGTGAAAATAATTTAGGATAAGGAACAAGTACCCTTAGACTATGATCGAAATACAAGAGACACATTTTAATTAAATTAAGGTTCTATTACATCCCCCACCCCCGAACCCATTGTTTTTGTCATTTTGTATACCTTTTTGGCATACGTGGCATCCAAATATCTCACACACGCCTCAACTGCGTGGAGTCATGGCTGTGTCATGTAAGCCAAAAGGTACACAAAATTACAAAAAAAAAAAATTTAAAAAAATGAGTTCAAGGGAGAAATAGGACCTTAATATAGTTAAGATGTGTCTCTAAAATTTTGATCATAGTCTAGAAATACTTATGTGTTATCCCGAATAATTTTTACCCTAACGTCAAGAGAGCCAAAGCATAAATAGATTGAGTAATGACCTCCATCATGATGACTATTTGTAGTTTCAAACTTTCAAGTATTAGCTTAAAGGAGTTTTCTAATATTTAATGAATGAAATTAGTGAAAGTTCTAAAACATTTTCATAGAGAATATTCTTTAATTAGTCATAGCTCAAAAGAACAAAAAGATGACCTTGTAATTAGAACCTAACTATGTATAGTCAATCCTCTAGTTTAGGATGCATTTTAGTCAAATGAAAAATAAATACTGATTACAATATATCACGTAGATCAATAGAAAACACAACATATTAAAGAAAATATGTTTAAATTTATTATTCCACACACAAACAACAAAGAAATATTTAAGTCTTATACAATTAAGAAAATATCACATACATATCTGAAAAACAAGGATAAAAAGTACCACTATTTTCTTTAGTGAGTAGGTGAACTTTTGTTCCTTTTCTAACAAGAGATTGACTATCAACAATCATATGGAAAAAAAAATCTAATTGCAGTATCATTAAATATTTATTACCACTTGAAAAAGTTCTAAAACTAACTAGAAAGATCCATAGGTGTGTTAGGATAAAGAATTAAATTTAGATTTAACTTATATCTATCTGCGTAATTCTTCTATATATTAATCTTGATAATTATTATAATGGTTGCTGTAATTATGTTTTAACTCGTCTGAAACTGTACAAATTTTTATGCGCTATCATTAAAGAAATTAAGTTAATTATTTTTACAAGTAATCTAATACTCTATTAGATTTTGAGCTTTAGGAGGAATAAAAGTATAACCATTTGATTAAAGTCACGGTCTTGTCAAAAGCAAATTGTGAGTCGAAATTTTCTATTTTTTATAAGAAAATAAAAAATGTCCACCACCTAATCCACTCATTTTTAAATGATATCTAGTTCTCGTAGCAATTTTTAAAATTTTTTTAGGGTATCTTCCTTTTAATTAGTGGTAAATGGTGGTCATTGAGTATAACTATGATCTTTCACATATTATTTTATCGTTATTAAGTATAACTATGATCGTTGTGTGCTTATTGTGCGTGTTGTTTTTATGTAGGAATGATATTCGAGGAAATGCGAACTATTGGAGATAATATTGATGCTTTGGGCCTTTGAAATTCAACCAAGATGGAGTTTGAGGGTCAAAGACCAAGAAAAAGAACGAAAAAAATCAAGGACGAACATTAATATAGTGTGCGCAATGAGCCAGCTTAACGGCCCATGCCACTTCTATTGTGAATGGAGAGGTGTCACGATCCAAAAAATAAACACAGGCTAAGTAAGGCAATTCTTCACCCATACATAAACTTTATATAAATAAATTAAGAAAAAATAAATCATAAATTAATTAATTTTAAAATCCAAAGCCTTTCATAGATGAAAATATGAAATGCAAACTTTTTCAAAATTTAGTGGCACTAGTACAAAAGCTATTAAAATTAAAATGCACAATTGTTTGTAACATACAACTTTCTAGGAAATCAAATAAATAAAGATAAAATGATAGAAGAAACTAGACTTCACTCCGAATGTTGGTATCTCAGCAAAGCTTTGAGTAGATACAACCTCGAACTAGTATCAAGATCTACATAAAAAAAGATGCAGCACAAGTAGTAAATCATTAACACTTTCCTCAATATTATTTATAGTAGATCATTAAGAACCATTTCATATCGAATATAAATAATTTATTTCAAATATTGTTTTCATAATACCAATTGTGTGAAAATAAATGTGTATACATGATCACAGTAATAAAATTTCTAATGCATCAAGTATATGAGAATGACTTTCTCTCCATACATATCGTAGGGTACAAGCTTCCTCAAATAACAAATATACTTTTTAAAATCATGTCCTCAGGCCACACTTCATCAATTTAAGCATATTTCTTTCAATACGAGCCTATCTTGGCAGAATAATCTCCTATAGATGATAAGAGACATTGTTATTGAAAGGTAGCATTGTTATTTACTTAATGTAGTGAGCAGCGGCAAAAATATACGGATGTTGGGTGAAGTGAGGAAGATTTTGTTAAGTCTATGATAGTACTGAGAAGTACGTTGTGTTGAATAAAGGCATCCAAGAGGTAAAGCCAAGAAAGGCTATGAGACGGTAACAACAGATGATGTGAGGACATACAATTAGTATGAAGTGAGGGCGCCAAAATGGTGTTTTTGAAAAGGGGAGAGAGAATCTCAAGACCCCGTTATTTATAAAGAGCACCTGATATACAAATATTGGAAGGAAAGAGTCAAATGTTGGTGAAGATCGACAATATTCCACATTTGTTGTCATGAAAAGGATGCTTGACAAAGGCGGAGTTTTTGAGTAATACTCTATCTTTGTCGACTAGAAAAAAAAAATCAAATGTTGAGGGGGAGATTTGTAATGACCTATGAACTTACACTCTTTTTATTCGTGATTTGCCTACGTGTATACCTTGTTTTAATGATAATCTAGCTTAATACTCTTGATCGATAATCATTTAAATATTTTGGCTCTTATGTAAGGTTTTTTGCGCATTATAGAAAAAAACTCAAAAATTAACTATGGAGAAAAGGAGGCCTAAAAATTAAATCCCCAATTTTCTGATTCTTCAGCCAAATCCCAAGTGAAGCAAAGGAGCTCGCCTTGCGAGTCCCAAAGCAAGGTAGTGATGGTCGCAAGGCAAATTTGGGGCAAGTCAGAACACATCTATAAGCTAGTATTAGTCTAGTCTGATTTGAAGGGCCTTTTCAGGTGTTTTAAGCTTATAAATACCTAAATATAGTCATTTGTGAAGAAACAAAACATGATTAGTTATATTTATTTCTTGCTCTAAGATTGAATTCTAACTTGTGTAATAAGATTGTGAGGAACTAAAAGTCCTCTTTCTAGGGTTATGGTCATTGTATGAACATTCTCATCTTAATTATTGATTGTTTAGCATAATCTACCATAAATATTTTGTTCTTACAATCTTATACTCGACTATTCTATTGTTTAACCAATAGGATAAATGGATAATTGCTAGTGAAACTGGACACGAAAAAGTTAGGAATAAAATGTGGCATTCGTATGCAGATGAACTAGAGACGAGGACCAAAAACATCCCTAAGAAGTTGATGAAGGAGATTCAAATGTGGATGAAGCGTCAGTATTATAGGGATAAAATACTTGGTAGGAAGTCCAATGACAATATAAGAAAAGTAGTCACAAGTAGTGTCTTTTAAGAAATATAAGTATCGATTTGGCTTGTGCTCTTTCAAACAAGGCAATGTAGTGAATTCTATAGCTAGAGCTAACAGAAAGTAAACAAACATCCCCCAAAAATTAATCTTTAATTAAGTCTTGTTAAGGTCAAAGTTTAAGTCTAATTCTAGTAAAGTCGTCACACTGTTGCACCCTATTTCAAACTGATCAAAGTAGTTCAAAAGTTAATGATTGTGTACCTCTGATTTTGTAAATGCCTAGTGTTGTCACCCAATATTCAGGAAAAGATAAGAAAAAATATTTTTTAAAAGTGTAAACTCTGCTTTGATCTTCGAAAATGGGTAGATTCTGAGTAAGAATTTTATTTAGGGAAATTATGTGGATAAGAAAACATATACTAGTTAATGAGTTAACATAACTACGGTTTGCCTTAATTACAATTCATGGCCTACTTTTAGCTATAATTACGCGGCTCAATTTTTTAGTTTTATATAATTTGCACGTTTGTATAATTCAGAATTTGTATAATATAATTTGTATAACTTTTGTATAATGTAATTTTGTATAATATAATTTTTATAACTGCTTAAAGTTTAGATGTTTGTGTTTGTATAAATTTGTTATTTTGAGTTTATTCAAAAATAGTTGACTTTTACAAATATACCTACGAATTATACAAACGAGACAGCTTAAACTGTAGCTACAGCCCCTAAATATGCTAACTATAGATATGGAGCATAGTTAAGTCTATTATGGTGGCTATTTGGATGTTAAGCATCCCTCAGAGGCTATCCAAAAATAGTCCTTAGAATCTTTAGGTATAAATAGGGATATTTTTGTTCATTATTTGTTAGAAAATGAAGATGTGAAGAGATTTTATTAATGTTGAAAGAAAAATATGTTGGGAATATAGCAAGAGTTAATGGGAAATTGAGGGAAGATGAAAAGAGAGGAACTTGAAAAGTTCTCTTATGCTTTAGTAAAAAGGCATTTCTCTCTCATTGGTGGTGGAAAGAAAAATACAAGTGTTTAAATAGAGAAACACTTCTATTAGTTGTTAAAAGGGTTGGAAAGAGGGACCCCCCTCGCGCCGTCGTCAACGTCGCTCGCTCAGCTTCGGCTTTGGCTTTGGAAAATGATCGAGAGATTATTTTTTGGACAAAGTTTGTTTTAATTATTTAGTTATTCATTTAATTAATTAAATTAAATGTGTTTCAATTAATTAGTTAATTAACCGAAACGTTCTGACCCGACTAGGATCCGCGCGACCCGTTTTATTTAAAAACTTTCCCATTTTATTTAAATTTCCCGCCATTGGAAATAACTGTTCTGAAAGGTTGCAACTTTCAGGAACAACCATGACCTTTTGAAAGGTTGCAAACTTTCATGAATGTTCATGTGAATTCTGAAAGGTTGCAACCTTTCGGAATCAGTTCGTCTTGGCTATAAATACCAGTTATTCTTCAGACTTTTTACTTACAAAAAATTTTGATTTCTTCTTCTTCTTCTGTACAAATATTTTTCGTGTACTTTACTGCCGTTGAGTGGCTCGCTGACACCAGAATTTTGGGTATCAATACACTAGTGATTGAGATCATTATATCCTAAGAGGACATATTCCAAATCAAAGATTTTAGTTTTGTTAATTAATTTATTAAGTTTGCAATTTAAGTTATTGCTTAGTAAGTCTTTGTCGATTTTTGTTTATTTTTTTTACCACTCTTCTTCTTCAAAAAAAAAAAATAAAAATAAATAACTAATTTTTCAAAAAAAAAATGCATGTGAAAAAAATTCATGATTATTGAAGCATGAAACTATAAAATCGGATAGTAAAATTGGATGGCACAAGTGCAACTTCACTCAACTTTTTTTCCATGATTCGATGAGGAGAGTGGTAGTAAAAAATTTTTTTTCAAGTTTGCAATGATCGAGAAGTTACAAAACAACGTAAAAGAAAAGAACAAAGATTCGTCTAAGATTGAGAAGAGAAAGAAAAAGATAACAAAAAAAAAAAAAGAAGTAGAATAAGAATAATTGAATAAGTTTTGATAATTTTGAAAAGAACAAAGAGAAAGAAAAGAGAAAAGAAAAAAAAAAAAAAAAAAAAAAAAGAAAAAATAAAATAAAGGCAAAAATGTGAATTGTTTGTTATTGGTCATAAGTCTCTCTTATGTCATGCCCAAAAAGGACAAAGACAAAAAAAAAAAAAAAACAAAGCAACAATCAAAAAAAGAAAGATGACCGTGATGTAATGATCTCGGTGCAACTTAGTTGGAAATCCCAAGGAGTAGTTTATTTGAAAAAAAAAAAATTTACAACATACTACACTTGTTGAGTCGATGAATTTTTGTTCATGGGAACACAAATTATGCTTTTGTTTATTTATTGGAGTCAAATGATTTATGGCATGCTCGTTTGGGACATGTAAATTACAAAGCCTTGCGAAAATTAATTATTTTAGAAGTATTGCCTGATTTCAAATGTGATAAATCGAAATGTGAAATTTGAGTGGAAAGTAAGTTTGTTAAACATCCTTATAAGTCTGTTGACAGGAATTCAAAACATTTAGACTTAATTCACACAGATATATGCGATATGAAGTCGATATCATCTCACGGTGGGAAAAGTATTTTATAACTTTTATTAACGATTGCACTCGATTATGTTATGTATATTTGCTTACTAGTAAGGATGAAGCAATTGATGCATTTAAGCAATACAAAAATGAAGTGGAAAATCAATTGAATCTAAAGATAAAAATGATTCGGAGTGATAGGGGTGGAGAATACGTATCTCCTTTTGCAGAGATATGTTTGGAATATGGTATTATTCATCAAACTACTGCACCCTATACACCACAGTCAAATAGTTTGGCTGAACGAAAGAACAGAACATTAAAGGAAATGATGAATGTCTTAATAATCAGTTCTGGTTCACCGCGAAACCTATGGGGGGAAAGCCATCCTTACGGCTAACAAGATACTCAATAGGGTACCCCGTAGCAAAATGCAATCGATTCCATATGAGTTATGGAAAGGAAGGAAATCCAACTTGAAATATGTCAAAGTGGGGGTGTCTAGCTGAGGTAGAGATTCCTTTACCCAAGAGGGTGAAAATTGAACCCAAAACAGTGGATTGTGTATTTATTGGATATGTTGTGAACAGTAAGGTCTGTCGATTTTTGGTTCACAAATCTGATAATCTTGAAATTCATGTGAATACGATAATTGAGTCAGATAACGCTAAGTTCTTTGAACACATTTATCCGTATAAAACTGAATGTGAGTTGACAAGCGAAAGACCTAAACGACCACAGGAAGAATCAACAGAAAATACACTACCTGATAAGGATCCTAGGCGTAGTAACCGCCAAGGGAAATCCACTTCTTTTGGACCAAATTTTGTGACATTCTTGCTTGAAAATGAGCCTCAAACATTTAAAGAAGCTATGTCTTCATCTGAGTCAATTTATTGGAAAGAAGCAGTCAATAGTGAGATCGAATCAATTTTAAGTAACCATACTTGGGAATTGGCTGATCTTCCTCTAGGAAATAAACCTTTAGAATCAGAGTGGATCTTTAAAAGGAAAATGAAAGTCGATGAAACTATTGACAAATATAAGGCTAGACTTGTAGTTAGTCAAAGGATACAAGCAAAAAGAAGGTCTCGATTCTCCAGTAACAAGGATAACATCAATTAGGATGTTAATAGCACTAGCGGCAGTGCATGATCTTAAAATCCACCAAATGGATGTAAAGGCAGCCTTCTTAAATGGAGATTTGGATGAAGAAATTTACATAGAACAACTGTGGTTTATGATAAAGAAGAGAAAGTGTGCAAACTTGTGACGTCGTTTTATGGGCTCAAGCAAGCACCCAAACAATGACATGATAAATTTAACCAAACACTGTTGGCAAATGGATTCAAGATTAACGAATGTGATAAGTGTGTTTACATTAAAAACGTTCCGAATCATGAAGTCATTGTTTGTCTGTATATTGATGACATGTTAATAATGAGTAAAGATATTGACAATATAAATGCTACTAAGCGCATACTATCCAGCAAGTTCGATATGAAGGACTTAGGAGTTACTGATTTGATCTTAGGGATCAGGATTCTCAAAACTCCTCAGGGACTAGCATTATCTCAATCTCATTATATTGAAAAAGTATCGGATAAGTTCAAGTACTTGAATATCAATGTTGTCAAAACTCCAATTGATTTAAGCTTTACATTTCAAAATAATGAAGGTGAAAGTGAGTCTCAATTGGAATATGCCAGACTGAGTCAGTTCACTAGTAATCCTAATCAAACTCACTAGATGGTAATGAAACGTGTGTTGGGACATTTGAAACATATACAACATAATGCTTTGTAGTATAATAAATATCTTGCCATGATTGAAGGATATAGTGATGCAAATTGAATCACCGAGTCAAATGAAGTAAAATCCACAAGTGGTAATATGTTTACACTTGGTGGAGGAGCAGTCTCTTGGAAGTCATCCAAACAGACATGTATCACTTGCTCCACAATGGAATCTGAATTTATTGCTTTAGATAAGGCAGTTGAAGAAGCAGAATGGCTTCAGAATTTCTTAGAGGATATTCCATTCTAGCCCAAATCTGTGGGACCTATTTGCATACATTGTGATAGTCAAGCAGCAATAGGTAAGGCAGGGAGCGTCATGTACAATGAAAAGTCTCGTCATATACGACGGAGACATATCACCGTAAGACAACTGCTCTCTAGTGGAATTATCACAATTGACTATGTGAAGTCAAGCGATAATGTGTCAGATCCACTAACGAAAGGCCTAGTGAGAGAGGCAGTTGAAAGATCATGTAAGGGAATGATTTTATGTAGCTGATGGTTCGACATTGTCAATCAACTCAATCCATTCTCATGATGAAGACAATGTTCAGGAACAAGGTTAAAACATTAAGATTTGTTAATGAAGTTAATAAAGCTTAAAGTTTTTAATAATTTGCTAAGTTTGGCATATTTGACCAAATAGTGTATCTACGACATGACACGGTTAGAAATCACTTATATGACTGTGAAGTGTAAGTCGCTTCAAAGAGAATTTTTGTCAAAAGTCTATTCTTTATACACTCATGAAATCAAGAGGTGTTCATAGCTGAAATGAACACAGCGTTAATTGTGTGACATATGGTTGTCTAGGTATACACCAAAGCTCGACAGTTCAAAGATATCGCATCTACCGATTGACCGAGTATATCCGACATATGTTCACTATGAAAAGTCCAAGGGGAAACCTACTTATCCAGATGTAATTGATCCTTGCTTGTAAAGTACACACTCGTCCGTGTATTCCTTATGTTATGATCATTCCCCATTAATGTGGGGCATTGTTGGGAATATAGCAAGAGTTAATGGGAAATGGAGGGAAGATAAAAAGAGAGGAACTTGAAAAGTTCTCTTATGCTTTAGTAAAAAGGCATTTCTTCCTCATTGGTGGTGGAAAAAAAAATAGAAGTGTTTAAATAGAGAAATACTTCTATTAGTTGTTAAAAGGGTTAGAAAGAGGGACCCGCCTCGCGCCGTCTCCATCGTCGCTCGCTCGCTCGGCTTCGGCTTTATAAAACGATTGATCGAGAGATTATTTTTTGGACAAAGTTTGTTTTAATTATTTAATTAATTAAATTAAATTAAATGGCGAAAATGTTTCAATTAATTAGTTAATTGACTGAAACATTTCGACCCAACTCGAATCCGCGCGACCTGTTTTATTTAAAAACTTTCCCATTTTATTTAAATTTCCTGCCGTTGGAAATGACTATTCTGAAAGATTGCAACTTTCAGGAACAGCCATGACCGTTTGAAAGGTTGCAAACTTTCATGAATGATCATGTGGATTCTGAAAGGTTGCAACCTTTCGGAATTAGTTCCTCTTGGCTATAAATACAAGTTATTCTTTAGACTTATTACTAACAAAAAATTCTGATTTCTTCTTCTTCTTCTTATGCACAAATATTTTTCGTGTACTTTACAGCCGTTGAGTGGCTCGCTGACACCAAAGTTTTGGGTATCAATACACTGGTGATTGAGATCATTCTATCCTGGGACGACATATTCCAAATCAAACCTCAGATACTAGAGGGGAATAATTTCCTTAAGGGGACACTGTGCATTCAATGGGCTTGATCTTCTTCCTATTCTGTTTTTCCAGATTTTAGTACGTTTCTACAGATTTTAGTTTTGTAAATTAATTTCTATTCTTCACTGGTTCATTGGAAACTTTGGTAACCTCGTGTTTCTGCAAAGTTTCTGATAATCAGTGCTACTGTTTTAAACACAGATTGACAAAAAAAAAAAAAAAAAATATATATATATATATATATATACATATATATATATATATATATATATATATATATATATATATATATATATATATATACATATATAAGGTGCAAAAAAATATATGCCTACGATATACAGAAGTTTTAGTTGCCATATATACTTATTAGAAAAGTAAAAACGGAAAATTATGGTTTTATTTTTAAAAACATAGATGGATGAAATATATATATATATATAAAAGATGTGGGAAAAAACTAAAAATAATATGTATCTTATATAGAACGTAAATAGAGTTTTAGTATTAATTAAATATTAAATTGAAATAGTATCATAGATATATAAAACAATATAAAAATAAGTAAAGTATAAATATACCTTGTATATAGCGGCATATAAATGTATATACCTCTTACTTGGGCCACTAAAAGAACTTAGGACGAAGCCCCTTTACAATTTGGGCCAGGGAGTCCGGCATCAAAACGAACACTTTTTAAACCTTAAACACCAAAAGGGACACTCTCTAAAAACACACATCAAAACGGAGAGTTTGCCCATTTATGGGTGAACTATAACTACCATCTTTTAACATTGTCATCCTCGTTAACTCTAAATCCATCCAAAATAATATTACACAAACTTTAAAGATAGTTCGCCCACTATAATTATTTTTATTAACTCCTCACGTGAATCTATATCTCTTTCTTCCTCACATTAAGCTATGTCTCTTTCTTCAACAGTAAATATGTGTTATTCACGTCACATTTTCTCATTCATTTTTATCTTTTTATACTTTATATTTTAAGTTTTAAAATTTAATAGTCATGTCTCAACAATGCAGAAAGTATGTATATTTAATTGAACTAGATGGTTGTAAATGCAAAAGAGTATTGTAAAATGAAAACATCGAGGACTCCAAGAAATCTTGATTGTAAGTTTTTGAGTTGTGCGCTTTCAAAAGTAAAAAATTAAGTTGTTCATTTTAAAATATTTGGATATTCACTTATTTTCTTATTTTATTATTTCAGGAAAATGAGGAAAATGATGGATGCAATTAATTTCAGTGGGAAGAAAGCATGCTCATAAAAAAACGTAGATGTTATATCTTGTCTTAGTTGGATCAAAAAATTTCTTAAAAAATATATTAGAGTATGCCCGTAACTAAACGAACCGCAACATTTTAAAACAATAAATATTGGAGTTCGCCCCACTACGGCCAAACCCTAAAAAAAAAAATAAAAAAAAAAACCCTAAAAAAAAAAAAAAAAAGTGTGCCTAAGTTCATGAACTGCAATAATTTATTTATTTATTTTAAAAAATGGAGTTCATCCGTAATTGGACAAATCTCAATATATATATTTTTTTTAAATGTAACATCTTTGTTATTTTTCATATATAATGATGCTCTTAGTTCTAATGAAAAATTCATACAAATAAATTTAAAAAATTCAGAAGAAAAAAAATAATACTCAATTGAAACTGCAATTGAGTATTGCTTTTAGAACTACCACTTTTCATTGGGAGATTGTTCACCTTTTCCACTTAATTTAATGGTAAATATGTCACGACCTAGGGTACACCCTAGAT
The DNA here is from genome assembly GCA_035578085.1 of Solanum pinnatisectum. Classification (NCBI taxonomy): domain Eukaryota; kingdom Viridiplantae; phylum Streptophyta; class Magnoliopsida; order Solanales; family Solanaceae; genus Solanum; species Solanum pinnatisectum. The sequence continues at coordinate 39,480,643 of CM069079.1, read as the reverse complement.
ATAACATGGCGTAGTTGATCCCAAAGGGATCTCATACAAGCCCTTAGCATATCATAACATAAGATAATAGAAAAGTAAGAGAATTTTAAAAACTTTACCCATACAATCGAAGTCTTTCATAAAAGCAAGCGAAGTCTTACTACACTTTGTCTCAAACCATCTAAACTCAACTTTGAATAAAACCTTTGGGACACAACCCATACAATAGTCTCATGACATGAAAAATAAAAGACATAAAGGAAATAGTGGCTTTGTCTTCGAAGCTATGAGGACTCACCAAGTCTTCAACTCCTTGCACTTCTAAAAACCTATCTTCAAGAATGGAACTCAAATCTCTGAACCCTACATTTGATTAGAATGTAGGCAAAGTATGAGTTAGTACAAAAATGTATTAAATATGTTAACTAGCATAACATCATAAGAGCATAACATAAGGGTTAGTCAACATAAGACATAATCCATAAACATAAGAGATGCTTTATGAAACATAAACTATAAGCATGAGAGACAATATCATAATCATAAGCAAAGTCTCCAACATAAGCATCATATAAGCATTATTCAACTCTTAGGCATTCATATCATAATAAGACCACTCTCAAGTAACCTCAAAGCATACTTGTGCAATGCATGAATGGCATCCCATAATACCATCCAAGCTAAGCATCCCTTGTTGATCATCTTAAATATAGTCCATAATCATAGTCAAGTCTTAGGCTTTCCTATCATAAGAGCACTATACTTCTAAGTAACCTCAAAGCATACTTGTGCAATGCATGAATAGCATCCCATAATATCATTCACACTAAGCATAACCTTGAAGTCACCATATACATACTTACCATTCATTTGGTCTCTTTCTTAGCTTACTTCATATAGACAAGGGAACTATCACCTTTAGTCAACCATATCATGAAAGGCAACTATAGCAACAACCCAAGCTAAACGTACCTCATATAAGAGAACACTTCATAAGTAGCTTCAAGTCATACTTGTGCAATGCATGAATGGCATCCCATACTACCATTCATACTAAGTACCACCTTAGGCTATCATACATACTCACTAGTTGGGGACTAGTCCTTCTTTCTATTTGACATTAGTCATTTAAGGTACTTCTTTACTTAGTACTAGGCAAGACATCACACATGAATGATTACAAGTTATCAATTCAAGGATACCAAGGAATAGCACCCTACTAGGCTAGACCAAGCTAATCATCTAGCTAACATGACTACATTATCCTAGTCAAGCTACCATGGAGGGCATACTATCATGCAAGTCCAAGTTATTCAAGGAAGGGTACAAGTTTTCCATCCTAGCTACCATGCAAAACATCCTATGATGCTAATGCAAGCTACTCTTAAGAGAGTATGATTTCTCAATCCTAAGCTACCATGAAATGACCTTTGCCTAACCCAGTCATGCTATCATGAAGGCATTTTACAATGCTAGTTCAAGCTACCCTTAGGAGAGTATATGTCCTCAATCCTAGGCTACCATGACTACTACTAACTCAAGCAACAATGAAAGCATCTTACAATGCTAATTCAAGCTACCCTTAGAAGAGTATGGTTCCTCCATCCTAAGCTACCATGAGAACTCCTAAATCAAGCTACTAATCTTGGTCTTGTCTTACCAAGCCAAGATAAACATGAAGGGATCATATGTCACAACTTCAAGCTATTTTAGTCTAGTATGCTTTGATTCGTTTTAGGTGATAAGATTTTCAACCTAGGATCATTCTATGTGAGAAAACCTTTCACATTCTACATCATCTTCATGCATAATATCATATCTAAAATTCTACATTAGACATGAATATCATCATAACTCAAGTGATTCCATCACTTCATATATTCAAGCATTCATGAGGTAGGTTAGGTGGGTAAAACCCTTCCACCATAATTCTAGCCACTAAGCTTCAATTCTCATATAGACTTTACTCTCAAAGCCTCAACATACCTAGTTCATCACATTGGCTTTACCCTCAAAACCCTAGTGATCAACATTCATGACTACAAGCCCTACTCTCAAAGCTTTACTTCTACAATCATCACTCATACCTAGATTTCAAGGCATTCTAACCACATTCTTTATTATCAAGTGATTATAGTCATAATTCATCATAAAGGTTCAATTTCAACTTTACTAGTCATGAATCATCATATACACTATAATCTAAATCAATTCATTTCTATATGCTCCTCTTCTTTGAACAATTACCATACATGATATCAATTCTAAAAGATCACCTATGAATCCTCAATTTCACTTCACAAGGCATAAACCCACATTCTTCAATTAAACTAGGGCTAACCATGGAAACATAGAAATTCATCATAATATCATAATTCAATGCTAAATCAATCATAATTAAGTATTATCCACTCAATTGGAATCATACCCAACACTACCCACAACATAGGAAGAAACCCTAGCTTAGATTGGGTTTTATCTTCACAATTGGGAGAAATCTAAGGGGCTCTATGGATGGAAGAATCCATAGATGAATAAGCTAACATACCTTGGATACAAAGACTTACTAAGCTTGCAACAATGGAGTCTTGTTCTTGACCTAGGCTTCAAGCTCTATCTTTTTCTTCAAGTCTTAGAGAGAGAAATATTTGAGAGGAGAGTATTTTGGGGATTTGATTTGGGTCTTGAAATAAATGACTTAATTGGTGAGTTTTGGGGTTAAAATGACTTATATAGAGGTCCTAGGCTTGGGCAAAACGACATAACTTTGAGTTAAAATAATTGGGAAAAGACCCAAGAAGTTTCCTTGCTGGAAACTGCCGAAATGGCATGACGGACGCCTTCACTGATCGTCATCATCACCACGGCCCGTCAAATGGGTCGTGAAGAATTTTCAGCCTGACAGTGCTTCAGTATTTCGGGCATAACTTTTTACCCCGAGATTGAAATTGGACAAACTCGGTGGCGTTGGAAAGAGGACTCAGAGACCTTTAATTGGATAGGTAATGTCCCATATATCTAATTCGTTTAGAGCTAAGAGATATGATCATTTGAAGTTGGCACTACACTCTAAGTTCAATGAAAACCCTTCACAGACGGATTCACGGTCCGTGTGGGGGCTTCACGGACCGTTGAGATGCCCATGGCCCTTGACCAGTAGCCTAGCTTGCCATCCCTTAACCCCTAAAAATCTAACTCATTACCACGACCCTTCCCACGGCCCGTGGTGGCCTTCACCGGCCGTCTAGTGGCTCGTGGGGAGGGTCTCCTTTTAGGCAAATTCTAGGGACTCACTGCCTAGCCTCCACGGCCCATGGTCCCCACCACGAGGCGTCATAGTGGTCATAGGAGGTGAGACAGCCTTGTTAGCTACTACCTAAGGTCTACGGGCACCACCACGACTCGTGGTTCCCTTCACAACTCGTGTGACCTTCTTGGAAGGTGCCAAGGCTAACTCCTAGGTTTGCAACCTCTCTCTTGGACCCTTTATTAGGCTACTAGGTTCCGAGATGTTACAATTCAATATTTGAGAACTTCTATAATCAATAATATCAGGTGTTGCAAAAATAAATGGACATTACTTCAGGTTGCATGGCATAACGATGTAGTTTATGTAGGGAAACTAGTAATAAGAAGAATCGTTGTCCCATCGACCTCAGTAGTTTTTTACTATTGTTGTAAGCAAATAAATAGTAAATTTTATTTTATGAAAAAAAAATCTCAAGTTCTTTTATATTTTTATTATTTAAAAAAAAGCTCATGCTTTTATGTATTAAAAAGACTTCACAATACACTTAAAATTGATTTGGATGGAAAAATATTACACAAACCTTAAAGGTAGTTCGCCCACCAAAGTCGTGATTCTTAAACATTTGATGTTTAGGGTTGAAAAAGTGTTTGTTTTAATGTCGGACTCTCTTCTTGCATGGTTAATGAAAGATGAAGCCAACAAACGCTTAAGAATCTTTCAGCTTATGACATTTCAAGAAAATCTGATTTTCTTACGCTCGTAATCAGGATCACTAGATGATCATTATAGGAGAAAACCTAAGAGCTCGTGGCCCAAAGTCAATAAAGGAATCATGTCCCGAAGATGGTATAAAGGGAAAAAAGGATGGGTATGTCAGATACATACGAGATCGTACAAATTACAGAGGAATATTAGATGCCATGTGCAACGATATTTACAGGTGGAACTTTTCTGTTGGACATAGTACCTTAGGACTCAACTGGAGCTTTTCTATTATTAAATAAATGTATTGTCTTGTTGCCTAGAAATAGTAATCTTTACACACTTATAAGAAGTTGGATTCTAAACAATATCAAAAGCACAATACATATATTCTTGTGCTCCAAGCTTTCTATATATTCTATTGAGTATTAGCTCTCGAGTATTCCATATTTAATCGCCTCCATATTTGAGACTGGTTATACTCAATCGTCTATGAATCTACTTGAAGTATTGAACAATGAAGTTTTACTATTCCATTTGATTTGTTTTCCTTTCATTACTATCTTAATTAAGTTCATTTACAAACACATTTGACTGTTAATATAGTACTAATCAACGGGTTAAACCTAGATATATATCTTTCCCACTCATAACAAATTCAACTGTATCATTTTTCAAATAAATAATTTTGCAGGTACATCTCCAACTAAAAAAATGTAGTAGGGGCAGATTCACATGTTCTCTTTAACAACAACGACCCGTTGGGCCATAGATTTTTCAAGTAAAATTTGAGGGGAAATTTGGCAAATAATTTGTCGATACAATTTGTCATTATTTGACAAATAACCCAAATTTTTAAATACTAGAAAAAAATAGTATTTGGGCCAAATCTCATTATTTGTGAGCTTTTAAAAATTTAAATTCTACATCAAACTCTTATCTTTTACAAAAAACATCTTCTATAGTAATTATTTGGTTGCACTGTATTACATAATTTTTTACATGAACACCAAAGCAATGATGGAATATCCAGTAAATATGAAAGTGATGATATGGTTGTTCATGAAAATGACAAACAGTCGACTCACAGTAATAAAATCATGTGCTTTGTCTACTTCACGATGTATGGAATGATGCTTGTTGCACTCACTCCGAACTATCACATTGCTCCAGTGTCATGGACATTACTTGTTATTTGCTGCAACGAAGATCCAATTTACTTGTTGCGGAAGTCATGAATTTTGTTATGTCGACGTTTCTATCTTGCTATGTAATTCAAACTTATGGTTAGTTTTGATAGTTTTTTAAAACTTATGAGTAAATTATATTTTTTTAAAAAGTGAAATATGTTTCCCAAATATTATCGCTAAAACACATGGTGAAATTTCACCCAAATTTTCACCTAAATAATATTTATCAAAAATATTTAAAAATTTATGACCACACGCTAGCTAAAATCAGGTATTCAACCAGATGACATCCAAAATTGGAAAAAAGAGCTCTCTTTCTAAATTAGTCAAGGGGTTCATTTTATTTGGTATTTATTCATCACTGGCAATGTAACAGTCACTTTTTTTTCTTTCTTTTTTTTCTCTTTTTAAATACTATTTCATCATAACAAATAATTTTGGAATCTCACGTGTTGGCAAATAATGGATGTTTTGCATCGCACAAACCTCCTAATGTCTCCACAAAAGACAACTTCATTCCACATTATTTGACAAAGACCATTAAAAATGTACATTTATTTTTCCCTATTCAAGTTTAGCCGGTCAAAGCCAACTACTATTTTTTATGTTAAATTCTTTTAAGACAAAATTAAATTGGTCAATATAAGGAGTATTGTTATTATATTGATAGAAATAAATTTTTGGCCAAACTTAATTTCAAAAATTAATTTATTAGAGTAATTGTGTAAGAAAATATAAGAAGATCAAATTTTTATATTCGACCATTTTGTGTGGGATAATTCAACACCTTTAGATGTTTAGGATTGTCGATTGACGTGTGAACAACGTAATATAGATATCAAATAAACTAAGAATAATTGAAACGAGTCGCTTTGTGATATCATAAGAAATGAAACTTGATCCTAACTAATTCTACCAATAATTAACTCATAAAATAAACACTACTCAAAACTATATAAGAAGATAAAATATCCACATATATCAAACCTTGTGGTATAATAGAAATTTCATAAAGGGTATTCAAACTTTGAATAGTAAATTCAAAAAAAAAAAAAAAAGTTACTCTACAAGGATTCAAACCTAGACGTCATGAAAGTTCTGAGCATATCTTTGGCACTACGCTACAAATCTTCATTGGTTCTAAGAGTCTTTAAAATATTATATATATTAATATAAAATAATTTTACCTATATATATAGTGTAATTTTCCAACAGTTGAATACATGATCCCACCGTGTCTGCCCTATCAAACCCAAAGTTCAACATATAATAACAATAAGAATTATTTTACATGTGCATTTTACTATACCAACATTTTCACGTGGAAAAATTATCTTATTAATTCATCAAAATAATAGCGGGTTGTAAAAATGAAAAAAAAAACATTTTTTTTTAAATGCTCCAATCTAAAACATTGCCGATTTCATTCGTCTTATTTTACATTTTACTATGCAACCAGTACTATTGTATTAATAATTCAAATTTTAATACGAGGGGACCAAACTATATATTATATTTAATTAATTATTAGATAAAGCTGCATACAAAGAACCCAAAAATTTGTAATTCCTCAATCTCGATGTCGTCGGAAGGAGACAAGGAAGCTCTCGTAAGTGCATCCATCAACAATTAATTAATTATAATAATTAATAATAGTCAATAAATAAATAAAGTCCTCTTCATGGGACCCTACTACCTAGCTTTATCATTTAACACTTCTATTTGGATGGTTGTTATATATTGTTTCATAATATATCGTATTGTATTTTTTAATAAATATTGTGTTTAAATAGATTATATTGTTCTCCGTCATTACATAATGCTACTCATCTATAGTTGGAATGATAAATCTACGAAAAAAGTATGGTATTGGATAGAGCTACTTTGAAAAGGTAGGGTAAATGATGAAATATAATTATTAAAAAATAAATACAGACAAAATGAGAAGAAAATATTAAGTTAACAACACAATCACACCAAATCGGTCATTTCATAAAATGGGTCTTTTCCTCGTTACGTAACGATGAATTTAAACGATACAATACAATAGAATTTAAATGATACAATCAAAACAAACATTGTATTTAGACTAACAATACAATACAATACAAAACAATATAATGGGTAACAAACTAACAATCATCCAAACAAAGTGTAAGTAAGTAGTGATTGTTTGATAAGATGTATTAGAAAAAGTAATGTGTGGACTAAATATAATATTATTAGTATTTTATTTAGTTCATATTTTAATTTATATATATAATTAATGGATATTTTATTTGGCATTATGCTATGATAATTTATTTTTATTTTTAGGAATCTCAAGATAATCTGCGGTTGTTACAATCTTTGCCACAGTTTATGTCCTTCATATAAGTATTATGTGGTAAATACTTTGTGAGTGGATGTAAATTGCATTAGACAAACTTATGCAACTGGCTAGACACATAAGGCATTGAGGAGGATCGAATATCCGGAATCATCCGTGTGGATAACCACCCTCCAAACCAACTGAGTCATCCCTGATAACAAGTTATGATAATTAATCTTCATAAATCATGATATTAGCATAATTAAAAATAATTTTGATATAATTAATAAATACTACTATAACTAATAGGGACATTACTGATTTGTTAGCATAACTAATACGAACATTACTAGGTATTTTATAGACGAATATAAAATTAAGGTGTCGATTGTCATTACTGAGGGTGGTTCAATTATTAAACTTATTTTGCCACCACTAACTAATTGAGAAGAAAGTTGTTGCTTTGCCAGAATTTGCTCCTTCAATTTGGTTAAAACCCGTGTCAAATTATTATTTTTTCTATTGTTATTATTTATTTTATTTTTATTTTATTATTGTTATTATAGAAGCATGAGTGGAGGAGATTGATATCAACGGGTTAGTTTATTGTCCTTAAATTTATATTTAGGAATAGTTTAAACTTTTCAATATATTTGCGACATGTTTTCTAATCTAATTATGTAAATGTTGTTATTAATATTTTCTTAATTTTAAATTATTTGTTTGATTTTAACTTGATATAAAATTTAAGAAAGTAAAGAATATTTTTGAATTTTATGATATAAAACTAAAGATATGTAGAATATATATCAAAATTTTCATTGATAATCTTGTAATCTTTTACATGCGACGTGGAAGTTAATAACGAAAATTTTCATTTATTCTTGTGATCTTAAACATGTGATGTGAAAGTTGACTAAAATGGGAAAAGGAAAATGGTTAAGAATACTCCTAAGTCCTAACCTATTGGAAACGGTTTAAAAATACCTTTTGGTTAAAAAATACTCATCCTTTCACCTTTTGATCTTAAAATACCCTCAACCCAAATTTAATTTAATTGAATTCTTATACTAATTAGTTAATTTTTTTATTTGTTCTAAAAAAATATTTTTTTATTATTCAAACTTTTAATATTAGCTCATCCCAGAATATAATACGTTGGGTATTCAACAAGTGCTGGAGATACGGCATTATACTATTAAAAATGTTTTGTGTGGCCTTTCATCTTTCTTAATGGCTAAATAAAGACTAGAATGCAAAATGTGATTTTAATATTTTTATGATTAGAAAGTGGTCATCATTTTTTTTTTCATCCACTCATGATTTATTCCACTAAATACCTACCAGTAGAGTCCCTGCAGCTTAGAAGTTTCTTCCATAGACCCGACCTGACCCGATCCGGAGGTGGTATGAAGTGAAATGTTTTTCAATTTTTTCATATTTTGTTGGTCGGTTAAAATATTTTTCTATGAAAATAAGTTTATTTTAAATGAGAAAAAATGACTTTTCTAACAAAGTAGGAAAAATAAGTTGAACAAGTAATATTCTAACTTTTATTAATTCGTCCCACACACCTAATCACCCCAACTTCTGCTCCTTGACCATCCACCGGCAGATCCCCACTTTCTGTCTTAAAAAAAAATTATAAATAAAAAGATAATATTACTACTCATTTCTTAAAAAACTACTTGAAAATTGTATAAGCGCAAAATTTCATTATATTGATATGCAAAAAAAATACAATTTATAGTACTTTTTGTATATTTTTTGAAATATCTATTTTTTTATTTTAAATATTAAATTAATGTAATTTAATTTAACTTTAAAAATTAATTAAATTGACTTTCAAAAACCACGACATGACAATTAAAAATGAACGAAAAATATATATAAAAAAAATTAATTGCTTTCTTTATTTAGTTAGATAAACAATTAATACAAAACAATTATTTTTAATAAGATTATTTAAAAGAGTAACTACAAAGGAGCGACGTTGACGCATCTTTCCCTTTTTTTATTGTCATTTTTAAGGATTATTACTCCTCAAAAGAAAAGAAAAGGCATAGATTTTCATAATCTCAAAGCACTCATCAGAGTGAATATCTTTTCGACACGTGTCATTACAAACGTGGGCACTATTTTTGACAACATTTTCTCATTCACTTTAAAGTCAACTAGGACGACGCCAATTAATACTCCCTTTCTCATGATATTGTTAGGCGAAATGTTTGGGTGAATCCTTATATTTTTATCAATTTGTATTTTGAATCTTTTTACCTATACCTTTGTCATCTTGACTTTTAAACTTAATTAAATTGAGATTTTTAAGCCCCTCCAATTTTGTGTGTAACTCACTCTCCTTTATATAATTGACATATCATATTCATGTCAGATATATTAATACCACATCATAATTATTCATGACTATTTTTTAAAATTATTAACCAAAATTATTTAATAAAATGTAAAATAATAACATTTTAATTTATTTTTGACATTTTTTAAAGTGAAATTCCATACATCCAATTCTCCCTATTTTCACTGTTTCACGACCAAAATCGGCCTGAGAAAGCCATTACTGCTGTCGTCGCCATTTTTGCAGGCGAAATCACATATACTTTCTCCTTCACCCGTCTTCATCTCCGCTGCACACCATCACTATTTTTCTTTCCTCCTCTAACCTCCACAAAAACAACAACCTAAGCCACCGCACCACCAGATCTGGCCGAAAAACCTCTTAACCTCCATGACTGAACTATCACCCACCCCATTCTCCTCTCCACTAGCTAGTTAGAAAAATCCGTTATACAAGTTTGATAATCACTGAACTTTGTAAGTAGATCTTCGAAGAAATGGAAGGGAATGCTTAACATGCCGATCTCAAATTTCAATACATGTATTAACACTAGCTTAGCTTCCAGAAAATCCTTTGTTGTAAAATGCTGCTCTTTAATGGTGTTGTCAGCCAGAGACTTGAAGGATTTGACACTTAGAGAAGGAGATTCATGTATTTTGCTTGAGATCCATATTGCAACAAGCGGAAATAGCTGCAAATTGCTTTCTCTCAGAAGCCGTTAGAGCCAGCTCTTAGCATCCTTAGTTCCTTCTCTGGTAAGAGATGGGTAGAATCGGTCGGCGAAAAGTGATAACGCTGAGTATTTGATGATCGGAGAAACTTGAAGATCCTAAGCTGATTGAATGAGGGATTCTACAAGTCGAACTCGCAAACAAGAGCAAACCTCCTTCTTCATTCCCGATCCCTCTCTCTACATAGAACTTGTTGGCCGAAGTGCTTAAGAGAACAAAATGTTGAAGAAATTCACCGCAATCAAATTTATTTGTCCAGGTGACGGTGGAACCCAGTGCAAACAAAATCAGCAGAAGAATAATCGATCGATTTGGAATCATAAAGGAAATGAGTATGATTATCAAATTTGTATAATGAATTTTTGAAGTTGCCAGAGTTGGAAAGCAATTAAGCTTTGGGAAGAAGAAATGACTTTTTAATTAATTATTTTTTTTAAAAAAAAATATTTCTTTTATAATTTAAATATTTTTTTAACCTAAAAAAGTTATTCACTCGCCTTAAGGTGCATGAAGTCACACACTTTTGTCAACTCAGCCGTCTTAAGACACATAAGTTTGGTCAATGATCAGAAGTATTTGTGAAATTGTGTTTTATTGAGTTTAAGGGACCAGATGACAAAAGGGTAAGTAGAAGTATTCATAATACAAACTGATACAAGTATAAGGGTTCACAAGACCATTTCGCCTTATATGTAATTATTTTTTCCTAAATTTTATCACTATAATCAATATAATTTTAAGCTTAAATAAATTTTGAAGATCTAATTTTTTTCTTCTTCAAAAGATTAATTAAGGATAAAATATTAAAGTTGATCAATCTATTAATAATTTTTAATTATAAAAGGGAAATACTCAAAAATACCATTGAACTTTGAGAGAAAAATATCATTAATTAAAAATTAGACTCATCTATGTCATTTTCGTTTGAGAAAAGACTCATCCATATTATTATTTATTAGCTGACATATATGAGTATTTTCCTCAAAGTTCGAAGGCACTATTTAAGTCTTTTCATAATTTAATTAATGACGTGATCAAATTATAAGTGAACATGTGTAAAAAATAATTTTACAAAATCAAAAATATTTTTAATTTACAAATAATGACATATTTGAATCTTTGCTATTATAAAAAAAGGAAGTACTCAAATAATATAGGAGTATTAAAATCCCACTTACATTTCCACCGTAAAATCGAAACCTCTATCATTATCTTCTATTTTATCATATTACTACAACTCTCTCAAAATTATTCACATCATGTCATTTTCCGGCGACTTACGTGATTTGCCGCCCAACACAATCGGAGATGATCCTAGGGTTCCACTTCTCAACCTCTCCGCCGTTCAAACCCGGATGGATTCCCTCCAGAAATTTCTCTCAGATTCGGTCAACTCTAATACTTTACTTGGTCAACACCAGATGAACATGGTTTCCGACGAAATCACCTCCGCAATCCATCAGATTATTGTCAACGGTGCCGCTCTACTCTCCTCTACACAATTAACAAATTCGCCTCCGCCTCCGCCGCCGCCGTCGGTGGAATTGAAAATCAATCTAAAATCGAATCATAAGAGATCGTTTCCCGAATTTGATCGGAGAGATTTTGAATCGAAAGTTGAGGTATTAGACGAAGAAGAAGAAGACGGTGGCGATTGGGAGATTATTGAGCTAGATGCGGTGGAGCTACTATCGGAGCACATCCACTTTTGTGATTTCTGCGGAAAAGGATTCAAACGGGATGCGAACTTACGGATGCATATGAGAGCTCATGGAAATCAGTACAAAACACCAGAAGCATTAGCAAACCCTGAAAAATGCATCGATTCATCGAATTCGAATAAACGGAGGAGGTTTTCGTGCCCTTTCATCGGGTGTACCCGCAACAAAACGCATAACAAATTTCGACCATTGAAATCGGTGATTTGTGTTAAGAATCACTTCAAGAGAAGTCACTGCCCCAAAATGTACTCATGCACTCGTTGTAACAAAAAAAGTTTCTCCGTACTTGCAGATTTGAAAAGCCATATGAAGCATTGTGGAGAGACGAAATGGAAGTGTTCTTGTGGTACGAGCTTTTCCCGGAAGGACAAATTGTTCGGTCACATGGCGTTGTTCGAGGGACACATGCCGGCGGTAGAAACGGCGCCGGGGGTTGAAAATGAGGAGGATGTGGGAATGGATATCAATGGTGGGGTGGGTAATGGGTTGTTGGATATTAGAACCGGGTCGGATAATGGGTTTTTGGATAGGTTAATGCTTGATGGGTTTGAATCTATTGATAGTTATTGCTTCCAAGATTTATTTGGATCTTCTTCTCCAAATGGTTTAAATACCGTTCCAGATTCTACTGGATGGTTTGTGTAGGTTCTAGTTATGAAAATGGTGTTGATGGGGTTGCTCTTGCTTAATCACACATTTTGAATTCGAGCTATATTTATTGAAAAATTCTTGCTAATTAAGAAGCGTCTTATGCAGCGTGAATCCGAAATAATCGTTCTACAATCCAGATAATAGAGAAGTTTTAGCTATGATGATAATTGATGGTGTGCCTATATATGTACTATTTGTTTGTTGTTTTTAGAGTACATATTTTGTATTCTTTGTATTCTTTTCTTCTATCTAATAAAAGAAAAATGGTATTTTGTACTTATGTTTCAACTTTATATTTTTCTTCAAGGTAGAGAAAATAATGTAGAAGTAATAGAAGTAATGTTATATAGAATTAGGTTTAAAATACAAAATGTTATTGGAAAAATATATGAGGATCATAATGGTGAATTCTTAGGTTGTGTTTGGTATTGAGGAAAACATTTTCCAAAAAATGTTTTTCATTTTTCTCATATTTGGTTGGCTTAAATGTTTTTCAAATCAAATAATTTTTCTTAAATTTAAGGAAAATGACTCTCTTTCCAAAATTAAGGAAAATATTTTTCAAAATTCTACTTTATCCTTAAAATTTTTTTATTACCCTACTCATACCCCGTACCCGACCCACCCCATTAAAAAAAATTAAAATTTTTAAATTTTCTTATTTTTTAAATTTCATCCCTACCACCAAACCTGCCCCCTCCCCCTTTAAACAAAAAATAAATAAAAATTAAAAAATTATTTTTGAAAAATATTTCAAATTTTAAGATTTTCTTGACCTCGCCCAACCCCTACCACCCCCCTCCCCCCCAAAAAAAAAAATTGTTTTTGAAAAATATTTCAAATTTATTTTAAAAAAATCCTTTTTTATGCAACCCCCACCCCTACCCCCTACCCCCTACCCCACTCCCAACCCGCCACCCTCCCCCTCCTCGCGACCCTGTCAAAAATTTTGTTTTAAAAAAAAAATTTTTTGAAAGAAAAATCCATGGTCAGGTCCTAGGTCGGATTTTGGAACGGTCATCGGGGTCTTGTCCTAATTTGGGTGTTGGGATCGGGTCTTAAACCAATTATCGGATAAAAAATTATTCTCCTAAAGAGTTTTTTTTAGTCTCAAGCCAAAAATAAAAGATATTTTCTGAAAAATATTTTTCATTCACCAACCAAACATCAACAAATATTTTCTACTCACCAACCAAACATGAGAAAATAAGTTAGAAATCCACTTGTTTTTCAAGAAATCATTTTCCAGGAAAACATTTTCCTTCGTGCCAAACACACCCTTAGTGCCTAATGTATCCGGTCTTCTTTTCTCTTTTGAATCAGGTTCTTAAGACACGAAATCAGGTTTTCTGAATATCTCTTCCGGCCGATCTGGCCTGCCTGGCCTATTAAGTAAGTTAGTTAGAGATCAAAATTGGACCTGTGAGAGACTAGACTTCTAGTAAGAGTAAGTGCGCCTTAAGTTGAGGAGAGCTCTCCACAATGTTTCGAAACAGCCTTTTTAGAAGGGACCAAAGAATACACAAAAAGGTAACCAAAAGTAATTGAGAAAAAATGTTTTGAGTTATCTCTTTGTTTTCCTTTTTAGATTTGGTGAAAAGGGGAATTTGTTCATATGAGTTGCCAAGTTAAGTTTAAACTCACATTTCGTGAAATACTTTTGTTGTAGTAAATATAAAAATTTGGAGCACGAAAAGAGGAAATGGGGAGCGGAATTAAGGAATGAACCTTTATCTAGGAATGAGCATTCGGTTCGATTTTATGAAACTTTTCGATTTGATTTGATCTTTCAATTTTTGGTGTTGAAAAAGTGTGTACAGAACTTCGAGTGGAACAAATTCAGTTCAGCTGTTTTCACCTTTGATTTGTTTAGCTCGACATTTTTAAAATGATTTTTTGATGCAGATGAAAAATAAAATAAAGACCATATCAAAATAAAAGACAATTAAAAAACTTAAAATCATGTTAAATAATGATATATCAACATAGAACACTTATCATATTTTACATGACATACATTGATAAAAATATGTTTGAATATTTGAAGTTAAATGATACAAGAACATCACTACAATCCAAAAAAAAAAACTCAAATAATCTAATGTATTAACTAAACAAAAAATTGGCTAAATTGTGTGCAAGTGAATTCCAGAATTTAGGAATATGTACAACATGTACGTCTTTAAAGAAATTCATCAGTTTTCAAATATCTTCACAAATACCCTCTATCTCTCATCAAATTACATTTTTTTTAATATCATATCCATCATATATTTTTTTTTTTGCTTCAGATGATATTTACATCTTTGACCATCTATTTTTCATAGTTTTATTTGATACTTCACAAATTACTAATGCTTTAGCGGTGATGGGCCTTCCTAACAAATTAAATTGACATATTAAAGGCTTGAAAGAATTACCACAGTTATTCATAGTTGTCACTTCAATGCTTATCATCTTCTTCTCCTTTCGCAATCTAGAACCTTGAGGTGAGTTTTGAACCCTCTAAATCATCAAGCAACCTCTAGTCTTATGTTTAGACTATTCAAAATTCATATAAATATAGTAAAAGTAAAATGATACATTATATATACTATATGATTTTTTTGCGAGATGCAAATTATAATCTTCTCATGAGTAAGGGTAAGAGTATTTACATGTTTTCTTAGTAATAACTCGGGATTACAAAATGGGTAATTTATATGAGTACCCATTCAAATTATCCATCTTAAATGAGTTGGGTAAAATAAGTAAAAAACGAGTCATACGAAATGTTCTTGTTGGCAAAATGGGTAATTTATATGGATACCCATTCAAATTATCCATCTTAAATGAATTGGGTTCCCAACTCATTTAAAAATAGGTAAAAAATGAGTCATATGAAATGTTCTTGCTTAGATTTGGGAAGTATACGACGCGTGCTTTGATAAAAGAATTTACAAGTTCAGTAAAAGAATATAGAAATTTTTATAAAGAAAATGGCAAGTGGGCAAATATATCTTTTAATTTTGCGATCTAGAGCTTATTTAAAAGTGACATATATATATATATATATATATGAAATATTTAAGTTTTTTGTTAGAGAATTTGAGATATTCAAAATAAAGGGATTTGATCCTCTCTCTAGCATAGCAACAGTTAGTAGCTGGATCATAACTTTGTACTTACAACTTGGATTTAGGTGATTTAAAAAAGGCTGTAGTGATCATGATCTAAAAGATTTATCCAACATTCATGCTTTAAATAAAGCTTATTTTCTCTACTTACCATGTCAAAAATGGGGTGCAATGCATGGCAGAGTTGTTGCCTAAATCTTTTCCTTGAGAACTAGGAATTGTGATTACCTACTTAGCCCCATATTTTATTCATCATGATTTAAAACTTCAAAGTGAGTGATTCATTATATATTTAAGGGAGAATTATATAACTAAGTTAACATTAAATAATTAATTATGTTACGTGATTATAATTTTAATTAATTATAGAAAATGATTATTGTTTAAAAAAATGGTTATTCTAGACCCCACCTTTTTGTATTAGATCATGTAGAATCATTTTTTTCCTTTTATACGAATCTATACAATACCTCTCTCTACCACGCCCACTTTATTTGCTCATTAAATCTCTCTGCCGAATCAAAATTCAAATTTTAAATAATTTGAATCAACCCTCCTAATTGTGCAAAATCAAAAAGGTGAGACCCAATTTAACCCAGTAAAATCAAAAGCATAATTATTTTATTATTATTATTTTCTTATTGTGGTTTCAATCTTTTTATTTTTAATTTGGTTTTGTATTATTATTTACTGCAAAATTATTTTTTAATGGGAATTTTACGGAAGTAATTAAGCAATAAAAAAAGGGGTGGGTGGGGTGAGGGAGGGGGGAAGACAACTCTGATCTTTCATTGTTTCTTCTCCGATGTCTTTTCGCTGAGCAGCGACAGTCGTTGTTGTCTGACTGAAGAACAGTTCAACTGGTAAAGAAATTGAGTAAATTGTATAAACTAATTTGTATATTTGTTGAAGTTGTTCTTATTATTTTGTATAACGGTATGGATTTTTTTTATTTATATCCAAGTTTTTCAGATTTTCAATTGTAAATATACATAGATTCTTGTGTATTTTATCAATTAGTTTTTCTTGTTTAGATGTTTTACTATTTGTTGAGATATTTGGTTTGTATAAATTATGAAAAAATTCGGTTAGTATAATTTCCAAAATTGTGTATAGTTACTCTGTTTGTATATTTGACTGGTCATTATTTTTTGTATAGCAAGTATACGTTTCGGCTATTGTTTGTATAATTTCAACATTATTGAGGTATTTGTATAATTTGTTTTGTATTTTTTTTTTTTATCACATTATGTAGTATAGATTCTATGGATTTAGCGTATCAATATTTATTGTGATTTATCTTTTTAGACCTTATTTGTATATTTTCAACAGTTATATACAAACACTTTTTTGTATTTGTATGTATATATATATATATATATATATATATATATTTTCTTTGTTTGGCAAAACTCATATTTGGTGAGTAACGATGATTTGTGGGATTGTTTAATTTTTTAATAACCTAAATTACCACCTCATTAATTAGTTAAGAGTCCAATTTATATAAAAAATAAACTTTCAACAAGATATACAATAGCTACCGAAACTATAGCTACGCTATGTAATTAGATAAGCTATAGCTAAGAGGCCTCATTATATTTCAACTCTTAGCTATTTATGAAATTTTCCCTTTATTTAATGTAAAAAAAAAAAAAAAAAACACTTGTACAACTAAGGAGGAGGACATAATTGTTTGATTATTTACTTACTAGGATATAGTAGGGTCATAAAAGTGAAAGAGCATGAAATCATGAGTTAGTGGAAAATTAATTGACCTATTGCTATTAGTACTAGGATATAGTAGGGTCATAAAAGTGAAAGAGCATGAAATCATGAGTTAGTGGAAAATTACTTATTGCTATTAGTGGAGTAATAAGTGGGCCCTGTGACAAGTGTTTTAACATTTACACAAAGAAATTAAAGAAAATTATGCATTATAGCAACTATTAATTCAAAATAAATGTTATAGCTACAGTTTCATTCGACTCTAATTCGTAGCAAATAAATACATTGTCATTCTTGCCTCTCTCCCTTGAATCTCGCTTACCTCTCTCACTTTTATACAAACACAAATGTATAAATTGTGTTTGTGTTTGTATAAAGCGAGAGAGACTGTATATACAAATACAAATACATATATTTCCATCATATACACTTATAATTATACTAATACAAATATTTCCCTTCTCAGCTCTCTTTTGCGTTTCTCTCTCTCGCTTTATACAAACACAAATTATGCACATACAATGTACAATTTGTATTTGTATAAAAGCGAGAGACAGATTTGATATACAAATACAAATATTTTAACTCGATTCAATTGTATACAAATTCAAATTTTATGCAAATATACAAACACAATCATTGATACATATACATACTAGTTACATATATACAACTATCTAACCAATATACATATACAATTCACCTCTCTCCACTCTGTGCCCTCTCTCGTTCGCTCGCCTCTCTCCTCTTTCTCCTAATCTCGCTCGCCACTCTAGCCTAACACAAAGAACATATACATATACAAACACAATTTTCATAAACACAGATGCCCGATTTATACAAATCACCCCTATTAATACAAATCAGATTATGTTTGCTATGGAGTGCAAATAGCAAACTGTAGCTATAGAGCGCTAATATGATTTTTATGTTTGCTATTCCTAAAATGTATGACTATTTTCTCATATCTATAGCCACTAATATAAAATGCATGTAATTTAAAAGGCCATTACTTATTGGCCTATAAGCATCTTTTGTAAATGGAGGCCAACACATTTACAAATCGGGTAACTAAGCAAATACTCCATAAAAGTAAAATAATTACAAACATATACCACTTTACATTCATATCCCACTAAATAATTACATTATCTACCCCCCAACTAATTTCTCTTAATTGATACTAAATCAATATCATATATTGTATTGGTATGATTACGGCTTATAATTCGCTTAATTGATACTCCCTCTGTCCCTAATTACTTGTCCACTTTTGAATTGACACACCTATTAAGAAAATAATTATTGATATAATGAGTTTACCATTTTACCCCTATTAATTATGAAGTGGAGGTATTAAAAATTTAAGATTTTCAAGAAGACTACCTTTTTCGAAGTAATTAATTGAGGGTATAATAGGTAAAAAAATTATCTTTTCTTGATTTGTCAAAAGGGACAAGTAATTAGGGACATCTAAAAAAGGAAAAGTGGACAAGTAATTAGGGACAGAGGGAGTACTAAGTCAATATATATATACACACACACACACACACACACATACACACACTGTATTGGTATCATTAAGGTTTTTTTGTTAAAAAATTACTTATTAGTCAATGATACTTTAATAGTATATATATATACTCTTGAGTAATTTTTTAAAAAAAAAACTAATGATATATACATAATATACATATACTCTTATAGTATAGTGGTAATGAGTAATATTAAAAGAAAAAACCTTAAAGAATAATAATATACATATATATATCTAGTAGTATCATTGGTAATGAGTAATTGTAACAACAGAAACCTTAATGATACTAATACAATATATATATATATATATATATATATATATATATATATATATATATATAATACTGATTTAGTATCAGTTAAGTGAATTCAATGTTAATGATACCAATACAGTACATGATAAATTAAGCAAAAATTATCAGCCTTAATGAATTGAGGATATGGGTTGGAATTTTTTTTTTTTAGAGAATGAATATTTCTTGATTTACTTTGAATTAGGGTATGAACATATAATTATTTTAAGTTTTATGACCCATTTATTTAGTTTTCCCTTTACAAATAGCAAGAGTGCATTATGTGTCCTTTACTACGTGGAAAATATGTTTTTTGACAACCTATCTTATGACTTTTTGAACTACACCTTCGATTTTAGCTCATATTTATAAAATTATTATTTAATGTATTAAATTACTTATATTTTAATTAGGTGAAAATATGAATTTCGATCTATTTTTAATTAATAAAAATATGGAAAATTTGAATATTCATACCCACTTCTGTAAATAGAAGGAAAAAAATTCCTTAAAGAGTTGAGGGAAAACATTTTCTGAACCCACCCCCTCGCACTATCAATCCACCCCCACCTACCTACCTCCAAGTACCCCTCACTCCTGTACTTCTACCCCCGGTTGAGGATTGAATCTCGGGTCAGAGTTAAGGGTTGGATCAAGGTCGAGAGTTGGGTATCGAGTCGGATCTAGTCCCAAGGTCTGGATCGACATATGATCTCGAATTAGGATGGGGTTAGGTCCTCGACGAGGTCAGGATCATTGTTTGGGTCACAATCACAATCAAGGTTGGGTCCCAAGTTTGGTATAGGATTTGGTCTTGAGGTCAGGGTCTAGTCTTGGATCAAGAACAGAGTTATGATCGGGTTGAGTCTCGAGTTAGGATTTTGGATGGTGATTAATTTGTCGTGTGGTCAGGGCTGGGGTCTAGTATTGGTTTGAGGTTAGGGTTCTCGATAGGGATCGATGGGTTTGGTTTTAGGGTTGGCTATGTTCATAGCTCAGGTTTGAGTTCGAGTTGGAGTTAGGTATTGGGTCGGGGTTGGTGTTAGGTCCTAATCTTGGGTTGGGGTCCAAGGTTGAGATTGGGGTTGGGGTTCAATCCTAGTGTTGGGATTAGGGTTTGGTCTTGGGTTAGGATTCGAGGGCGGGTCGGGGTTCAATTTTGAATTTGGGTCTCATGTCGGGTCTTATGTAGGGTGTTCCTAGCTCAGGTTTGAGTTCGAGTTGGAGTTAGGTATTGGGTCGGGGTTGGTGTTGGGTCCTAATCTTGGGTTGGGGTCTAAGGTTGAGATTGGGGTCGGGGTTCAATCCTAGTGTTGGGATTAGGATTCGAGGGCGGGTCGGGGTTCAATTTTGAATTTGGGTCTCGTGTCGGGTCTCATGTAGGGTTCGAGCCGAGAGTTGTGCCTTAGGTGGGTAAAGGTAGTTTTAGGTGGGTAAAGGTAGTTTTAGGTTCAATTTCAAAAAAATACGTGTCTACAAGGGTCAAGGTCGGGAATCAGTTTCTGGGTCAATGTTAGGATCTGGGTGGATTTAGTAGAGGTGGGGTGGGATGAGGTTGAAAGAAAATTTTTGAAAATGTTTTCTTTCTTTACGTGGTGGAGTCATTTTTCTTAAATTTTAGAAAATATAAGTCCATTTGAAATTTATAAACTTTAAATTCTTGCTCTGTTTTTGTCAACGAACACAAAATTATGAAATTGTAAGCTATAGACACTACAAAGTTATAATCTATTTCTTGCAATAATTACAACTACAATATCAACAACATATACAATGTAATCCAGTAAGATCGGTCTATATAGAGTGATTATGTAGATAACTTTACCTATATTTTGTAAAGACACAGAATGTGAAAGCAAATAAAATTAGATAATACTAAAATCGAATAATAAGATAGTAAGAAATTATTTAAAACATTTTTGCAATAGAAATGATAGCAACAGTCACAATGATATAATATTGCCAAAACAAAAATAAAAATGACAATCTCAATCAGCATTGGAGATAAAATTTCTGATATCTTGAAGAAAATCATCATGATTGGAAGGCCTTTCTTCTTTCCTCTCATATTTCTTCCCTAATTCCATACTAAATTCCTCAATCCCTACTTCTCCACACCTCTTCCACATCCCTTCCCCAAACCTCCTATGTGCAAAATACGCCTCCGCCGCCACCGTCTCACCGCCGTCACCAACGACGGTCACCGGCAGCCTCTCGTAGTGATCTATCTCGATCCCTTCCAAATCATCCAGCGGGCCTAGCCCA
Organism: Solanum pinnatisectum; assembly: GCA_035578085.1. Classification (NCBI taxonomy): domain Eukaryota; kingdom Viridiplantae; phylum Streptophyta; class Magnoliopsida; order Solanales; family Solanaceae; genus Solanum; species Solanum pinnatisectum. The sequence goes on along the minus strand of CM069079.1, from coordinate 39,458,811 downwards.
CTGTTATTCACCTTGTAGAGCTCGCCCCGAATCCGGTGACCCGATCCGGTGATGTTGATCAGGTACGGGATCCCGTAGGGCCCGCAACAGAGTGGGAAGGTCTCTACCGTTGTGTACTCGCCGATGAAGACGACGTCACCGCCGCTGATCAGATTTTCCATCAGGCGATGGTTTGGGAATCCGCGCTTTAGGGTTCCGTATGTGAAAATGAAGTGCGAATCGGATTTGGAGGGCCCTTCTACGATCGCCATTGTTGCTGTAACTGATTTTTCAGAAAAGTGAGAAGAGGGATGAGTTTAACAACTTCACACAGATGAAAAAGATAAGATAATAAATTCACAAGGAAAAGGTTTTGCCACGTGGGGCAATTTACGTCTGGGAATCTGTGAACCTGTGGTATTGGATCCATGATCAGCATTTTAATTTGTTTATATTGACATAAAATTTAAGAAAACATTTTTAAATATTTTATAATTTTAAATGTATTAAAAATATTTTTTAATTTTATGGTGTTACATGAAAAGTTAAGACTAAAGTTGTCAAGAAAGGATGGATACAATCTTTTTTAAATGAATGAAAAATGGGAGAAGGGTAAAAAAAAAAAAAGAAGTAACTCTCAAGTTTCTCTTAATAACTAGTTTTATCCTTCATTATAGGAGTATTATGTAACCATTTAGGGGCCGTTTGGTTACGGTATAAGAGGACATGTTATTTATGTATAAAATATTGTATTAATTTTTCTATGTTTGGTAAAAGATTTTTATTAGGTTGAAAAGTCAACATGACTTGTACTATGTTTAGTTGATAAGTTCTAAATATTGTATAAAAGTTATTCATGTATTAATTTTATACGGTGTTTGGTTGCGTTTTTTGTAATCCTATATAATTAATACATATATAACTTATGAGAGAATCTATGTATAAGTTATGCGGAATAGAAGGTGGAATAAGTTATATGAGTATTAGTTATACATGTATTAAAAAGATAAATTACACATTTATCCCTATTAATTTTTTTTAAATCTTTTTTTATTGAAAACTTTACATAACTATTCTATTTTCCCAACTATTTTTGTTTCTTATTTCTTTTTGTATGTAAACGACTTTTTATTTGTTTTCATATAAAATCAAAATATAAATATTTATTAATATTATGAATCGGAATGTATAATTTTGATAGCGCATATGCTAATTATATCTTCACATTATATATTACTAGATATATCCACATATTTAATTACCATGTATTAATTTTTTATTTAGAATGTGAATTTATATATAATTTATATATTTGATATACTAAAATTTACAAACAACACATGCGGCATATTGATAGAAATTTACACCATATTATATGATAGTATAATGTATTTGAAATATATTAATAGTATTTTATTTTATAAGCTTTAAACATTAAAAAAAAAAAAAAAGAGAGAAAAAACACAGAATTCCTAGTTAAGTATAGAGAAAATTTCTTTCTTTATTTTGTTAAGGGAGAGTTTATACTATTTTCTTACTTATTTTATTTGTAAATAATATATATTAATATATATTAAATTCAATATGCAATGGTTAATAATTCATGTAATGTAATCTCTACATAACTAAATAATACCTACATATAACTAATATTCGCATTACTAATACCCACATAATTAAACTCTGCATAACTAGTACTCGCATAACTCTAACCAGTTATAGCGCTATCATCTACATACTTGTCACTTGTTATTCATTTTTTGACGAAAAACTCCAAATCAGCCCAAATTACCTATTTTTCTTTAAAATGAGTAATTTCCAAATTTTAATCCGATTTCCAACCTTCTAACTATCTTAACCCAAACAAATTAAATCAAATCATTTATGTAGGATGACTTTTATGGGAAGCAAAGGACATCCTACATCAAAAGTTCAAGGTCAAGGACATAATTTAGAACTTGCACCAATTAAAGCTTTATAATACTACGTAGTATAGTAGTAGAATATATATATTTATATATATAGATTTAGTAGTCTAGTTTAGTTTAGCGATTCTTTGAGCTAACTTAGGCTTCATCCGGGGGCGGATCTATGAAGGGGTGTGGGGGTGCCACGCCACCCCCGAACTCCGACGGAAACTCTATATATACATAGGTATATATATATAATATTTATATAAATATAAAGCGTGCTACCCCGTGAACAAAATTGGCTTGTGGTGCCACTGTAGGAGGGCAACTTTAGATGGCTAATGTTGCGGGTTCAAATTCCATTTGTACCTATTTTTTTTGAAAAATTTGTTGCAGACATTTTTTAAGGAAAAAAAAAAAAAGGCTCCAAGCACTTATTTTAAGGAAAGCTAGCACATCATTATTATTTTTTTATAATTGTTATTGACTGAAATTAAATTAATTACATTATTACTTATTTGACTTTTCTTTTATTTGATTAAATATAAATAAAAGTGTTCTCTTTCTCTTCAACTATTTCCAAACCCTTCTTCCTCTAAGTTTCAACTTCTCCAAAATTTTCATTGCCCCATTCCGAACCCAAATCACTTGTTGTCGTTGCCGCCCGCCGCCTGTCTTAGCATTCCGTACAGCGGCTAAGCCTCATTTGGGTGCTATTGTTTTCACTTTTCTCCATCCATCCACAACCTTTTATGGATTGTAAGTTTGTAATTCTATTTTTGTAAGATTTTTTTATTTCTATTCTTGAGTTCTTTTAAGTTTTAATGAGTGATGATTGATTTCATATTAGACGAGAGTTTTTATTTTACTTTGATATTCTAAATTTCTAATGAACATTGTAAGACATTATTGGTTAAAAATTGTGTGATATGAACCATGTTAATTTGAATTAACTATGACTTACCCTATTAAATTTGAATTAATTGTGAGTTGAATTAAATTTTAATTTTTGTAGGAAAGTGTTCTAGTTTTGTGAATTGAGATGGAGAACTTTCTTGCGAAATTTAATCATTCTCAAGCAAGTTCTAGTAAGAATGGCAATCCTTCTAGTCTTATAGATGACCTTAATTTAGATTCACTTGAAGCCGATCCAGGAAAAAGAGTACCAATTGCTCACTATAATAACCCTCGAATAAAGGATGAAGTGAGAAAACATTATATTCAAAAAGGGCCTTGTCAACCTAAAATGGATTCATATCCTCCAACTGAAATTGGAAAAAGAATGTGTCAATTTTGTAAAATTTGGTTTGAGGGTCCATATTCTAAATGGTTGGAGTATAGCGTGGAGAAAGATTTTGTGAGTTGTCTATGTTGTTATTTATTCAAAGATGATTTTTTCCATGGATGTACAAGTGAGTTTTACACAAAAAGGGGTTTTAGGAGTTGGAATAGGGCACTTGAAAGATTCCGTAAACATGTTGGTGATGTTAATAGTATTCATGACAAATGTTTCAACAAGATGCTAGATTTGTCAAATCATCATCAATCAATTCAAGTTGTTATTGATAAGCATTCTCAAAAGTTAAAAAATGAGTATCGAATGCGTTTGAAAGCCTCAATTGATGTGTCAAGACTTCTTTTGCAATATGGATTACCTTTTCGAGGTCACGATGAAAGTGAATCTTCAATTAATCAAGGCTTCTTTCTAGGATTTTTGCGATGGCATGGGGACAAACATCCGGATGTGGGAAAAGTGATATTAGAAAATGCCCCACAAAATGATACTTTGACTTGTCCTATGATTCAAAAAGATATTGCCAATGCTTGTGCAAAAGAAACATTGAAAGCAATAATTGGGGACTTGAACGAAGATTACTTTGGTATATTAGTTGATGAGTCAAAAGACATCTCTAACAAAGAACAAATGGCTCTTGTTTTGCGTTTTGCTAATAAGAATGGTGAAGTAGTTGAACAATTTATCGATCTTGTCTATGTTAGTGATACATCGGCGTGTTAATTGAAGTAAGCGATTTATTCTTTGCTTTTCGTTCACTCACTAAGTCTATCCAAAATACGTGCACAAGGTTATGATGGGGCTAGTAATATGAAAGGAGAGATAAATGGGCTTAAAACTTTGATTATGAAAGATAGTCCATCGGCATATTACATTCATTGTTTTGCTCATCAATTGCAACTAACACTAGTGGCTATTGCTAAAAAACATTTGAATGTTGAAGACTTTTTTGATCATGTTAGTAATGTGTTGAGTGTTGTTGGAGGATCTTTCAAGCATAGAGACTTACTTCATGATCACCAAGACAAAAAGTTAGAGCAATTATTTGAATTCGGTGAAGTTCAAAAAGGCCAAGGATTACATCAAGAACGTGGGCTTCAAAGACCAGGTGATACTCGTTGGGGCTCATATTTCAAAACTTTAGATAACTTTATTCTTGTTTTCTCATCTATTGTTCATGTTCTTGAAGTGATTGAACTTGAAGGGTCCACATCAAGTGATAGAAATCAAGCGGAGTATCTTTTGACAAAGATTACAACATTTAAATTTATTTTTGTGCTTCACTTGATGTTGAAAGTGTTGGTAATATCAAATGAGTTGAGTAAGATTTTACAAAAAAAAGATCAAGATATTGTTAATGCCGTGGAGTTTCTTAATATTACAAAGAAAAGATTACACGACATGAGGGAAAATGGATGGGAATCTTTGTTGGGTGATGTTTCCTCATTTTGTGATGTGCATGATATCTTGATTCCCTAGTTGGATGAGTCTTATTTTCCCAAAAAGTCAAAACGTAAGTCTTCGGGTGTTAGTTATGCGCACCACTTGTGTGTTGAAGTCTTTTTTGTTGTTATTGATGTGCAACTTCAAGAGCTTAATGACCGTTTTGATATAGTGAGTAGTGATTTGCTTCTTGGAATGGGTAGCTTGAATCCGGTCAATTCTTTCTCTAATTTTGACAAAGGTAAAATCATGACTTTAGCAAAGTGTTATCCAAGTGAGTTTGATGATGGAAAAATTCGAGATTTGATCTATCAACTCGATACTTTCATTATTTATATGCGAAGTGGTAATCCCAAGTTCTCCAACTTGCAAGGAATTCGTGATTTAGCGAAGACATTGGTTCAAGCAAATCTTGCGGAGACTTATTCACTTGTTTATTTACTTGTAAAGTTGACTTTGATTTTACCTGTTGCTACGACAACTGTGGAGAGAGCATTTTCGTCAATGAAGCACATAAAAAATGAAGTATGGAATAGTATTGGTAAGCAATATTTAAATGATTATCTAGTGTGTTAACATAGAGCGTGATGTATTTATAAATGTTAGTAATGATGTCATTATCAATCGTTTTCAGAATATGAAAACTCGTTGAGGACAATTGTAAATGAATGATAAATATTTATAATATTAGTAATATTATTGAAAGTTTTAAATTTATTAACTTCATGCTTTTAGTGTGGAGTGTGGATTTGCAATATCTTATTATTTATATTTTATTGATTGATTAGTGATATATATCGAAAAGACGAATAATTTAATCAAATATAAAATTAATTTAATCGATAAGTCTACTTGGCACCCACGGACTTTAAATCCTGGATCCGCCACTGGCTTCATCGATGAAGTAATGATGCTTGGGGTCCTCTCTTTCCCTAGAGAAAGACTCTGTAGTTCCTCTCTTGCCACACCATGTATACAATGCTCGCTAGTATTACCCTAAACAGAACATCTGAGAAGCTTTGTCATTCACATTTTGAGTCATCCATGCATGCTTACTTAGCAATCCAACCCATGAAGCCCTCTGATAGTGATATCCCTACCAAGCTAGCAGTCTTTCCCGCATTTCTTTAGAGAAAGGGCACGAAAAGAACAATTTGTTCTAAAAGGGTATTGGGATACAATTTGTTTTATGTATTGTTGTTTATTTCATTGTTTTTAATGGTTTCTCTTATGACACCTTGCACTATCATTTGAATATGATATGAAAATGATAACCCTTATGAATGGTTCACGTAAGGGCAGTAGTTTGTTGAGTGTGGGGGCGGACTTATGTGATGTCAAGAGGATTGTTGGAATGTATGCAGTCAACGGACCAGGTTCCTTGACTCAGCAAGAACAGTAACTGAAATATATGCAGAAAGTAAACAGCTGGAAGTAAAATCTGCGATGAAAACCACGACCTGTCCTCACAGGCTTTTCAACCCAAGCTCCATTTCACTCAAACGGAGCAACGATTCAGATTGTAACTTCCTGCAACCTAGGAATTTACCTCTAAATCCCTTCCCCCTCAATGTAACAACTCTACTACAAAGAAAGCAACTTAGCAGATACCACACTGCCTACTAAGCCACCTAACTCTAGATAACTTAGACTTCAACTAAGCAGATACAACACTGCCCACTAAACCACCTAACTTTTAAATGATTTAGAATTCAACTAAGTAGATACAACACTGCCCACTAAATCACCTAACTCTAGATGACTTAGACTTTGACTAAGCAACAACAATGTTGCCCACTAAATCAATCAACACTTGACTGATTTAGACTTTTCTTCAAAAATGAAACAACGATCTAATTCCTTTATAACATAGGAATAGGTTTACAATGTAAGCACATAAGACATAAAGCTCAAAATACAACAAAGACTCTTCAGCACTCTATCAGGTCCCTTTGTTGAGTTGAGCAATGTTCTTTCTTGAAGATGGCCTTCTTTTCAAGCTTATGAATTTTCAGAGAAAATCCAACTTTTTGTTTGCCAAATCTTGAGTTTGTGTTTGGAGAAGAGACTATGTCAAAATGGACACAAACCCTTGGGACGAGGCCATTGGCTGAGAGCCTGCTGTTTGAAAAGTTGTGCACCAACCACATTTTCGTCCTTTTCACGTACGCAAACTTTCTGGGACCAGGTCCCTTACTGCGTTCTTTGATGCTTGAGTTCTTGAAAAAGACTTGCTAGCTTTCTCTCTTTGAATGAATAATGTTGTTTGTTTATTGTTGTATATATCAATTACTAACAAGTGTTTTGACCTCTGAAACAAACAACTTCGTCCGCCCTTCCTATTGGTGAAGTACGCTGCACATTTCACCAACCAACCTGACAAGATAGCTGTGAAGATAGCTTTACAGTTGTGCACTACTTTGAATCAGGACGGAAGTATTCTGCCAAGGACCAGGTCCCTGCATTTGTGAGGATCATCAAAACACCTAAAATATAACAAGGATTCGTATGAATCTTACTTTGTTAGGTGCAGGGGTGAACCTATGTGATATCAAGAGGATTCGTATGAATCCTGCTAATCTATTTCGTTTTGAAAAATTTGTGTTGCTCTTGGTGACTCTATTCCTATAGTTGAAAGAGATTTTCATTAATGAAGTTGATTAAGATTAATAAATTGCATAATTTGATGGATGATGACCTTATGAATGGTTGTATAGTGTCTTTTGTAAAAATAAATAATATTTTTGATTAAAAAAACCACCTATCATGGGCTTTTTTATTGATAGAAAGAAGGGGCAAACTACATAAATCTCACTAGATTAGGTTCTAATTACTAAGATTCCCAATAGTTTGAAATATTACTTCCTCTACCATATTTCATACTTAGGATACATGAGTTGGATTCCGTGAGATACAGTATCTGTCAAATTTTAAAACTGAGATACATATTTTATTTGTTTAAATTAATTGGTTGTAACTGATTTCCTTAATTATAGAAGTAATTAAGGATTTTCAGAATACATGGACAATTATTTTTGAAAATTTACAAATCCCTTAATATAAGGCGGAAATCAAGGGATGTTTAATTAATTTTATTTTATTCTTTGAAATAATAAATTCATTAATATTATTAATAAAAGATAAAAAAACATGTATATATTATTCATTTAATTTGATTAATTTCATTTTATTACTCTTAAAATAATAAATCCATTAATTTGATGTATCTATCATCAAATATCCATATATGATGTAGGAATAATACATAAACATGAACCTTAACTTGGCTTCAGCGGACAACTATGTCATCCAACTTTGAGTGTGCACAAGTAGACACTTAAACTTGTATAAAATTGAACAAGCAAACACATGTGTCCAATATGACATAATACACGTAGGACGCCACGTAGGACACAAAATTGCAATGTCGGGTGCCATGTAGGATGAGTGTGTCTATTTGTTCAATTTTATACAAGTTTAAGTGCCTACTTGTGCACACCCAAAGTTAAAGGTCATAGTTGCCAACTGACGCCAAGTTAAGGGTAATGTTTATATATTATGCTTATGATGTATCCAACCAACTAAACACTTAGATACATGAGCATCATACATGTACATCCATATGTATCTAGATTTATTTAATGTATTTGTTATATGTATCTAGTATTAATTTCATGTATCTATTTAGATGATCTAATTTTAATTTCATGTATCTTTTATATGTATCTAGTATTAATTTGATGTATCAAGTTTTAGTTTCATACATTACATACAAAAACATGTATTTCGGATACATAATAAGCATATACATATAATTATGTGTATCTAAATATGAAATGTAACTGAAACACACAAATTTAGGAAAAATCATGATGGTAGAGTATCTGTTTATCATTAATAAAAAAAAAGAGAATTTTTTTCAAAATCCTTCCCTTTTTAGCATCTGAATTTTTTTCTCATAGATACATATAATCTTAAGTCAGATACATGAATTCTTAACTAGATACAAATACACATGAATTGTATCCAACATTGTTGCATATCTAATGGTGTATTTATTCTGTTACTTAAAACTTGACGTAATTCTTTCATATTGATTGGGTCATTCCTATACTTAGATCTTTTCTCGGTTTGAATGTTGATGGGTGAAGAGTCAGTCCCTGCAATGAGAATGAGTAAAAATAAACAAATAAAAGTTGTCTTATTTAGTAAAATATTGTTAATGTGTAGTACCTTTAACAAGAATCGTCCGATTTTGAGAATAGTCAGCCATTAAAGTGTTTGAGAAACAACAAAATCAAAAAAATATATAACCTAATTTGTAAAACTTTTTAAAATTGAACTTAAGAACATTATGAATTTTAACTCAGATACAAAATCAAGATACATGAGAATAATAAAACAATAAAAACAAACCTATATGCAAACATGTATTGAGAGGATGAAGAAATAAATTAAAGAGGGAGAAGAAGAAGAAAGAAAGTAGGTTGTTGGACATGGGGTGGGGAACGACCGACGGCAGATGAGAATAGAAAAAAATTTAACTTGTTAATGAGCATTAATTAAGGAGTTTAAATTTAAGATAATTATTCAATTTTAAATTTAAGATAATTATTCTATACCATATTTAAGAAATTGTATCTTAATAAATCTTTTAAAGTATATGGTATAAATATTAAAAGTGGTAATATGTGTAATTATTTTAAACTAGAGGAAAATGTAGTATATATGGTAGTAATGTATGTGTGCCGGTGTGGCTAGGTAGTTTTTCCTAGAAAGAATAAATGAAAGGAATACAAGATGGTTTGGACCTAAAATAGCCCAAAATCTTAATAGAGTACAAGTCTTTTGTAAAAAAAATCATATATAAGCAGAAACATGAAAACGGTGAGGTGACGCTCTCTAAAGCCTGAACTTTTATTTATCTTTTTTATGATTTTTTTGGGAATTTTCTTCATTTTTAAAATACATAAAATATTAAAGTATAATATTTAATTCACTCCTCTTTAATACATAATAATAAAAACTGCCGTTGATTACAGAATTTGAAAATATTAATTCACCATTAACTTTTGTTAATACAACCTCATTAATACATAACAACAACAACAACAACAACAACAACAACAACAATAATAATAATAATAATAATAATAATAATAATAATAATAATAATAATAATAATAATAATAATAAGAATAACAATAACAAATAATAATAATATAAAATAATATAATAAATAATAACAATAATAACAATAATAACAATAACAATAACAATAACAATAACAATAATAATAATAATAATAATAATAATAATAATAATAATAATAATAATAATAATAATAATAATAATAATAATAATAATTGTTGTTGTTCATTACAGAATTTGAAACAACAATTCACCATTAACTTTTCAAATATGTATTAATGTTGAAGAAAAATCGCCTCTTCTCCTTTCCCATAATTAATCCTTCTTAATAGGTATTAATGTTGTATTGTAAGTAGTAATTTAGTATGCATTGTTGGATATTATAAAAACAGGAGAGACAGATGCATTCAAGCAATTTGTGATTTTCTTCTTTTTATTTTATTTTTCCTCCCCATTTTTTGCTTTTTGTGATTTTCTTCTTATAATGTTTATGATGTGTGTGCAAGGTTACGAAAAAATTGCATTTGATTTTGTATCAGATGATGGTCGCTGTACTCAACTCTATATGAGTTGAAGTGGCAATGAAGAAAATTAGAGAAATAAAATGTGACTTTTTTTGTTTTAGAGAGGTGTATGATAATATGTTCCATGTATCATGTATGTATTTAACTGATTTTTTTTCTACTTTTGTTTCCTCGCCTTTTTAGTTTCTGCTTAACTTAATTTTCAGAGTATAGAAAAATTGTCAATCGCAACATATTATTACAAACAGGCCTTAGAAATAGAAACGAAAGCAGGCGACAAATTTTCTCTTATTTGTTGTAATATAATGTTACACATAAAATGTGATGTTATACCTCTTTATAATTGAGAATTTTTTTTTTTCTCTTCATTCTTTTTATTATTCAATTTGTTTAATAATAATAATAATAATCTTAGTTTATATATATATATATATATATATATATACACACACGCGCGCGCGCCAAAAAGAAGTGGTGTGACATGTTCTTATAATGTAAATGTGTTAGTTGCTGTAGGAAAAAATATCATAATTATTGTATAGAGGATTTTTCATGGTTACTTAGGCATAGTATACTTTCATGTTTGTATGTAGGTGTTTTTCTTTTTCCTTATTTTTATTAGATCATATCCAGGAAAGGTCCTTTGAAATTTTCTTCTAATGAAGGACAAACGAAAAAAAAAAATTAGAGGTGAACTGCTTATATTACTTTTCAAAATATTACAAGGATCTTTTACTTTATATCGGTCAAAAATATATATCATTGGTTTATATACTTTTAGTGTTGATTATCATTAGGTTTAGGATGTGTTTAAATTTATCATTAATGGTAATGTTCATTAATCTTGTGGCTACAAAACCATTATATTTGCTGTCATTACTTTCTCCACATTTTTAATTGCTAAAAGTAAGAGACAACGTGTAATGTAAGAATCAAAATTAAAGAAAAGCACAACCAAGTTGAATATAATTCATTTGAAGGACAAAAACGTATTTTAAATATTTAAATCTATAAATAATAAAAAAATTAAGAGTAAAAAAGTGATTTGACATTTCTCTTTCACCAACAAATATAATTATTTTTTCTCCTTTCATTTTTATTTTATTTTTCTCTATTTATTTTCTCATTTATGTGTTAGTATATTATAAAAACTAAAAACACCCGCTTCTTTAACTCTATTAATTATATAAAATATACAATAGTAAGAAACTCAACGGTTATTTTTTAAAGTAAAATTTAATGGTCTTTATTTTCACTACCCCAACAATTATTAACGTAACTTCTAAAATAATTAATGGTCATATTCATGACATTATTTGGTATTTCGTATTGTAATCCTATAAATAGAGACATTGTAAAACTTTGTTGAAATGAGCACATTAGCTTTTTAATTATTGTGTTTCCGATGCTTATTATATACATCCTTTAGTTTGACTCAGAGAAAAAGATTAAGGCTATTAAATAGTGATCGACTTGTGGGAGTGAATGTCAATTAGAACTCAAAAAATTGTATATTGATTTTATATTTTATTCTATCAATTAATGATTAAGATTGTAAAAATGACAGTTGCATTATACATATAATTATTAATATCTTATAGTCTTTTATAGCCGCGCGAAGCGCGCTAACAAATATGTGCACCTTTAGTTTACTTGCAAATAAAAAAAATTATGCATATTTTCTGTTAAACCGTAGATTAAAGTTTATATTAATTGTATTGTAAATAGTCACTTCCTTGGGGAAACAAATTTTTTAAGTTAAATATAAGAATTAATTTGAATTATACAAGAACTTGAAATAGGCAAAGCCTCTAAGCATTTGTAACCAATATAAATATTTATACAACTTTCTCAAAATTATAAAATGTACTACAGCAGAAATTTAAGATATAATTTTTTTAATTAAACAACAAAAGAATGTCAACACCAAAACACAAATAATGATGCTAAAAAATTAAGGGAATCTCTCTTTTTTTCTTTGGATGAACTTTATTTCCTAACAATCAAGGCTTAGGTGACGAAAGGTTAAACAAAATCAAATAAAATTAAAATCTAATTTATTTGGGGTTGAAGAAGAAAAAAATATTTTAAAATAATTTTAAACTTTGGAAATAGTAAAAGATTAATTTGTAAATCTAATGAGATATTTCCGCGCGGTCAAATTTTGCTAGTATTTATATATAATACAATATCCTATGAGAATATTATAAATAGGTTTTAAAAAATGAAAACTCATAGTATACAATTGTAATAATATATCTTAATTGATCAAACTTTATTCTGTTGACTTCTATAATATAATAATTGAAATTATAATATGAAAGTTAGATCTTTTTTCTATTCAAATTGTCTTGAACTATTTATTCCCCGTATATTGTATAAGAAAATCATTGACCAAATCCTATCTTCAATAAAAAGATACTAATTTTTTTTAAAGGAAATAATCAAAAACCATAAGCGCCTAAGCTTTTTGAAACATTACTTCTCCCAACTCATGTTTTACTTTTTTGGTCCATCATTAATTACTCTAGTATCTAACCTATCACAATTCACAGAAGTGAGAAGATTTATATTAAATTTTTATTAGATTTGTCCCATAGATATGTGAAAAAACTAATGAGTTTAATAAAGTTACAAGGAATTAAAGAGTGTGTAAAAAAAAAAATTCAAATTTCTACATCCACATGTTGAGGGTCCTCACAAATCTAACAATTTGGGTCCGGAAATAGCGTATTTGACCCAATGCTTTATAATAAATGGAAAAGGGCCAAAAATACCCCTGAAGTACAGGAAAAGGTCTAAAAATACCCTTCATCCATCTTTTGGTCTAAAAATACCCTTCTACTCATCTTTTTGGTCTAAAATTACCCTTCCATCCACCTCTTTGCTCACTTATACCCTTGCAACTAACAACCATTTTTTTTATTTAAAAATACTTATTATGTGTCATTTTCTTATTGAATGAAATAAAAATCCACCTCTATTAATTTTTTCCCATAATTTATCCAAATCAAAACAATATATCTTTTCAAGATCCAAAAAATATATTTTTTTAAATCTAGTAATTTCTATTTTCTATAGCTTTTTTCCAAAAAAAAAAAAAAATTGTTTTAGATAATTAAAATATTTTTAAAAATATTAGTCATGCCACAATTACAGGGACATAATATATTAATATAAATCCTAAAAAAAAGTTGTTCCAGTTGGTGCACCAGTCCAAGATTTGATCACTAATGACGCGGACGACAAGATTATTAGTCAAAAAAATTAAATGATCTTTTGAAAAAAAAGAAGAAGATAGACATTCTTTTAGGATTTATATTAATATATTATGTCCTTGTAATTGTGCAATGACTAGTATTTTTAAAAATATTTTAATTATCTAAAACAACTTTTTTTGGAAAAAAGCTATAGAAAATAGAAATTACTAGATTTAAAAAAAATATTTTTTTAGATCTAAAGATATATTGTTTTGATTTGGATAAATTATGGCAAAAAATTAATAGAGGTGGATTTTTATTTCATTCAATAAGAAAATGACACATAATAAGTATTTAAAAAAAAAGAGAGAGGGTTGTTAGTTGTAAGGGTATAAATGAGCAAAAAGGTGGATGGAAGGGTAATTTTAGACCAAAAAGATGAGTAGAAGGGTATTTTTAGACCAAAAGATGGATGGAGGGTATTTTTAGACCTTTTCCTGTACTTCAGGGGCATTTTTGGCCCTTTTCCGTATAATAAATGAGTTTTTATTTTTTAGAATTATCATGCCTAAAAATGAAGATGATTCTTTATAAAATTTATTCAAAAAATAATACAGTTAAAATTTAAAAAAAGTCTCAAGAATGTATAGGAGATAAATGTGATAAATGATTACCCTTAGTATATGGTTAACTTCTTAATTTCTTAATAACGACTATGGATTAACCTGTAAATTCCTAGGATTCTTAGCCTTGATAGTCCACTTAATGAACAAAGGACGAATTTGTTGCCAGATGTATATCCGGGGTGTGGCTAAAGATGAAGTTGTTAAGAACAAAGGTTAAGAGGAAGAAATGAACGGGGTAAAGTAAAAATGGGGAAATTAGGGAATTACATCATAACTAAATATGATAAAACTAAATGAGAGAGAGAGTACTGAGTTGGATTTACACATATTTGAAACAACATATTTGAAACAAAAACTATAGCCTTTAAAATACCTTTAAAATATCGAAATAACCTGTTAATCTAAGCGTTTTAATTTGGGATATTTTAAAGGTATTTTAAAGGCTATAGTTTTTGTTTCAAATATGTTGTTTCAAATATGTGTAAATCCTACTCAGTACTCCCTCTCTCATTTAGTTTTATCATATTTAGTTATGATGTAATTCCCTAATTTCCCTATTTTTACTATTTTTTTTTTTACTTTACCCCGTTCATCTCTTCCTCTTAACCTTTGTTTTTAACAATTTCATCTTTAGCCACACCCCGGATATACATCTAGCAACAAATTCATCCTTTGTTCATTAAGCGGACTATCAAGGCCAAGAATCCTAGGAATTTATAGGCTAATCCATAGTCGTTATTAAGAAATTAAGAAGTTAACCATATACTAAGGGCAATCATTTATCACATTTATCTCCTATACATTCATCAAAATAGTAAAATCAATAGCAATCAAAATAGTAAAATTAATAATAACATATTTTTGGGGGGATTTTTGGGAGATCAACATCATAAACTTACATGATAAACTGAGAGAGGTTTCCCTTTCGGGAATCCCCGAAGAGCTTTGAAGAACTTTGAAAACCTTAGTACTCAAACACACTTATTATTATGCAAGCTTTAATTTACAATAGAGGTTTGTGGGTAGAGGATTAAAAACATAAAGAACATTGGAGGTAAGTAGACAGTTTTTTCGAATTTTTCTCTCGCTCTCCTTGACTCTACCTTGAACTTTCCTCCTCGTCTCTTATATAGGCTGAAAGAAAAATAAAAGAACGGTTCTAAAACACTCTACGTGGCCTTAATTATTGATGGCCGACAACTTGATAAGATTCTTTTAATAATGCAAGTCGGGTGCTCATTGGGCCCCATCGTCACATGCATTATTAATGTCATCTTTTGGACTTTTGGCAGACGCGTGCTTTGTCAACAGTTTTTCCCTCTTTTGGAGGGTAGTGATAAAGTGACAGCACTCACAAGACATTAGTGGGCATACCCACATGACACATTTATTGATATCTACCTAATATTTAAACATGCTTTTGCCACGTCCGGTCTTATCTTCTGATCTTCCTTTGTATTTTGTCTTCTTTGAGAATAGTCTTAGCACCTCTTTTGTTGCCTGGATGATAGATTAGGTGTCCAAATTATGTATAGCTATAGAATCAAAACTCATTCCTGAGTCTTCATCTTCGTATGGGTCTTGTGCATCTTGATCATCATTACTTCCATATTCTTCTCCCGAACTTATTGGACCATGATTACCATCTTCTAAATTAGGAACTAGTCTGTCCTTGCTAGGACTGGGTTCTTCTTTATTAATAACATGTTTGTCTTGACTTTGATTTTGAAAAAAATGTTCTAAAGTCTGTTTAATTATAGCTTCTATTTTATCATTTTTTTTTTCTTTTTTGAAGCTGCAGTCTTTCTGAAATGATTTAGGTAATCTTGTTCGTGAGGAAGAAGACTCCTCTTCTTCACTTTTTGGCAAACTGATAGCCTTTAATGGTTTTGATGAGTCTTGTATCTTTCGAATTCTTAGCATTCAGAGGGAAATGCACACCCGTCTCATCCATTTTTAAGTGAGATGGAGAAATCATGTCTGGAGTATGAATGTTGGAATCTATTTTTGGAGCATATTTACTTTGAAATGTCTCGAGTTGTTTTAGGAGTCTCATATTTTCTTGGATAAGGATTTCATTGTTTGTATTGAGTCTCTTGAAACCCTCTGTCATTGAAGAGCAATGGTCACATAATATAATTTTTTCTGAGTCTCTCTGAATGTTATATTGAGGTATTTGGGTTGGGCTTTGTCTAAAGGCTAGTGAAATATAATAGTTAGGCCCAAGTATTCCTCTGGCGTAGTCTAAAGCTTCTGTGAAATTATTAAATCCTTTGAAAAGTGGGTTTTTACCCCATTTATAGAATCAACTACTTCTATCCAAGTCTAAAAAACTCCTTTAGTTTACCATGTATGACTACATAATATTTAAATTTATTATCCCTATTTTTATTAGAAAAATATTGACATAAAGCATTAGAGGTAGTAATAAAATATTTAGTATCTTGTTTATTGTATGATATCCATAGATTATCTACTAAACATTTTTGAGGTTTGTCTAAAGTGTAGTCTGAAATTATTCTAAATGATAAATTACACTTAGGATATGAAATTAAATTAAACTTACCAAAATGAATTCTCTCCATCATGTTGTCTGTTGTACTTTATGGTCTAAATTTTGTCTTTCTAATAATGTCTGGGCATAAGAGTCTGGCTGGGCGATGCCCTTGCCTTTGTCGTCTGGCTTTTGGCCAGTTGGTCTCATACTTTGTCTCATGCTGAAAGAAACCTCAGTTAGTTTTTAATTGTAGTCAACTTAATTTATCTTCTAAGTCATTATCTTTTCCTTTAATATATTCAAAAACAATATTATTATATATAGATATTATATCCATAAAGTTTAACAATCTCCTTTTGCTACTAGCTTTACTATTTATTTTTTCATGGAATTTAACTATTGTTTCACAGTCTGTTTTGACTAAAACTTCATTTTTATTTAAAATATATAGTTTAAAACTGTTAAGCCCGTATATTACAGCTAACACTTTTGCGTCTATACTACTTATGTTTCCTTTTTCTTTATATTGTTCACTCTGGTATGCACAAATTTGTTTTTCGTTTTTCGGACTATATTTATTGGGTCTGGATTTTAAGATGGCACCCCATCCTAGTTTACTACCATCTATTTGAACTATTAATTGATCGGACCCTAGGGGTATTTGTAAGTCTGGTATATTCTTAACTCTTCTTTTTGTTGAACTAATTTAATGTCTTCTACGTTAAAGTGCTTCTGACCTTTGCTACCTGTCTTAGCATATAATGGTCCTGCTATTTTTCCGAGGTCTTGGATAAAGTTTCTAGCATAATTTACTAATCCTAATAATTTTTGTAAGTCTTTTGTATTATCTAACTTATCGGGCATATCTAATACTTTTTTAGCTATATATGGTTGTAATTTTACTTTTCCTTCTCCTAAAGTTACTCCTAAGAAGTTTATATGTGTTTTACATAATTCCATTTTCTTTTTGCTAATTATCATCCCATATTTTACAAATAGTCTAAAGACTGTCTGTAGGTGTCCTAAGTGTTCTTGCATGTCTTTACTAAATACTAGAATATCGTCTACATATACTAATACAAAATTTTTGTAATCTCCAAACATGTCATCCATCTTTCGTTGGAAGATAGGCGGAGCTGTCTTTAAACCAAAAGGCATAGCAAGCCATTCAAAATGTCCTTCCGGACAAGTGAAAGCTGTCCATTCTATCCTTTCTGGGTGCATCTTAACTTGCCAATATCCTGATTTACTATCAAATTTACTAAATACCTTTTTACCTTGTATTCTATTAATTAACTCATTCTTATCAGGTAGTTTGTATGCATCTGTTCTAGTATTATCGTTTAATCTTTTATAATTTATAACCATGCGAGCTTTTCCTCGCACTTGTTTACTATGGTTTCTAACCATAAATGCTGCGGATCTATGTTTAGATGTAGATCTTCTTATTACTTCTAGTTTTAGTAGTTCTTTAATCTGTTTACTGAATTCTTCAGTGTCTTCATTATTTGCTTCTATAGTTTCCGTTTTTATTATATATTCAGGATTTATTATGTCTAATTTACACATAATTTTATTACTACCCCAATGTATTAAGGGTTTTTCTCCTATTATTTCCATTTCATTTAGTATTGTTACTATGTTCTCTAAGTCTTTAGGATTCTTTAATGTTCCTATAGTAATTATTCCTTTTTGGAAATTGTAAAATTCTGTTTCAATGTTTATTAAATTATAATCTTTTTCTATGTCTTCTAAAAATGTATTTTCAACATAATTTTCTTCTTGCGTTTCTTCATACAAGTTTTTTAAAGAACAACTGCCATTGTTGCCATAGTCTTCGCAACATGGAGTTGAAGTTTTAGTTTGTTTAAGATTTATTTTATTGTCTTTAATATTGGGTAATTCTTTTGTTTGAATTTTACTAATCTGTACTGGAGTATATGTTGTATTTCTAAATAACATTATTCCATCTCTGGAAAATAAACAACTTCCATTATTTTGTATAAGGAATTGTAAACCTAATACTAAGTCAGTTTTAATATTTAGGTCTCTTACTAATATTTTACACATATTATAAGTTGGTTTGTAGAATTCATTGCATGTATTGATAAAGCTTATTTGTGCTTTTTCAATATACTGGTCATAAAGATTATATGTTCCATCCATCTGTATTGCAGATACTGGTTCTTTTAATGTCTTTAGGGTTGGTAATATATTTTGTGGTAGTATCTTTTTATTAAGAAGGCAGCTAGTACAGCCGGTATCTACCAATACTAAGGTTTCTATTTCTGTATCTTTAATTTTTATTCTTACTAGTATTTTTATTGTTCCAATTTTTTTGTCTTCATTGCGTATAAAACTAGTACTATTTTCTTCTATGTTCATTAGTTCACTTTCTATTTGATCTATATGTATTGTCCCTTGGGACTGTTTATGATCCACTTCAATTTTTTCTTTTCCTTTTTCTAGTGTAATTAGTCTCTGTTCTAAGTCATTCATTCGTGTTTCTAAGGTTATTAGTCTTAGGTTAGTAGTCTGGTCCTTTGTTTGTACTTGTTCTTGTTGTTTAGCCATTGTTTGTTTTAATTTATTTTCTATGCAACTTACACATGCTTCCATATAACAGTTTTTACATTTAGCTCTGTTTATTTTACTAGGATACCATTTACATATATTACGTTGGTTACTATCTATTCCCTTTTGTCTTTCGAACTCATGATTACATTCTTGTGAAACATTCATCATAGTATTTATTAGTATATTATCTAAGAAATCTTCATTCCTTTCTAATCCTATTTCATTTATTAAATTATCATCTTCTGAATCAGATGTATCTAATTGAGTTTTTCTTTCTTCTGTTGCATCTATACTTACAACAGAGTATATACTTTCTGTGTCTGACATAAATTCATCTACATTTAATAAGGTTTCTTGAAAGTCTTCTATTAACTGAGAATTTCTAGTTTTCATATTATTTCTTTTAGGGCATATATTTACTAAGTGTTCTGAACTTCCACAAGTATAGCATTCTAATTTGTTTTTATAATTTCTATCATTTTTGTATTTTCTAACACGTCTATCTTTATTTAAGTATGGCTTTCTAGCTACGGATTTTCTTAGGAAATATTTTTTGTATTTGTATGGTTTTTGGTTATAGGTTGTTCTTCTTTTATATCTTCTTGATTTACTTGGTTCTTTATCATAACTTAGAGTAGTATATATCATTGTTTTACAGAAGTTCATTTCATTCTGTTTTAATTGTTTTTGTATTTGTATGTTAGTACATTTTTCTTGTAGTATTTCCATTATATGTTGTATTTTTTGTCCTATGGACCATAAGAGTGTGGGATTTTGAACCACTCCTTCTCTTTTATACCATCTTTCTTCTATTTTTCATCCTAAAGATCCTGGTAATTTATTGAATAGCTTTTTACCTAATTCTTCGTTAAATGTATTTCCGCTAATAGCACAATAGTAAAAATAATCTTTAAGAAATTTTTTTATGTGCATCCAATTTGATATACTTAATTGTTCTAATTTTATTACCGCACTTCTTTGTAATGCTACTAAACCACTATTTGGATCTTCTCCTGTTAATTACACATGTATTTTATTTGTAAAATTGTATGGGTTTGGTCCTAATTCTATTAATCCTTGAAATTTTTGTGGATATGTTTGTTTATATGATTCACATACTGCTTTACAGGATTTTCCTAAAAATGTTTCTAAGTATTTATACATAGTTTCAACAACTGTTCATGATAATTTTTAATAAAATCTGCTACCACTATATCTTTCCATAAATCTATTCCAGTATTCCACATTTGTGGATCATATGCAACTATATTTAATATTTTTCCTTTATTTCCACCTTCTTGTAGTCTAATCGGTTTTTCTATAGGCATTCTTTTTCCTATTGGTTTGATATTGCCTTTTATTTCTTGATCATGTCTAACCCATGGTTTTCTAGGCAAATTACCTGTACTATAACTAATACTTGCGGCTGTGGTAGTTCTCTGGAAAGGGCTTGCACTATCTGAACTGGTTGCTTCATCCATTAACTCTGTATGTCTAATTATGGATAAAGTTTCCTCGTTTTCTTCATTCATATGTTCCGAATCGTCTGTTTGATATGCTAAATTATCATCTCTTTCTTTACATATTCTAAAATGTTCTATTGTTTCCATTATATCCATTTTGCCTTTCTTACATCCTCTACATTTAAAGATTGTAAGACTATTGTCTTTATATTGTCTTTTTGCTTCTTCTATGGCTCTGTCTACCTCGTATCCTTCCTGTATTAATTCTATATTCATTAATTCTTCTTGTTCTGTTTCTATAGTACTTTCTGTTTCAGTATCATCAATTCTCTTTGACTCGTATAATTATAGTCTGTAAACCTAATTGATGTCACACCTTTTGAGCTAGTGTATATTAAATGTTGTTTGGGAGCAAACACTTTTGGTTTACTTAATTTGTCTAGGTTCCATTCTAATCCTGCGTATTCTTCCGGGTTTATTTTGATTGGTTTTATTAGTTTTATTCCTTTATTACCCATTATTTCTACTACATCGTTTACTTGGAGTTTAAATTTTGTATTACTACTTAGGGTCATTTTTCCTATAAAACCTACGCACATTAATAGGTTGTTTCCATTATTCATTTCTTCGTATCCTTTAGTCTGGATTCCTATTTTAATATGTTTTCCAAATTCTTTTAAATTTATTAAAAAGTCCGGGCTAATATAAAATATTCCGCCATTACTAGTCATGTCTACTTCTGTTAATCCTATGATAGATTTCTTTAGATCTGACCAACGATTGTCATATAATACAATTAAAACTTTAGATCCTAGATTCTTTCTTGTTAGTCCTTTTATCCCTATAACTATTAATCCCATATGCATTAACATTAGTTTGGGGTTTTTAATTGTCTTTATAAAGATTGGGTTAACTAAGTTTAGGATTGCAAAGTTTTCTCCTATCGCTGATATCTGTTCTTTTCTATAATGTCTGTATAATTGATTGTCTCTAGAGAAATATTTTACGTTGTATAATGTCTTTGGATTTAATAATTTTAGTTGATTTTGTTGGAAAATCTGTAGATCTCTGTCTATGTCTATGATTTCATTTAATTCCTGATTTTCGTCTATAGTTGATGGTCTTCTAGATAATATTCTAGCGATCATGTTATTTTCTATTCTATTTTCTGAGAAACTTGGTCTGTTTTCTTGGGTTGTTCGTTTATTTGAAAGAAAGTCCATTTTTGTGGTTTTCTAGTTATCTTTTGTTTTTCTTGTTGAGGGGTTATTTCTACTTTCTTTAGTTGGTTAATTAATTTATCTATTTAAGTATTGTTATGAACTTGTTGTTCAGGTTGTTTTTCTTTTAGTATTTTATCTATTTTTATATTTAATTCTATTAGTAAGGCTATAATTGTATTATTTTGTTTTATTACTACTTTATCTGTAAGACTAGAGGGGATATGATTAGAATATCCTACTGATTCTTAATGATATTTTGTTGTATATTCTAAAGGGTTTTTTATAATTTATATCTTCGTCACTCATGAAATTGAAATTTGTTCGAGTCTTATAATTATTTCTTTCAACTTACTAATTTCAGTAGTTATTTTTTCTACTTGTTCTATGATTTTTACTACTACTTGGGTATTTTTAATTTCTAATTCTTTAGGCTTTTCTATTATAGTTTTTACCAGCTTTTCTATTTCGATTTTTGTAGGTATTTTTTCTAGATTAAATTTTGTATTTAGGTATTGAATTTTTCTATCTATTTCTAGTTCTTGTGCTTTTAAGAAATCGAAATTCTTTTCTAGTCTATCTAGTATCTTAAATTGTTTGTTTTGTACTACTTCTATCGTTTCTAAAAGTTTTATTATAATTTTATATTGTTGTTGAGTCTTGTCGCTAAGATTTATTATTAAATCTATTAAAGTATTATATTGCTTGTCTTCAGAGTGTAGTATATGTTCTTCTTCAGCAAAATTACACTTTAAATTATTATTTTTATGTAATGATCTATATTTCTTTTCTGGGTGTATTCTTAAGTCTAAAAATTCAAGATGTCTTAGAGAATCTATTTTTCTATCCTAGTGAACTTTTAATTTGACAGATCTTTTTGTAATACTCTATTCTATTAGTAGTGTATCCTATATCTAATTTAACGTTATTAATTTCTTTAATCAGGTTAGCTTGATGTCTTACTAGAGATTCTGTAAAGGAGGTTGTATATATTTCTTTGGCCAACTGTCCTTCTGTCCAATTTAAATGTTCTGCTAATTGTTTTAGAGTGTGTTTAAGCTCTAATCTATATTGTATTTCTTCATAAAGCCAACTATATCTTAGTCTTATTCTCCGAATATATTCAAGAGGCATATATATTATCCAAAAGGTATATGTTTAAGTCTTTTTTCGTATTGTCTTATTCTTATTTCAGAATTTTCAATCTGATGTATAATATAATTCAAATCTCTATAAAGGTATCTTATATCTTGGTTTGGTTCTACAGATGATATTTGTTGTCTTAGTTCAATCTCTGAGTTTAGTAGTTCAGTTCTATGGTGTCTTTCTTCTTGAAGCCACTGATTTATTTGTCTGTAGTTTTGAAACAAAGTTTGCATTAATTATCCTAACTGACAAGCTTCCTTTTTTAAGTTTCTATGTATCCAATTTATTCTTTTATCACACCAAATTATATCACTATCGTAACTTATTATTTCCCACCTTGTATTATTAAGGAATTCTAGAACAATTATTTTATCTAAATCTTCTATAGTCTTGATATTATATATCTTTTCTAGCCGTCTTTTCTTTTTTATCACAATTCTTCTGATATTATATTCTCTATATAAAGTCTAATATATAAATCTTATATTTCTAAATGAAGGATGTTTTTTCATAAGCTGAATTTTTTTCCAAAATCTTCTCGCTCTGATACCAAATTAAAACGCTTAGATTAACAGGTTATTTCGATATTTTAAAGGTATTTTAAAGGCTATAGTTTTTGTTTCAAATATGTTGTTTCAAATATGTGTAAATCCTACTCAGTACTCCCTCTCTCATTTAGTTTTATCATATTTAGTTATGATGTAATTCCCTAATTTCCCTATTTTTGCTCTTTTTTTTTCTTCTTTACACCGTTCATCTCTTCCTCTTAACCTTTGTTCTTAATAACTTCATCTTTAGCCACACCTGGATATACATCTGGCAACAAATTCGTCCTTTGTTCATTAAGCGGACTATCAAGGCCAAGAATCTTAGGAATTTACAGGCTAATCCATAGTCGTTATTAAGAAATTAAGAAGTTAACCATATACTAAGGGTAATCATTTATCACATTTATCTCCTTATATATATATATATATATATATATATATATATATATAATTCTCGCAACTTATACTGATCCTCCAATCAATGAAGACAAATTGTACGTAAAATAATATATATAAATCTTTGAATTTATAAGTAAATTTTATTTAAATATTCAAATTATTTTAATTGAGCAATTTATATTAAGCACTTCTGATTCGAATTTGCATGTGTTTCAAGCGTTCATAACTTGAACAAATTGTTCATTTAAAATATTATTTTTTTAAGTTATACGCATAAAAATATACATATTTACATGATTAATTTATGAGACCTGAATTCGGCGTGAATTATTAGTTTTATTTCAGAATTATTGACAGTCTTAAAAACACTCTCGATCTTGCAACATGGTGAAATACACCTCTAACTTCTCACCAAGTTTAGAAGTTATTGTCAACACTTCTTTCGACTTTTTATTAAGAATCGCATGCTCCTTTGCTATATGTCATGTGACAGATCGGATATATATCTAACTTTAGTTAATCAAATAGAAAGGTATGTTTAAGACTGTCAATAGTGTAAGGACGAAACTAATAATTTGCGTCAAATTCAAGAATATTCCATATATTTAAGAAAGGGGAATAAGCATATAGCTACCCCTCAACATGTTAGCTTCAGTTGTGTGCTCATTCTCATATTGAGCTACTTGGCTTATTGGTAGGGAAGGCAATGGGGCGGGGGGGATGCAGATGCGGGGCGGGTGGGTTTAAGGCTATGCGAGGACGGGTTTAAGGTTGTGTGGGGCGGGTGGGATAAGGGGCGGAATGAAACAAATTTTTTAAAAATTAATGTGGGGTAGGTTGCGGGTGTATGTGATTTAATGTTGGTTCAAAGTTTATTTTAACTTTTTTACATGTTATAAGAGTGATAGGACATTATTTATTAAGATAATTTCTTCAAAGCTACTAAAATGATCAAGATAGTAAATGAAAATGGTTCAATAAAAAATATAATACAATTTCTTACATGTTTCATAATTGACCTCTAAAAATATTTTTAAGTCTTTATCTTATCAAATTAATACAACTTAATAAAAAATTAATTTATTTGTATGAATTTTATTTATAGTATCAAACTTAACTAGAAAAAGAAAATATTATAAAAATCATGTGGGGCGGGTTCATGCAGAGTGGATCTATGCGGGGCGGGGTGGGAAGGGTTGAAAATGAAAAAGGTTGTTAGCAGGGAGGGGCTGCTAGCGGGGTGGGACAGGTAGGATAAAACATTTTGCAGGTTAAGCTCAACCCCCCACCCCCACCCCGCACCGCCCCCTTGTCATCCCTTCTTATTGGTTTAAGCCAGCTATTTTAAGTACAAGGTTTGGGGTTCGAACCTAGGCAACGACATTTTTTAATTTTTGTTTTATTTCTATTAATTTGGAACTTTTAACATTTCATATTACGTAAATATATTCCGTATTCATATTTTAATTATTCCATATTTTATTTTACATAAAAAAAATTGTTAATTTTAAATTTCATCTACATAAATGATTTTTTACTATAAAAAACATATCGAATAAATACTACTTAATTAAGTGTAGCAGATATGTAACGACCTGTTCCTGTCATTATAGAAAAGGCAACGGGGAAAAATTTTGGGTTGAAAACTTTTTCGTAATAACTTGAGATTTCCCAACCTAGTCTAGATTTGGACGAAATCGGAGTCGGTGAGGTCTAGGGAAATCTGGTAGTAATTGGGTGATCTAATTATGAATTCGATCATATGAGTAGATAGCTAAGACATTAAGGAACCCGTATGACTTTACGGAATTGAATTCGGGCAAGTAGAACTCCCGAAATTGATCTTAGCGTGAGCAAGTAGTTTCTGAGTGTTGTTGGTTTAAGGTGTGTTATGAAAAGGGAGTTTGGAATTTTTAAATCGACTCATCAGCGACTTAAAGTCGAAAATAAACCCCAAAAATGTTTTATTCTATAATTTTCGAACTTGAGAGCTAAGGAACAAATCCATGTGTTTTCTTGACAGTTTTTCACCATTCTTGAGGCTAAAGGTAAGATTTTAACTCCCAGAATCCATTTTTCGATCCATAGAATGTAATCTAATGGGTAATTATCGATGGGAGAGGATTTTGATCTGGAATTTATGGTGAAGAAAGCCCTAATCTGGGTATGGGGATCATGGGTATGACTAGGGTTGATAGAATTGTTAGTAATTTGGATAATTAGTTATTGTTTATTGATTCCTGTGTTAAATTAATTGTTTGTAGACCAAGAACAAGCGGAATCCGAAAAGGGAAGAATTAAGTTTCTTAGGGGATTCAAGCTTGTATCGAGGTAGGTGATGGTTGTGATTCCATATTGTGTGATGTATGTTTGTTCTTACTTTATTATAATACGTGTATTTATGCGAATGTTGCATTGTTGATCACACTTGTTGTAAATGAGGATCATGACTTGATTGTATGATTACGAGAATGTACTTGTGATTGTGATTGCGGCTTGCTGAATGGATCGGGTGTTGCATTCCGACACATTAACTTGGATAGGTTACCACGTTTTGGCATAAGAATGGAATCGGTTGCCATATTCCGACATAAATATGAGATCAATTGTCACTTTCTGGCATAAATATTGGATCGGGTTCCACGTTCCGATATGCTAATTGTTTGGGTTTGGGTTCCATGACAGGACCAATGAGTTGACATAACTGTGTATCTTAAGAAATGTGAAATTGTACGTTATTCGTAAATGATGATGATATTGTATATGTTTGGTGGATGCATGTTATTATTATGTTGTATTGCCTTATATATGTTGTACTTAGTGGGATAGCCGCGTGATCCTACCAGTACACTGTGGTTGTGTACTGATATTGCACTTGCTCTTTCTTTGTTGAGTACAGGGCATCTTTAGGCAGCTATTGACAGACCTCGCTTAGAAGATCAATGATCGTTCGAATTTAAGGGTGAGCCAGTTCTTCCGGGCTGCCATGAGTTCTAATTCTGTCTATGTCTATATTTCGGACTTAGACTAGTACTTTAGTTAGTCTTATGTTTAGTTTGGGGTTGTACCTTTCTTGTTTAGACTTATGTTTGACCTTAAGATGTTTTGGTACATTGACTTTCAGGTTCTAAGCATATTTTTCGCATTTGTTTAGTTGTTAGACTATTGGTTTGGAGTTTATGGGGACTTCCTAATTATTTCCTTAACATTTAACTTGCTTCCATAACTTAAATGCTTTAGTATTTTGATTAAGTTGGTTAGTTAGTTAGTATAAATGGTTCTCCCATTGGAGGGTTAGTGTGGGTGCCAATTACGATGGTCTGGGCAGTGACAAAGTTGGTATCAGAGCCTAGGTTCGTTGATCTCGATATACGAAAATAAGTCTAGTAGAGTCTTGCGAAAAGGTACGGAGACGTCTGTACTTTTCTTCGAGAGGCTATAGGACTTTACGAAATCTCTCTACTTTCTTTTGTCTCATTTTTTCTATAATTTGATTCGAATTGGTATCTGACGATTCAAATTGGTATCTAACCTCCTTCACTCTTCTGTTCGCAGATGGTTAATAATAGATTCAACGGCGTCAGGCCCGTAGCTCCGGTCCATGGTTCAACTGAGAAATCTGCAGCGATAGGTTGCGGTTGAGGCAGGGATAGAGGAAGAGCTAGGGCAGCACCTACTAGGGATGGAGCACCAATTGGAGATGCTCCTAGAAATGAGGCCCTTCCTGCGCATCATAAAGAGGTAGATGAGAACATAAAGGTTGAGGATGAGGAAAATGTTGGGCAAGAGGTAGAGGTGCAAGCTGAGACTACATGTATTCCTTCTTTAGACCCAGTGTTAGCTCAACAGATCATGTCATTCTTGAAAGGATTGGTTGGTCCTGGAGTGCTTCCCTCTATTCAAGCAACTCAAGCTCCTGCCCATCCCCCTATTGCTTTCATTGCGCCCAAGGTGGGTGGAATTGGAGGTAATGATGTTTTTTTTGTCCTTTATTGGGTCCTATTATGACTGGTAATGAGCATGAGATATTGACTAAGTTCTTGAAGTTGAAACCGTTTGTGTTCCTTGGTTCTAAGAGTGATGATGCATATAAGTTCATCCTAGATTGCTATGAGAGGCTTCATAAGTTGGGAATTGTCCATCAGCATGGGGTTGATTTTGTGACTTTTCAACTTCAAGGTGAGGCTAAACACTGGTGGAGAGCTTATGTGGAATGCAGATCTTCAGTTTTACCTCTACTTACTTGGACCCAATTCCATGCTCTGTTTTTAGAGAAATATGTGACTAGGATTTTGAGAGATCGCAAGAAAGATGAGTTCATGGCTTTGGAGCAAGGTGGTATGTCTATGGCTGCTTATGAGGCCAAGTTCCTTGCTTTGTCTAGATATGCTACTCAATTGGTGACTACTGAGGAGGAGAGGATTCGTTTATTTATTAGGGGACTAAACTCTGAGTTGCAGGTATTATCTGTTCATATGACCTCTGTAGGGAGGAGCTTTAATGAGGTAACAGACTTTGTTAAGAAAATGGAGGCGGTGAGGCGAGACGGCCAGACTAAGGCAATGGCTAAAAGGGCCAAGAACTCGGGTAACTTTCAAGGTTCTCATTCCAAGGGGTTAGGGAGGCCAACATTTGCAGCCCGACCTATTCAGTCCGCTATGCCCGCTTCTACAGGTAATTACTTCGGAACTCCACCTCAAAATTTGATTCAGGATAGCCAGGGAGCCGCACATTCGGTAGACAGCATACCATCTTTTGATCGTACATGTTACAACTATAGAGAACCTGGGTATATGAGGAGAGATTGTCCCCACCCACGCATGTTAGATTCCGCGTAACATCAATCTAGAGCAGCGGTACCCGCGGGAAATGGTAATAATGGTCGAGGGTGTCCACAAGGTGGGCGAGGAGGAAATCAACGAGGCCACGGAGGTAGGGGAAATGGTAATGCAGGCAGAGGAAGGAAGTTGCCGTCAAGATGTTATGCCTTCCGAGCAAGAATGAGGCATCAATCACAAATACTATTCTTATCTGTGACCGAATGGCTAATATGTTATTTGATTCGGGTTCTACTTATTCTTATGTATCTATGCGATTTGCCTCAGAATTTTCTATGATTTATGATTTACTTGATGCCCCCATCCATGTTTCTACCCCAATTGGAAAGTCTGTCATAGTCACCCATGTCTATCATGCTTGTCCTATTTTGTTTATGGGTTTTCAGACTTGGGGCTGATTTGGTAATTTTGGATATGACTAACTTTGACATAATCCTAGGCATGACTTGGTCGTCCCCCTATTATGCTGTGCTTAATTGTAATACTAAGTCTGTGACTCTAGAAATTTCGGGAAGGGAAAAATTAGAGTGGGAAGGGGTGTACAGGCCTAAGCAAGCTTAGATCATATCTTTCATATGGGCTAGAAAACTGGTAGGGCAGGGTTGTTTAACTTATTTGGCTCATATTCGGGATGTGGAAGTTGAGTCTCCATCTATTGAGTCTATTCCGGTGGTGTCAAAATTTAGATAAGTGCTTTCTACGGATTTGCCTGTTATGCCTCCGGATAGGGATATAGATTTCTGCATTGATTTAGAACCTGGTACCAACCCCATTTCTATCCCTCCATATCACATGGCCCCGTAGAGTTAAGAGAGCTTAAGACTCAAATCCAAGAGCTTCTTGATAAATGATTTATCCGTCTTAGTGCTTCCTCGTGGGTTCCCCAGTTTTGTTTGTTAAGAAAAAGAATGTTAGTATGATGATGTGTATAGATTATCGACAATTGACTAGGGTCACCATTCGAAACAAGTACCTATTACCTCGGATAGATGATCTTCTTGACCAATTGCAAGGAGCATCAGTCTTCTCTAAAATTGATCTAAGGTCTATTTACCATCAATTAAAAATTAGGCATGAGGATGTGCCCAAGATGGCGTTTAGAACCCACTATGGGCACTATGAGTTCCTAGTTTTGTCTTTTGGTTTGACTAATGCGCCTGCAGCTTTCATGAGTTTAATGAATGGGGTGTTCAAGACATTTCTTGATTCATTCGTCATAGTCTTTATTGATGATATTTTGGTCTATTCGAAAAGTGAGGAAGAGCATGCTGACCATCTTTGTATTGTTCTGGATGTTCTTGGGAAACAAATGTTGTATGCAAAATTTTCTAAGTGTGAATTTTGGTTGACTTCGGTTGCATTCTTGGGGCATGTAGTTTCAAAAGAAGGGGTAGTGGTAGATCCTCAAAAGATTAAGGCGGTTTAGAATTGGGTTCGGCCTAGCTCAGTGATGGAAGTTAGGAGTTTTGTGGGACTTGCTACCTACTATCGTCGGTTTGTGAAGAACTTTACTTCTATTGCCACTTATGTGATAAATTTGACAAAAAAGGAGATATCATTTGAATGGACTGAAAAATGTGAGGAGAGTTTTCAAAAGCTCAAGACTCTTTTGAGCACCGCACCTATTCTAGCACTACCGGTTAAAGGTAAAGATTTTATTGTATATTGTGATGCTTCACATTTGGGTTTGGGTGCTGGGTTAATGCAACATAAGAATGTCATAGCCTATGCATCGCGACAATTGAAGGTGCATGAGAGAAATTATCCAACACATGATTTGAAGTTGGCAGCAGTAGTGTTTGCTCTTAAGATCTGGCGGCATTACCTTTATGGTGTTAAGTGTGAAGTGTTTATTGATAATCGTAGTTTGCAGCGTGTGTTCACTTAGAAGGATCTGAATTTGAGACAGAGAAGATGGATGGAGCTACTTAAGGATCATGATGTTACCATCTAATACCATCCGGGTAAGGCTAATGTAGTGGCAGTCGCTTGGAGTTGAAAAGCAATGAGTATGGGCAGTCTAGGTTGCTTGAGTGTAACCAAGCGACCCTTGGCTAAGGAAATTCAGACATTGGAGTCTAAGTTCATCCAGTTAGGCATCACAGAAAGAGGTGGGGTGTTAGCTAGCATTGAAGTTAGGGTCACGTTCATTGAGGAGATCAAGGCCAAACAGTTTGAGGATGAAAATTTAAATGAACTTAAGAAAAAGACTGCGATAGGTAAGGCACAAGAGACCACTATTGATGCTGAAGGTATGCTCAATTTTAAATGAAGGATTTGTGTCCCTTGTATTGATAAATTGATTCAAAGATTGTTGACAAAATCCCATGGCTCGTGATATTCTATTCATTCGGGTGTG
Organism: Solanum pinnatisectum; assembly: GCA_035578085.1. Lineage (NCBI taxonomy): Eukaryota > Viridiplantae > Streptophyta > Magnoliopsida > Solanales > Solanaceae > Solanum > Solanum pinnatisectum. The sequence goes on along the minus strand of CM069079.1, from coordinate 39,427,637 downwards.
ACCAAGATGTACCAAGACTTGAAGAGAATTTATTGGTGGCTGGGCATGAAAAAGGATATAGCGAAGTTTATGGCTAAGTATCAAAATTGCCAACAAGTAAAATATGAGCATCAAAGGCCTCCAATTCCGGAATGGAAATGGGAAAGGATAGCCATGGATTTTGTGGTTAGTCTTTCATGAGTCCACAAATTGGACTCATTTAGGGCTATGTTTTGATAGAATTAGTGTCCTCAAATACATATTTTGTCTCAATATCTAATGAAAACCCTTTAATTTCAGGTATTTGGAGTTTGAGGGAAAGCATAGACACTACTTAGCAAAACGGAACAAAGGCAGCTGAAAGAACGAAGAAATGAAGATCTGAGAATCGCCGAACCTGTTGGGTGAGTCGACAAAAGGTCTTATCCTCGCCTTTTGTTTCAGTGTGCTGAGCCCTGAAGGAAAAGATCAAATTGGCGGTGAAATAGAGCAGTTGGTGTGTCGCCGAGCAGTTCTGTGAAGCAGTACTATACTGCCCAATGATCCAGGATAAGAAGATACTGAAGGCAAGAGCTGAAAGGTGATGAAGCAGACCAAAGGGTGGATCACCGAGTGTATCGGCGATCCTGACTAACTGCGCCGAATGGTTCCTTCGCAACACATTTTCTGAGAACTATAAATACTAGTTCAGTTTTTATTCTTAGTAGTCACTATTAGTTGTATTAAGTTTAGAATACAATTTTGAGAGACAATATTCTCTCTAAGTTTGGAGAGGGTTTTTGAAGAACTTCAAGATTCAAAGGGTTTCAACTCCAATATTTTGGACTTGGGTCTTGTGGATTCTTCACTCTTGACTTGTTTTAAGACTTAATCTTGCATACCTATAGATGGAAACTGGGATTGGTATAACGTTTTATCTCTTTTACATGTCTAGCTAAAACCCCAATTCTTGGGGTATGATTTTATGGATATAGGTTAGATTATCTGTTGGGTCTTACTTGTTGATGATTTATTTGTTGTGTAAATGTGATTTTGTTTAGTAGTTGTGGTGGAACTTAATGAAATTGTAGTTGTAAATACGATTTAACCTTATGTTTTCGGCTTGCTCAAGAGAGAGGTCGTAAAACTAAGACTACTAAATTGATGGCCGGTGGGATTAGGTCGACGTGAGGTTCAGCTCGAGAGAGTGAACCCTAGTCCTTCTCCCACACACTCAGCTCGAGAGAGTGAGTGGGCTAAGGCGGAGGCTGTGCTTAAAGCGGCAACTAGGTGTTCGAGAGAAACCGACTTGATTTGAGGTAAGTTGCTCGAGAGAGAATTTACCCCACTAAAGTCTAGCCTAGTCACAAATATTCAACGAATTTACTATCAAAAGTATGTACCCAATGATCTAGTTTAGCTCGTATTCCTATCACATTCCAAGATTCCTGTCTCCATATCCGTATCTTTCTTTATTTTTGTTGATTTTGCTCTTTATTTGTTTACAAACCCCCCATTGATAATTGACACTCGTGTCAAACTCTTTAATTTGCCATGTCTTCATTCGATAAAGTCTTTTGCTACGATTAGATTTAGCACTTTTGCGCTTAACCACTAATTTTCAAGAACCGCTCCATTGGGACTCGACCCCAACCCTTGGTTAGGTTACTTTACTATTGTACGATCGTAGACATTTACATTGGAAATTGTGTCTTGATTACGCAAACATCAAAATGACACCGCTGTCGGGAAGTGGTGTTACGTGAAAATTTTTGGTTAAGACGAATTATTCTTTTGATAGTCTTAGTTTACTAACTTTATTTTTAGTTTGTTTTTACTTTGAAGTTGTTGATGTAGGCAGATAACCTGAGCATGGCTGACGGAAATGGTAGCAACTCGGCTGAGACGAGTTAAGAAGTCGAGAGGGACTTCAAGTTAACCGCACTGGTAACACAGTTGAACGAGTTGGCCACCACAATATCAGAGGTGGAAAACCAGTGCAAGAGCCAAGGGAGGTACATGCCCCCTCATGAGCGGAAACAGTCTAGAGACAAGGAGAACAATCGTGTCGAGGACACACTCCAAATCATTCTCTAAAATATCACCGAACAAGATCGAATATTGGAAGAGATGAAGGAGAATATTGAAGTGTTGAATCAAATTATTGGCTCCCTTTCTAGATCGATCAAGTTAATCAAGACACTCATGAGTTATGCAGTACCTCCTCTTCACTCAAATGAACTATTGGGGTTAACTAGAAACACTAGGACCAACCCCACAAATGGAGAGTGAGCAAGGACTCGCGTCGTGCCACGACGTTAACTAAGGCACTTTTTGGGAGGCAACCCAAGGTTTTAAATGCTTTTGTTGCTTTATGAATAATGGTGTGTTAGTGGTGCAGGTTTTAATGTTGAAAGTGTTAGGAAAATGCATATTGGCGAGTAAAATGGTCAGTCGACGAATCACCAAAATGGTCGGCATGCCTGATTTGACTCGCCGTTTGACCCCACACAAGACTAACTTAGAGTCTGTAAAACTCGGCGAGGCCTGGAGCAATTTGGCAACTCACCGACCTGTTCGGTGTTCTCGATGAAGACCGTCGTTTGGACCCTTACTTTGACTGAAGGTCCTGTAAATCTCGGAGAGCCAAGTGACCACTCGATGTGTCACCGAGTGGATCGATGAGTGCGACTAAAGTCGTCGAATAGGCGCGAACTGGACGGCTTATAATGGCCAAGAGTCTTAGAATTTGAAATCCTTCACTTTCCCTTGCTTTTAATCTTCACAAACTCATACCAAAGTAGTATTTTCAATATTCTTGCTTTCCATTAGTATTTTAGTTGTTGATTGGTGCTCGGAACTAGGATTTTTTTCCCACCTAGCTTTTCAATCGCATTTTAATCGGCATATAAGGTTTTTTTTGAATCTCGAGTATACATTCGAAAATTTTATACTCATTTGCAATGATTGTATCGTATTGTTGTGTGCTGGGCCTCTCTGTTAGGATTAGAATATTTACATGCCGATTTCAATTTGAAAATCTTGGTCGTATTGTTTTGATTGTCAAATGTCTGTGTATATGTGCTTTTAAATGAATGAAATTTTATTGGGTTGTGCTTGCATATTGTTTAAATTGATTGGGTAAACTCTAAGTAGCTCATGTTTGCGCTAAATGACGTGTATTGCTCAATGATAGAACGGGTGACACCATTCTTAAGAGCAAATAACGTCAAATAGCCAAATTTGGCAAAACCAGGAGAAATCTGAGTATTTCGGGGTGATGGGTATTACGGGTCTTGTTTGAATTCCGTTAGTGCATGCTTTGATTTTGTTTTCGGGGGTTGCGGGGTTGAATTCGAGAAGGTGGATTGAAAATAGGCACGTTGGGCCATTTGGTAAGCTGGGTCGAGCTCGCCGAACCACTCGGCGGTTTGCCTAATGACCCCACCTCACCTTGAAATTCATGCTATATGTATTGTTAAGTCTGTCACTTTTGGAGAGAAGCCTGAGGTCTTCGAAAGCACTCGGCGACTCGCCAAAAGTACTCTTTATCGTCCTTTGTATGCTCCCCTGAACCCTTAGTGCATTGTAACTTTCGGCAGACAAACCCTTGCTCACCGAAAGTAGTTGGTGATTCACTGAAAGGGCCTTCCATCGCCAACTTGCCATAATTTTTAAGCCAAATCCCTTCGGCGACTCGCCGACTACATCGACGAGCCTGTCTCCAATAGATTTACTGTGCTTGTGTTTGATTTTCTCCTAATTTCTCCCGATCTTTTGCAGATATGGTACGTACAAATATAACCATGCCACCCAAAACAAAAGCACAGGGCATTAGTATAAATGAAAGGGGATCAAATCTCCCAAAGAAGAGAGAGCAAGAACTCCCACCGGGAGACAAAGGCAAAATGAAGAAGCACATAACTAGGAAAAGAGTAGCTATTGAAACCCATGCTAGTTTTTTTGAATCGGAATACAAGGAGCCTTTGACTTATCGAAGGAGTATACGCGATGCTAGATCTCAATCCTCCCCCTCCAGAGTTCTTATAGCTGCCACCCCTCCTGAAATAGATTCAGTGCTAGCTCACGCACCTCCAGTGGCCCCTGCACCCCTTATCATTCCTCCATCTAGACTGCTGAATAGATTGAAAGGTGATGGGGTACGGACCATCCTAGAGGAGAAACTATTATCTACGGAGGGCCTGGAAGGCAAGTATCCCGATGTGATTGACGCTCTCCGATACCATGAGTTTGAGCAGTTCACAAGGCTCCGAGGCCCTTACATTCCTTCTCGGATTAAGGAATTTTATACAACTTATGGAGCGTTGGTGCCCAAGAACAAGAAGAAGGCAAGCGCGTTTAGACCGGTAAAGTCAGTCATGGTCAGAGACAAGGAAGTTGACTGTCACAGCATGTATATTAACACTGTATTAGGTAGACCGCTGCACTCTTTACTTCTTTATGAAGGGTTGCCTATTGTTCAGTCCCTAGATGATTTGAAGGGTTGTTTGGCTCCTTTGATTTCTAACACCACCTCGTGTTGGATCGAGGTAGGAGCCCCTATTGAGAAGAGGGACTTGAACATTGCTGCCATATTCTGGTTTGGCTTCATCAGCAACACCATAATGCCATCCCAGAACGAGTCCATTTTGCGCCATCCTAAGGCAGCTTGCCTTGGTTTTATCATGTCTAGGAGACGCATTGACCTGGGACTACTGATTTCACAAGAGATGGCCATGAGAGCCAACAAAAGCTGACTTCTCTACCATTTCTAGTCTTGATCACCGAGTTGTGCCAGCGAGTTGGAGTACTTAGGGACACTACAAGGGATATTGAAATCACCCCGTCTTCCTCCACTGACATCCAACGTATTAAGGTCGAGTACACATGAGAGGAGGTTGACAGGAGAAGAGTAGCTCCGGCAGATACTTCCCCAGAGGTCGATGTTGACACATTACAAGCAGAGGCATCTTAGCCGACTCAGGCCTCTGAGCCTTCAGGTACACCTGCCCCTTTCTCTTCTTCACAGGTCCTAGGTGTTTCATCATCCTCCCAGCCCGCCAAGATTACTCAGGCGATGATTCTGAAAATGGGGAATCTGGCTTATTCAGCATATGTGAGGGCAACTCGATTGGAGTGATCTATCCTAGGGATGATTGACGGTGCTATCTTGGTTGCACTGACCCCCCTTAGGGCCTCTGTTGATGATCTGGCTACTAAAGTCACTGCTTGTGAGAGCAGACAGGGGGAGACATCCGAAGTTTTGGCTTTGAAAGCCGAAGTAGCAGATTTGAGGAAGGACGTAGACTATTTGTAGTCTACCGACTTCACTTCATTGATTCAAGTTATAGATGACAAGGATGCTCTTGAAACCTCAGGGATTCCTCCAGCTACCACCGGAAAAGTACAGAGGGTTGGCACAACATATGAGGAGTCGGATGCAGAGATCGACGAGGAGCTGATAGCAACATACGATGAGGAGATGAGAGCATATTCAGAGAGTTGACAGATTTTGTAGAGACGGTTGTGCAGCCGGTGACCCAGGCAGCACCGACTGAGAAGTCCACATCAGCTCCTAGTGGATCTGGGACTGCTATTCCTTCTGAGGTTACTCCAGGCACGAATGCCCATATTCAGAGCACTACACCGGGCAATGAGACCCTGACAGATGGAGCGACTGTATAGACAGGACCTTTCTTTATCTCCCTCTCTGTCTTACTTACTTTTACTTTTAGATACTTTTATTCGCATTTGAGGACAAATAATTTTTGTTTGTGGTGGGGTGAGGCCCACCTTGTGCATATTTATTTTGATTATATATTTTGGGTTGTGAGCTATTACAGTGTTATTACACTGTTTTTTTTTCGTGGAAGGTTTGAGCTTATGGCTCCATGTTTTAAATTGCAAAATGATTTTGACCCTTTCGAAAATTTTTTGCCACACTTTCTGTGTTGAATGTGGCTGTTCTTTCACAAATTTGAGAATTGGTTTCGATCAATACCGATGACTTGAATAGTGCTTAAAATCAAACAAAAATGAATATGCGGCTATAATGAGGCCAAATGAAGTTGCATAGACAATATATGAACTCTTTGCATCTCGTTGTGACCAACTAATGATCAAATCAAGTCTCTTGTGATGATCCTTGCACACTAGCAAAAATGTGAAGTCTTGTTTGACTTATAGTGTCAATGTCTACTGTGATGAGCTTACATATGAACTATGCATGATGGATCCTAAAATTTGCCCGTTGGTCCGGTCAACTAAGTGATGCTATATCTTGATATGATCTTAGGAAACTTCTAAGAGTGTGAGCCAATTTGACATATACCTTTTTTGTGACCTACCTTGTGAGTGTGTGAACCGCTTTTGAACACCCCTTGAGCTTTCCCTTTCTTTGGAAGAAACTTGATGAAAACAATGACCTTTTTTTATCCATCACCCATAATCCTCATAAAGTTGTGGTTAGTTGAATAGCCAACTTAGGCCAAAAGCCCAAGTTGGGGGGTGTGGTGAAAAGATAAAGGCAAGTCAAGAAGTGCAAGGAAAGTCTCTTTTAACCCATGGTGTTGAGAAAAATGCCCCCTCCATACAAAAAGAGAGAGAGTGAGATGAAAGAAAAAGAAAAAGAATGAAAAAGAAAAGTTGTGGAATAAAGTTGAAAAGTATAAAAGAAATAGGGTTCCCAAACAATTCATGGGAAGTGAATAATAGGATGACTTATGAGCACTAATGAAAATGATTAAACAAAAGGAAAGGAAGTGTTGAGAGCACCACATTTCATGAGGATGAAAGTCACTGGGCCTAAATGACCATACCTTTACACTCAGCTCCATTACAAGCCTTGAAAGACCTTTGTGATTTTGAGTGAGCTATAACAAGTGTTGATTGGAAAATACGAGCAAACCTATGGGTGAAATTATGCATTATGTTCATCTTTGTGAGTGTGAGCAATGCTTCTAATTTCGAAGCTTTAAATTGCGAACCATTGTGTGAATATGGAATCATTCTTTGTGTGAGGGCATTTGAACACTATAGTTGAGCTTGAACTTGCATTTGAAGCAGGTATTGTGAGCTTAAGATTCTTTGATATTGGTGAGTCACAACTTGAATCGTTGAGTGCATATTTGATCTTTGCATAAGTAAATTGAGTCTTGTTGCGTGCATTCATGATTGAATCTTGTGTAGCACTGTTTGAGACACCCTTTTTGAACGGCTGAACTTGAGTTTGCTTAAGGACAAGCAAAAGTTTAAGTTGGGGGACTCATTTAGGGCTATGTTTTGATAGAATTAGTGTCCTCAAATGCATATTTTGTCTCAATATCTGATGAAAACCCTAAGTTTTAGGTATTTGGAGTTTGAGGGAAAGCATGGACACTACTTAGCAAAATGGAACAAAGACAGCTGAAAGAACGAAGAAATAAAGATCTGAGAATCGCCGAACCCGTTGGGTAAGTCACCAAAAGATCTTATCCTCGCTTTTTGTTCTAGTGTGCTGAGCCCTGAAGGAAAAGATCAAATCAGCGGTGAAATGAAGCGATCGTGTGTCATTCGATTGACGATGCTATACCGCCCAATGATCCAAGACACGAAGATACTGAAGGCAAGAGCTGAAAGGCGATGAAGCAGACCAAAGGGTGGATCGCCGAGTGTATCGGTGATTCTGACTAACTACACCGAATGGCTCCTTCGCAACACATTTTTTGAAAACTATAAATACTAGTTCGGTTTTTATTCTTAGTTGTCAGTTTTAGTTGTATTAAGTTTAGAATAGAATTTTGAGAGACAATATACTCTCTAAGTTTGGAAAGGGTTTTTGAAGAACTTGAAGATTCAAAGGGTTTCAACTCTAAGATTTTGGACTTGGGTATTGTGGATTCTTCACTCTTGACTTGTTTTAAGACTTAATCTTGCATACCCATTGATGGAAACTAAGATGGTATAACTCTTTATCTCTTTTACATGTCTAGCTAAAACCCCAATTCTTAGGGTGTGATTTTGTGAATATGGGTTAAATTATTTGTTGGGTCTTGCTTGTTGATGGTTTGTTTATTGTGTAAATGTGATTTTGTTTAGTAGTTGTGGTGGAACTTACTGAAATTGTAGTTGCAAATATGATTTCACCTTTGTGTTTTCGGCTTGTTCGATAGAGAGGTCGTAAAATTGAGACTACTAAATTGATGGCCAATGGGATTGGGTCGACATGAGGTTCATCTCGATATCCTTCTCCTACGCATTCAGCTCGAGAGAGTGAGTGGGCTAAGGCGGAAGCTTTGCTTAAAGCGGCAACTCGGTGTTCGAGAGAAATCGAGTTGATTCGGGGTAAGTTGCTCAAGAGAGAATTTACCCCCACTATAGTCTAGCCTAGTCACAAATATTCAACAAATTTACTATCAAAAACATGTACCCAATGATCTAGTTTAGCCCGTATTCCTATCACGTCCCAAGAATCCCGTCTCCAAATTCGTATCTCTCTCTATTTTTGTTGATTTTTCTTTTTACTTGTTTACAAACCCTCTATTGATAATTGACACTCATTTCAAACCCTTTAATTTGCCAAGTCTTCATTCGATAAAGTCTTTAGCTACGGTTAGCTTTAGCACTTTGGCGCTTAACCACTAATTTTTAGGAACCTCTCCCTTGGGACTCGACCCTAACCCTTGTTTGGGTTACTTTACTATTGTACGATCGTAGACACTTGCATTAAAAGTTGTGTCTTGATCACACAAACATCAATCTTCCTAAGACTTTGGGGAAGTTTGATTCTATTTGGGTAGCGGTTGACAGATTGACTAACTTAGCCCATTTTATTCCGATATGAATAGATTATAATGCGGAACAATTGGCTAAAGTGTATGTGAAATAGATAGTGAAATTGCATGGGGGTGCCCCTCTCTATCATTTCATATCGTGGTACCCAATTCACATCCAAGTTTTAGAGGAAATTACATGATGAATTGGGCACACAACTCACTTTTAGCACCGCTTTCCATCCATAGACGGACGGACAGTCAGAGAGGACTATCCAAGTGTTAGAAGACATGTTGAGGGCATGTGCGATTGATTTTGGAGGAAATTGGGATAAGTTCTTACCATTGTGTGAGTTCTCTTATAATAATAGTTATCACTCCAGTATTGATATGGCACCGTTTGAGGCATTATATTGGAGGGGATGCAGATCACCTATAGGATGGTTCGAGGCTGGAGATGTGAAACCTTTGGGGGTTGATTTAGTGAAGGATGCTCAAGATAAGGTGATGAGTATCCAAACTAAACTTTTAGCCTCCCAGAGTAGATAAAAGAAGTATGCAGATCATAAGGTGAGAGACATGACATTTCAGACCGGTGAAAATGTCCTTCTTAAGGTATAACCCATGAAAGGGGTGATGATATTTGGCATGAAGAGCAAGCTAAGTGTGTGATACATTGGTCCCTTTGAGGTTCTTGAATATGTAGGGCCAATGGCTTATAGATTGGCTTTACCTCCTAACCTATCGGTAGTTCATTCGGTAATTCATATATCCATATTGAAGATATATCATGGTGATAGGGATTACATCATAAAATGGGACTCAGTTGTGTTAGACAAAGACCTCTAATATGAGGAGGAACCGGTTATTATTCTTGATCGTGATGTGCGTAAGCTGAGGACCAAGAAGATTAAGTCAGTGAAAGTTCAATGGAAGCATCGTCCAGTTGAGGAACCTACTTGGAAACCAAGAAGGACATGCAAGACAAGTATCCCAAGTTGTTCGTCGATTCAGGTACTACTTCATTCTTTCTTAAGCCTGTTTTTCCTAAGTTTCTCACTTGGGGACGAGTGATGGGTAAATTGGTATCTATTGTAACAACCTATTCCCGTCGTTATAGAAAAGCCAACGGCGAAAATTTTTGGGTTGGAAAACTTTTTCGTAGTAACTTGAGATTTCCCAACCTAGTCCATATTTGGACAAAATCGAAGTCGATGAGGTCTAGGGAAATCTGGTAGTAATTGGATGATCTAATTATGGATTCGATTATATGAGTAGATAGCTAAGACGTTAAGGAACTCGTACAAATTTACGGAATTAAATTTTGGTAAGTAGAACTCCCGAAATTGATCTTAGTGTGAGCGGGTAGTTTCTGAGTGTCATTGGTTGAAGGTGTGTTGTGAAATAGGAGTTTGGAATTCTTAAATCGACTCTCTGGTTTCGTGCAAGCCGCTAAGGCAGGATTTCTGCTGCCAGGGCGGGGCCGCTGTAGTGGGGTGAGTGCCGCCATAGCGGGGTAGATGCGACTTAAAGTCGAAAATAAACCCCAAAAACATTTTATTCTGCAATTTTCAAACTTGAGAGCTAAGGAACGAACCCAGAGGTTTTCTTGACAGTTTTTCACCATTCTTGAGACTAACGGTAACATTTTAACTCCCCGTATCCGTTTTACGATCAGTAGAACGTAATCTAATGGGTAATTATTGATGGGGGAGGATTTTGATTTGGAATTTATGGTGAAGAAAACCCTAATCTGGGTATGGGGATCATGGGTATGATCTAGGGTTGATAGAATTGTTAGTAATTTGGGTAATTAGTTATTTTTTATTGATTCACGTGTTAAATTAATTGTTTGTAGACCAAGAACAAGTGAAACGAATCTAGAAAGGGAAGAATCAAGTTTCTTAGGGGATTCAAGCTTATTTCGAGGTAGGCGATGGTTGTGATTCCATATAGTATGATATATGTGTTCTTGCTTCATTATAATACGTGTATGTATGTGAATGTTGCATTGTTGATCACACTTGTTGTAAATGAGGATAGATGAATGTCATGAATCATGACTTGATTGTATGATTATGTGATTATGATTGTGGCTTGTTGAATGAATCGGGTGTTGCGTTCTGACACATGAACTTGGATCGGTTTCCACGTTCTGGTATAAATTTGGGATCGGTTGCCACGTTCCGGCATAAACATTAGATCGGGTACCACGTTTTAGTATGCTAACTATTTGGGTTTGGGTTCCATGAGAGGACCAATGAGTTGACATAACTGTGTATCTTGAGAAATGTGAAATTGTACGTTGTTCGTAAATGATGATGATGATATTGTATATGTTCGGTGGATGCATGTTATTATTATGTTGTATTGCCTTATGTATGTTGCACTTAGTGGGATAGCCGCGTGATCCTACCAGTACACTGTGGTTGTGTACTGATACTGCACTTGCTCTTTCTTTGTTGAGTACAGGGCATCTTCAGGCGGCTATTGACAGACCTCGCTTTGAAGATCAGTGATCGTTCGAATTCAAGGGTGAGCCAGTTCTTCTGGGCTGCCATGAGTTCTCTTTCTATTTATGTCCATATTTCAGACTTAGACTAGTACTTTAGTTAGTCTTATGTTTAGTTTGGGATTGTACCCTTCTTGTTTAGACTTATGGTTGAACTTTAGATGTTTTGGTACATTGACTTTCAGGTTCTAGGCGTATTTTCTGCATTTGCTTAGTTGTTAGACTATTAGTTTGGAGTTTATGGGGACTCCCTAATTCTTTCCTTAGCATTTAACTTGCTTCTGTAACTCAAATGCTTTAGTATTTTGATTAAGTTGGTTAGCTAATTAGTATAATTGGTTCTCCCACCGGAGGGTTAGTGTGGGTGTCAATCACGATGGTCTGGGTTGTGACAAGATATCTACGAAGTTATAAATTTAAATTTATATTTATTTGTCCATTTTTTTTATCTATAAATTACATTATATTTCGAATATTAATGTTAGATCGTTAATATTGTATTATTATTACCAAAAAAACAAATATCATTGAATTTTAAAAAAAAATCAAAAGTACCACAAACAAACATTGCAAATTTCAAATAATGATGATTGGGCCCGTGCAAAGCACGTGGTTTCCCTTTCTAGTATATATACAATAGAGGAACTTTCGCATATAGCCATTCAAAAATAGCCTAATTACACTCCATAGCTATAGTTTGTTAATTACAATTCATAGCTACATGTTATAGGGAGGAGAGTGGTGAGCAAGACTGGGAGAGGCAAGTGAGAGAGGGCAGAAAGTGTGGGAGAGGTGAATTGTATATGTATATCAGTTAGATAATTGTATATTATACATATGTATTTGTATATTTTGGCGAGAGAGATTGGGAGAGGGAGGAGAGAGGCGAGTGAGAGAGGACAATAATTTGTATAATCGCATCTCGTTTGTATAATTCGTAGGTACGTTTGTATAATTGACTTGTTTTTGTATAATTGGGCAATGTAAAGTATGAAATTATACAAATATAATAAAACTCGAAATAACGAATTGATACAAACATAAACGTATGAACTTTAAACAATTATACAAAATATATTATACAAATTATATTATATAAATTATATTATACAAAATCCAAAAACTACAACGTTTATACAAACTTTAAAAAGTTATTCACAAAAAAGATTGAATGTATATGATGACAAAACTGAAAAACCAAACAATTGTATACATTACAAATCAAACAAAGAATTGTTAGTTGCGAATTATATAAATGTGGTGAATTATACATATACAAACGTGACTAATTATACAAACTCAAAGTCAGCCCACGTAGTTAATGTATAATGTTAGTCGCGAGTGGTAATTATAGCAAAATATAGCTATATATGATGAGTAATTAAGTAGTATAATTTTACTTAACCACATAATTTTCCCTATATAATATAACGTATTGTTGGGAACAAGTTATCTTAGGATTAGTTATCCTGAGATAACTTATCCCATCATGTATATGTGATAACTTTTTCCATCACTATGATATAAATGGTGGGATAAATTATTCTAAACATGTCAACCAAATAAGATACAAAATTTTTATCTCATCACTATTTATTTTTATTTCACGCAATTGATTAGTCAAAATGACAACGTTGTCAAATGTAAATATAAAGACTGACCACCGCCCACGACTCTTTATTCAATTTAACGTGATTATAACACAATAATTAATTGTTTATCTTAAGTTCACTGAATATGACCTAAACGAACCTTTTTCGAACCTTCCTTGAATTTATTTAGTCAAGGGAATCCACCAAAACACTATTTGAATATGTTCATATTAATTTAATAAAAAAATTAATTAAAATTTTAATAATATATATTTAAAATGATTTTTCTTTATAAAATAATCTTAATATTTAAAGTGTTTTGATATGTGTCTCTTTTCATAGTTTGATTCTCATAAACACTTTTTAAAAATGATTAGTCAAATACAATCTGCTTATCAAAACTATTTTTGAATTAGTCAAACACAAATTATTATTATTTTCAAAAGCTATTTTACGAAAAAACTTTTAAAAATAAGTTGTTTTTTTTCACAGCAATACCAAACGGTCTCTAATATTTATTATAATATTTTATTTTAGCATTTTATAGTAAGGTAATAAACTATATATAGAAACTAACTTTCTCAATAAAAATATTTTCAAAGTTATTTTTCCTTATACCATACACACTCAGATGTGTGTGTGTGTGTTTAGTACAAAGGCAAATGTGAAATGACTTCGAAAATGTTTTCCATGAAAAAGTCATTTTATGATAAATGGTACAGTTGAAAATTTCAAATCCATGAGAAAATAACATTATCACTATATGAAAAATTGTCAAGTTTGATTATTGAATAAATTTTCGTCTGGTGGCTATCTCAACTATCATAAAAGTCTTAGTATTTGTTTCTTGACAATAAGGGTACTTCAATTTGAGGATAATTTTAGATTTAATAAAAAATTTAGGGGGTAAATGTGTATTTTTTTCTCTCTCAAATGGATAATAAAAGCTCAGAAAAAAATTGTATTGTTTGATGCAAGGGAAAATGATTTTAGAAATGTATTTATGAGAAAGTCATTTACAAATATTTGATACGAAAAAAGTTAATACGAAAAATATTTTTCATCAAAAGGAAAAAATATGACTTCTGTCACTTAATTATGAACGGAAGTCATTTCTCTTTTTTTAAATTTATACATGATATCACTTGCTTGTTGAGGCGTGTAGTCACACACTCTTGTCAATTCAGTCATCTCAATGCTACATAAGCGTAGTCAATGGTCAGAGGGGTTCAATATATGGTGTTTTACTGAGTTTAAGGGTTCAATTGATAAATGGTTAAGTAGAAGAATCCATAATACAAACTCGTATAAGTACAGGGGTTCATCAGACCATTTCGCCATTTTCGTTTGTTGGCTATTTCAACTATCATAAAAGTCTTAGTATTTGTTTCTTGACAATAAGGGGGCTTCAATTTGAGAATAGTTTTAAATTTTAATAAAAAAATTAGAGTGTAAATGTGTTTTTTTTTTCTCTCAAATGGATGATAAAAGCTCAGAAAAAATTGTATTGTTTGATGCAAGGGAAAATGACTTTAAGAAATGTATACGAGAAAGTCATTTACAAATATTTGATACGAAAAAAGTTAATACGAAAAATATTTTTCATCAAAAGGAAAAATATGACTTCAGTCACTTATGAGCGGAAGTCAATTTTCTTATAGTTATCTTAGATTATATAATAACTCTTTATAATTTTTTCCAACCAACAAGGGCATGTTATTAATCTTTAATATTCAAAAGTTTTACTAGAACACTCTTTGATTTTGTTGATATTATTATTAATTTTTAATATATATTTATTTTTTACTTATCAATTAAACACTCACAATTAAATAATTTTTCTTTGGTTGATTTTTTATCCACTATACATCTCAATCGTCAAGAAAGTCTTATTTTTTTCCTGATCGCTAACAGCAAAGGTATGAATCGAAGAAAAATTTAGGAAAAGATAAAGTTGAACAATTTAGGATCGTACAAATCAAACATTTTTCCTATTAATTATATTTTACATAGAGATATGTAGTAATAAAAAAAATATAAATTTATCTATATCATTTTAAATTGCTCAATTTTATCTTTTCCTATATTTTCGTTCATATCATATCCTTATTATGAGTAACTTAATTATCTCATATTTATCGTTAATATTAACATCATCAAAGTTGACTAAGATTTATAGTTGTCTTCAAATTGAAGCATCATCGGTGACCAATGAAAAAAATGACTTTTCTTTTAGTGAGATAGAAATATTATACCAAAAACTAACCAATTAAATATGATTCAATTTTGAATAATAGATAAATAAACTTTATCATTTTTCATATAATAATAAAACACATGTCCTAAAATTTGTTTGGCGTGGAGGAAAATATTTTTCAAAACAAATACTAAAGGCTTTTTTCTTGATCACTAATAGGCAATAGCAATGATATGAATGGAAGAAAAGTTTAGGGAAAGGTAAAATTGCACAATAGGATCAAACAAATCGAACACTTTTCCTATTACATTTTTTATCGAGGTATAATAATAATTAAAAAAATATAAATTTATCTAGATTGTTCTAAATTTCTTGATTTTATCTTTTCCTGAACTTTCGTTCATTAATATTAGTAAATTATCTTGTATTTGCCATTGATATTAACATCATCCATGTATTTTGAGAAATATTTGGTTAAGATTTACAATTGTCTTAGATTGAAACTCGATCAGGGATCAAGGGAAAAAATGCAACTTTTTTGATGATTGAGATAGGAATATTAGATCAAAAACTAACCAATGAAAATGATTCAATTTCCGTTAATAGATAAATAAACTTGATCTTTTTCCATAGAGTAATAAGACACATGTCGTCGAGTTTGTTTGATATGGAGGAAAATATTTTCTTATTTTTTTATATTTGATTAGGCAAAAAATTTTTAAAATATTTTCTCTAGTAAAAGAAGTTAAAAAACGAGGAAACAAGAAAAACATATTCTATACGTGATATTCTATATTTATTGTACGAAAAAGGACAAATATATCCTCAAACTATCGTAAATATTATCTAAATATCATCTGTTATATTTTTAGGACACTGATGTCTTTCACATTAAATTTTTGGAGTTTATATACTATTTGGACTAAAGGAGGGACACATGTCACAATCTTAATGACCTACCAAAATTTATTTAAATATTATTTACGATAGTTTGAAGATACATTTTTATATCCTCCCCACCCACCAAAGACCCCAACCCTTGACCATCTAACCCCCTTTGATCCTGAAGCTCCACTCCGCACCCCCTTCCATCCCTACAAACGTTTGACTAAATTATATATAAGCATCATTAATATAATAGCGTTTTACTTACTTATCAGATATCAATATATAAATAAAATTCCTAACTTATTTATACAAGAATATTTTTCATATTTCCCTTGGTACCAAACAAACCCTATATATTATTGTTCTCATGGATATGAAAATTCCATAATAGAGAAAACAATTCGTCAAAATTTGAAAGGTCAAAATTTAAAAAAAAACCATAGTATATACTTTTTCTGTTTTAAAAAGAGTGGCCTGGTTTAACTTGACACGGAGTTTAAGAAACTAAAGAAGATTTTTGAATCTTGTGATCCTAAATTAAAGTTATGTCAAATGTACAAAATTATCTTTAATCTTGTGGTCTTAAACATGTTACGTGGAAAGCTAAAATTAAAATGTTACCAAAAAAAGAAAAAAATTTATTTCTTTTGAAACAAACTAAAAAGAAAATAAAATTATTATTTTTTAAACAGCGGACCAATTTTTAGAGTCAAACATTTGGTAAATAGACAAAATTGGTGGAGGATCCCAAAGTCCCCACATAAAGCAAAATCCCTATCCTATTGGGAGGAGGATTATTTATTTATATATATAATATAAAGTAGGAGTCTTACACAATTAAGAGAATTCTCTCAACTTAGCCTTTCTCTTGATTTTCCTCTTTTCTTGTAAACACACCTCCCTATACCCTACAATCGCTTTCAACTTCCACGCCGCCTTCATGGAAATCAATTGAAGAAAATTCTCATAACCGTTTCTTTCATCATAAAATCATGATGATGATGATGATGGCGGGTGTGGTTGTTCTTTAACATTTGGTTTTAATTCTTGAATATTGATTAAAAAAAAAGTAAGAAAAATGTGTGTGATTTTGGAAAAAGAGGGTGATGATGATGGTGTGCGGTTGGTTTCACCGAATAATTTTTCTGCTGTTGAAGATAACTGCATTTACAGATCTGGATTACCTCAACCGTCTAATTTACCCTTTCTTCAATCCCTTAATCTTCGATCCATCATGTTAGTTCTTTCTTGTTTTTATTGAATTGGGGATTTAGATATTGATTTCTTGGTTTTATTTTCAAGATTTGTATGTGGGTAATTGTAATTTGATGATTTTGATATGGGTTTGCAGATATTTGTGCCCTGAGCCTTATCCTGAAGAGAATTTGGAGTTTCTGAGAATTAACAATATCAAGCTTTTCCAGTTTGGTATTGATGGCACTAAGGTACTAATCCTTTTTCTTAATTATTTATCTGTTGTGATTTGAAATTGTTAATTTGTGTTCCAATTGCATAATAGTTGTTTTTGGGTAAAGAAAAGAGATTTAGATTGCATTTATATAAAGCTTTTGATTCAAAATATATTACTAATGGAGTTGTTTTGGTAATTTTTGTGGGCATATTGTTATCTTGATACTACTAAAAAATAAGACTAAGAAAATTGTTTATTTGAATTTTCCAGTGCTACAATCTATTTTTGCATAAGTATTTCTTGTAAAAATGGAATCTTTTTCCATTCAGGAGCCATCAGCTATGTCTAGCAGTGCTATAACAGAGGCTCTGAAAGTGATTACTGGTAAAAAAATCTATTCCTTTTCTATCTGTTGTGTTTTAAAGGATATTTTTAAATCTTGGTATACGAATTTTTACTTTGTTTTTCGTTTTTGGTTTTTAGATGTCAGGAATCACCCTGTTCTCATCCATTGTAAGCGCGGAAAGGTACAAATTCTTCATCTTATTGCTCTGGTGTCTATGCTTACGTTTGTTGTGTGTATATTTCGTTCGGAGTTTCATTGGTGTTAATTGATGCATAGTCTGTGTTATGCTTACGTTTGTTGTGTGTATGTTTCGTTCGGAGTTTCATTGGTGTAAATATATCTGATGTGCTATTATTGAATGTTGGTGTACCTCTCACGTCTTCTTGTGATCTGTATGAAATCTGTTGGTTCATTATGTTGTCTCTCATGTTTAACTTATGAAATATATCATGTCGGATTAACATGGACGACAGAGTGAGGATTCATATATGATATATCCACCTCAACTTGCTTCAGATTCAGGCGAAGCTGTTGTTGTTGTTGTTGTCTAGCTAATCTATATAATGGTTATTGTTTTTGTGTGAACTTCAACCTACGCAAACCCTACTACTACGTTGTGGAGGTAGTGAGGTTGTTTAAGCTCTATTGTTTGAATTTCAATCATCATATATAGTTGTTGTAAATTGAACTATTGTTTCATTTCTTTTCCCAATTGTAATACATAAGCTTCATAACTGATTCAAATTTCCTTGTCCTGATTGTAACAAGTTTGTATATTTCTCCCCTGCAGCACCGAACTGGTTGCCTCGTTGGATGCCTGAGGAAATTACAGAACTGGTGTATGTCTGCTGTGGTGGAGGAGTACAAGCATTTTGCTGGCACAAAGTGGAGAGAAACCGATGTCAAATTTCTGGAGAAATATGACGTTTCACGCATTAGGCATTGTCTTGAGAGCATCATCTACAGGTACTATGGGTCGAAGAAGAGGCGCTTGCAGTACAGAGAAGAAAGTCTGCAGAAGCCCCAGATGACTTCAGTTCTATAGAGGGGATTTATCCACCTTAAGTTTTAGCCTGGATTGGATATATACCCATTCTTCTTTTATTTCTCTTTTCATTGCTTCAGATTCATCTATTACACCAATTTCTTTCTGGGATGCCTTTACTTTGCATTAATTCGAAACCAGAAATATTAATTTCTGTGTTGAATTCTTTTGTCTCTTGTACATTAGTTATTTTCACCTTCATATTAGATTTTACTAAAAAGATTTAAGTTTAAAGGATAATATTGGATGTAGGTGGAGCGACGATTCATATAATTGACCCAACTCGATTAGGGTTGTGGCCTATAATAGTAGTAATAAGTTCAAAGTTATAGGTGATTCCACAGAAATATGAAATGTAACAACCCTAAATGAATGTTTACACATTTATTTTTTTATATATAGTTAGTGGATCTAGTTTGATCCATGGGCATGTGACCAAAAAGTTGCTAAGTTGAGTGTGGTATTAGTCATATGATACATGAGAGTATGCGACTTTTGCGGTTTTAATATCAGGAAGTTGTCCTGTTTTTCTACAAAAGAAAGGAAAAAAGAAAACATAGTCTTTATCGAATGGGTAACTTCTATTTAAATAATGTTAAATGAGTAAAAAAAAAAGGATAAAATTCATATTATTCATTTGTGGATAGTTAAATGGGTAAAAGAGATTCATTTGTAAAAAAAAAATGTGATATTAATATTCTTTTTGGGTGTAGGTTGAAATAAACCCGACTTTATCACTATATTATTAAAAACTGGAACATGATTACAACTTTAGAATAGTAATTACAACTCTCAAACTACTTAATTACAATGAAAATATTGAAATTACAAGCAAGTAAAGGATAGAGATAAGAATGAAGATGAAAAGTTTAGACTCTATAAAGAAGATGAGTGGAACAAACAGTTGCTTCACAAATACACATAATTTTCCCAAACTGCAAATGACAACTTTATAAACTCTATTCAACCTGGATCTCAAGCAAATCTATTATTGAGTTGTCTAATTCTTGAGCCTCTTTGTGGTTTGTCACGACCCAGGGGTACCCCCTAGATGCGACACGACGTACAAGACTCTGAAGAGCCTCATATAAGCCTCATAGCATTCATAACATTCAATATAAGGAAAATGGTACGGAATTAAAACTTTTCTTTAAATCCATACAATAGAAAATCATCGTTAAAACAACGGAAGTCTACTAGTCTTACATGGCCATCTAAAACAATCTTCGAATCAAAAGTAGGGTCACGACCCTTTACAATAGAAAGTCTAAAAAGAGTCTATTACAAAGAAAGACATGAAACATCAAAAGTACTTGTCCTCAAATCCATGAGGACATACCACTAGTCTTGGAAGAACTCAATCCATGCTTCAACTAGAAGAACTCAACTCACACTTTGTAGAAAAAGAGAAGAAATATGGGTTAGCACATTTAATGTACTAAGTGTGATAGTCATGCAAAAACCATGCTTAAAACGGACATTTTATTTGAAAGTCATGCTTTATGCCAATTTTGAGAAAGCTTCATCAACATAAGTATAAGAGGCATAAGATACAAGTATAATCAACATACAAGCCATTTCATCACTTTAGAACATAATCAACATGTAAGCCATTTCATCACATTAAAGCCTTCACCTTAAGTAACCCCAAGCTATACTATGTGCAATGTATGAATAGCGTTCCACACCACCATCCACACTAAGTACCACATTAAGGCCACCAAAAATGAACTTACCATTCCTCCTTTTCAACTTTAGACAATACTCATACATAAGGAACATAAACATTTCATAAGTCATGACAAGGAAGAAACTCATAATACAATCTAAGTAAAGCATGCATCATCACATTAAGCATATAAGTCAACATTCTTCATTAGCTTCATTAAGAGCACTTTCATTCATTATCATTAAGACATTAGAGAACTCACCATAGCCCTCTCAAAGCCTACTCGTGCAATGCATGAATGGCATCCCATACTATCACCCACACTTCATAGAACTTATCAAGCAACCATAGTGCACATCTCACATGATGGGAATAAGCATTAACTGACATAGACAATGAGAGCAAACCATGGAATCCAATGTCATATGACCCCACACTGAAGGAAGGTGTTCTACTTGCCTAAGGTAGAACTAGATACATTTTAGCTTAGGTGGATCCACTAGCTAATATCCTATGTGGGCACATAGTTATGGGATAAGAAAGATGTTCATTGAAACCCGGCCTAAACATGGGGAGAGCTTCCATCTTACCAAATCCACCCGGTGCTTAGCCTCCATTCCCATAGAGTATTTCATTACTTTATCATTATCACACATGAGAGGGTGCCATTGACCTACAAACCCAAAGTACATTGATTAACACATGAAAGGGCGCCATAAGCCTACCGATTCAAGGTACATTATTAGGATAGCTCATTTAATCCTCATGAAAGGGTGCCATAAGCCTACCAATTCAAGGTTCATCATTAACATTCATGGAAGGGTGCCATAAGCCTACCGATCCCAAGGTTCATTATTAACATGCATGAAAGGGTGCCATAAGCATACCGATCCCAAGTTTCATTATTAACATGCATGAAAGGGTGCCATTAGCCTACCGATCCAAGATACATCATTAGAATAGGTCATAGAACTCATCATGCAAGTGCTACCAACATTAGGTCTACCGATTCATGTTCATTAAGCCAAGACACATTCATAACACAAGAAGAGGATGCCTAAGCCTACCAATTCAAGATGTAACAATCAACATTACTTTCATTTACACAAGAAAAGGATGCTTAAGCCTACCAATTCAAGATGTAATATTACATAAAAGAAACCCTTCACGTTCTATCATCATCATTCATGAGTGTTAATTGAGAATAAAACTTTCAATCATAACACAATTACATTCTAAACATGATCATAATACTTTCATTGAGGTCACATACTTCACATCATAATCATACATAGATCCTTCATGAAATTGCCCTTCAAGGCTATGAATCAATCTCAACCCAAACATCTAGAATATTACATTAGATAAGGGAATTAACATGATTTGAAACTAATTCAGTATAAACATAAGCAATTCAACATACTTTCATGATCAATCAATTCCCAATCACAATTCACAACTTAAGATTTTGGGGGAAAACATGGGTTCATAGAGGAAATACACCATAATTCATCATTACTTCAACAATACATTCATAATTCATCATATATAAACCTTTGAAAACTTTTTGGAATTGAACCCATGCATAGATTGAAAAACCCTAGGTTTTTGGGGGATTTTGGAAACTTGAAATCATCTTTTGATAGGGCTCCTTGAATGAAACTTAATCAAGGATGAAGACTACCATACCTTCTAGGAAGAAACTCCATGAAAATTGAGGGTGTAAGGTGAAATCTGAGCTTCAAATCTTGACTCCTTCTTCTCCAATGGGTTTCTAGATAGAGAATATTTGGAGAGGGCGGAAGGTTTCTATTGTGTTTTCAAATAATGAATTGAAAAAGGAGTTTTAATACCTTTAAAAGCCTTAAAATACTTTAATAAATCAATAATAACTGTCCCCAACCCCTAACTAATTAATTATGAATTTACTAAGTTGCCCCTCCACTTGACCGAGACTTGACAGCAAAACAGTCATGACTCACGAAACCCCACCCACGGAACATGGGTGGGTCCACGAGCTATTCTGGCACTTTGTGGTTCGGTTAAGAAACATGTCATCTTGTCCCTTGACCTACGGATGGGTTCCACGGGGTGTGGATGGACCTACGGGGCGTAGGTCCCATCCATAGGTCATGACATTTTTGACAATTTTTGGTTTGTGGGCAGCTTTGGGGGTTAGACTTTAGGGTCCCCCTCAAGGACCCTTGGTTTGTCCTTGGGGGGTCGTACCTTGACGTTTAACCCCTAAACTTCTCAACCTAAGCTCGGGACATTATTTTTCAACTTCAAACCCCATAACAAACTCAAAAATGAACTCGTTAGGCTCTAGTTTCATTACTAGTTTTCTGGGTCGTTACAGAGTTGTTTAGCCTTAGACCCAATAGCTTGGACAACCTTTGAACCATCGGTGTTCACAACAATACTTCCTGCCTAAAAAAGAACCTTGTCCTCAAAGTTCGAGTAAGGCATTAATCGTAGTAGTATCTTGACATTGTTAATAGCAAGCAAGCAATTCTTAAACTACTTACAGTAAAACCTCACTAAATTAATATAGTTGGGACCGTGAAATATTATTATTTTGTAGAGATATTATTTAATCGATAAATTAATAGTTATTAGTTTATAGAGTGTTTGAGATTTATCCTTATGATTCTCGGATAATAAAAGCTTTCAAGATGTATTATCGGAACATGTTTTATCGTAGGATATTAGAAGGCTATGAAGAGGGACATGAAATCGATCCAAGAAAAAATAATGTTTTGGATGTTATGAATTTGGCAATCCCGGCTTGGACGATAAATTTTTAGCAAAAGACAACAACAAATTATTTTCGACACTACAAAATATATTTGGAGGATGAAATCTCAGAGAATTTGAATGAACCCACCCACTTGTGAAAATGTCATTTGTGAACTTGAGGTCATGATTAATGATCTCAGTTAGCGCACTAAAATGGATGTCAATAACATATTGAATTATCCAAGTGAAAACGATACAATTTAGTGGTCCAGAGCTTAGAAGAAATTGTGGATATCATAAAAAAAATGTTGACACTGAAATTGTAGATGATACAATACCTTAAGAACCAGTTATACGTAAGGAAACACTTATCGTATCTAGAACTCTTCACAATATTATGGTATAGTTCGAAAAGACAACATGAGAACTTTTGGATGCAATAAGAAATGTTAAAGATGATCTTCAACTAGATTTAAAGTTAAACAAAAAAACAAAACACAATAGAATCACATTTCACTAAATCGTCTTAGATATATTTGTACTTTTAAAGAATTATTAATTTATAATATTAATGGGACCATATATTTATATAGAGGTCTTTTGAAAATATATTATCTTATTATCTTATCAAATTAAGTGATTTTTTCCATTGGCTCATGGCGGGACCGGAAGAAATTATTATCTTAGAGAGATTATTAATTTATCGAGTATTAATTTAGTGAGGTTTTACTGTAATTACAATAGAATTATTGAAATTACAAGTAACTAAAGGATAGAGATAAGAATGGAGATAGAAAACTTAGACTTTAGAAAAAAGATGATAGGAACAAACAGTTTCTTTACAATACGCATAATTTCCCCAAACCGCATATGACAATCATATAAACTCTACTCAACTTGATTCCTAAGCAAATCTAGTATTGGACTATCTAATTCTTGGGTCTCTTTATGGTTTAACCCTAGGCCCAATAGCTTGACCAACCTTTGGACCATCGATGTTCACAACATAGGTGGTCGAGGCACGGGGTGGATGGGGTAAGGGAAAAAAATCTTTTTTTTTTTAAAAGCAAATTAACTTTTGTTTTGGAAAGGGGCTAGAAGCGAGGGGGGGGGGGGGAGGCTAGTACGGGGGTGGAGAGTGATAAAAAACTATTAAAAAGAATTTCCTATCTTTTTATAAAAAAAATAACAAATTAATTTTTTCTTTTTACATTTTTTTTAGGTTAGGGGTGGGGCCGTGGAGGGGGGTGGGGGTTGGGGGAAGTAGTAAATTTAATTTTTCTTTTTAAAAAACAAATTTTAGGAGTTTGTTTTTAGGTGGGGGCCGGGTTAGAGGTGGTAGTGATAAAAAAATAATTTTTTTTTTTTTAAGAAATTAATTTAAAAAGTTTAAGTTTTTTTGAAGGGGTTGGGGTGGGGTAAAAAAAAATTGATTTTATCAAGATCTCTACTATAATATGGATACTCCATATTATCGATTGAGTAACTCATTTTTATCCATTTAAAAAAATAGGGATAATTACGCGAAATGACAAACATCTAGAGTATATTATGTAATATAACTATAGTTTCGATTATTTTTAATTCCTAGCTATAGTTTCATGAAATTATGTTATTTAATTTCCTGATTGTATAAATCAAAAATTTGTATAATTTGGTCCCTGTTTGTATAAATCCAAAATTTATATAATTCGGTTCCTGATTGTATAAATTCAAAATTTGTATATGCTTACCCTACCTATTTGTATACAAATTATGAAAAATTCATGATAAATTACCCTATTTGTATATTTGCAAACGAAATATACAAACGGAGTTCTAAAAAATTCCTAAATGTAAAAATACAAAATTTGTATATACTTACCATGTTTGTATAACCGCAAGCGAAATATACAAATTACAACCTCTATTTGTATATACTTACCATGTTTGTATATTTGCAAGTGAAATATACAAACCACAACCTCCATAGCAAATATAATTATAGTTATAAAGCGCAATGACCGAAATTATAACTATAGAATCTTATTATGTCTATTATATATTCTATTTATGAAATTTTCCCTTTAAAATATGCGTCGAGTCGAATATTTTATCCATTTTCGAACTACTCATATTCAATTCAACCCACTCGTTTTCGCTCCTAATTAAATGCATGAAGGTCCTTAATAATGTTGTTTAAACATTTTGCCCTTTACTAAAAAACCTCAATTTAGACAAAATCGTTTTTCACCATTTTCCTCAAAATAAAAATAAAAATTAAATAATATATTTTTTACAATTAATTTCCATCATTTAGTGTTTTTCTCATTTATTATTTTACTAGGGAATTTGTCCGCGCTTCGAGCGGTGGTTAAAATTTTTAAGGGTTAATTTTACAAAACTCACATTTCCCGTGGTTTACGATATTGCGTATACCTTCTTTATTTTGATTTTTTTACCATTCTTTAAATTTATTGAAAATAAATATAAATTAATTATAATATGACAACTTTGTCCTTTTGTATTAATTTCTTCATATTAATCCACATTATTTTAAAAAATGACTTATATAATGAAAGTTTTAAAAACAAATCAGTATGAAGAAGTGTGAATCTTTGTTTGGTAAAAAAGGACATGTTTATATGTATTTATATAATATATATTATAGTATAAACTTATTTGTGTTGATTTATTTTTAAAGTATTTATTAAATAAGTCATGTTTTTAATAATATGCATTAATATGAAGAAATTAATACAAAGAATGACAAATTTGTCAAGTTATAATTGATTTATATTTATTTTAAATAATTTTAAAGAATGGTTACAAAAAAAATTAAAATAAGGGATGTAGGCGTAATATTGTAAACTATAGAAAATGTGAGTATTATAGAGCGAAACCCAAAGAAATCGTCCCATTTTTTTAATTAAAAAATTAATTTTTGATCTCTATCAATGTCATGTCTTCTTTTTTCTCCAGTTATAATATCATTAATTGTTCCAATTATATTATATTATATTATCAAGATAAATACCAACATGAATTTTTTGTTGTTAAATAACAAGTAATATTGAACAAAAGAGAGAATTTATTCTTAAGCAATAAGCTATAATTAATATTAAAGTCTACTAAAGCCGACGGCCATGACTAGAACTCGAGGACGAGGCTATGGAAGAGGAAGGGGTAGAGGAAGAACTAAGAAAGTACTTGTTGCTACTGATGGAAGTTCATTGGGAACTCGCACTCAGCTTGATAATGCTGGCGATGGAGGATCAAGCAAAGCTCCGGAATCAATGGAGAAAGGTATGCACACACCTCCTATGAGTATGAAGAGTTTAAGTATGAACAATACCCCTAAAACGCCCATAAGTCTCAGACCTGGGGTTTCAACCAATGGAACAGTAGAAACTACTACAGTTCTAACAGAAACTATAGCACCAGTAGAGGAATTTAGTGAGGTTATAGAGGAGGAACGAGTTGAACTATGGACCAATCTCTTTACCAATAATAGAGTTGTTGTTAATGGTCTCTCACTAGATTGTATACCTCCTCAAATGTTGGATGGAAAGCCTGTAGTTCAGCTGGATAAGGATGAGGTGAATCTGGAAATTCAGAAATGGAATAGTGAATTGATTATTTCATAGGGGATGTGCCTGGTTATAATGCTCTCATAAGATACATTAATAAATTTTGGACCAGTGCAGCCAAACCTGAGGTGTTTTATCATGAGGAAGGGTATTATGTGATTCGATTTGCTTCGATTGATGATATGAACCAAACACCCTACTCAAGTCCATATACCATCAACAATAGACCTATAATAATCAAGCCATGGACAATAGACTTTGATTTCAACAAGGAATTGCCCACAAAAATTCCTCTCTGGGTGAAGTTTCCCAAACTTCCCATGTCATGCTGGGGTAAAGGATCTTTGAGTCGAATAGTAAGTGTCATTAGAGTCCCTATTTATGCTGATGAATGTACTGCTAAACAAACAAGGATATCCTATGCTCGAATGCTGATTGAAGTGAATATTACACAATCATTGTCTGATAAGATTGTGGTGATGGATCCTAATGGTAATAAGTTTGAGCAAGAGGTTTTCTACCATTGGAAGCCTAAGTTCTGTCCTAAATGCTCAATAGTAGGTCATACATGCACAAATCAAATGCCACAACCTCAAGTTCCACAGCCTACGAAGAGACAAGATCCTAGTAGAAGAGGTAAAGAATGGAAACCTATTGGTGTGATCAGGGAGCCTGCACTAGACATACCTGAAAGTTCAAAACAGAATCAAGTAAGAAATATTTCTGCTCAGGGTGCAGAGGAGAATGTAGATCAGCAGGAGGCTAGCCCAAAAAATATCATATATACAGACCTCAATATAAGGCATCAAGAAACAACAATTGGTAGTCCAGAGTTTAACTTAACAAACTTTCCTTTATTGGGGTCCTGGCCAAAGAAGAAAGAAGGGGATGGGAGAAGATTAAGTGGACAGGTGCAACTTCCTCCTGATAAATGAGACATCAAAAACACTATCTAATGGGCTATCTTATATGGAATGTGAGAGGAATAAATAAGTGGCATAAACAAAAGATATTAAAACTCTACCTGAGTAATAAATGCATCACAATGGCAGCACTGTTGGAAACAAGAGTCAAAGCTCATAAGGCTCCTAAGGTACTTGAAAATGTATTCCCTGGTAACTGAATAATTATTCATGGGCTGTAAATGGTAGAGTCTGGATGGTGTGGGATCCAAATTATTACTAGATTACACATATTAGATTTACTCCTCAATCAATTCATTGTTTGGTAAATGGCAACAATGGGTCTCTGGTGTGTTTTATTAATGTTATATATGCATCCAACTCTATTGAACAGAGAAAGGACTTATGGGCAGAACTAGCAAGCATTGAACAAGGGGTGGATAAACCTTGGATAATTACTGGTGATTTTAATGTTGTGTTGTATCCAAATGACAGGTTATATGGTGCACCAATCTCTCTAGCAGAAACTCAAGATTTTTCAAATTGTATTCATAATCTGCAGTTGAATGAAGTGTCATGGAAAGGAGATTATTATACTTGGTCAAACAAGCAGTTGGGAGCTGATAGAATTTATAGTAGAATTGATAGAATCTTTGGCAATCTTGATTGGATGATGACTTGGGGTCATACGATTACTAAGTATGATCTTCCATATTTCTCTGACCACTCCCCTATGATACTCACAATTGCAGGCAACCAGTGGACAGGCAAGGTACCTTTCAGATTTTTTAACAGATGGGCAGAGCACAGTACATTCATGGACAAAGTTGCAGAAATATGGCAAAAACACATGGCTTCAGGAACAATGGCTAATATCTGGGCAAAGTTCAGAGCATTGAGGCAAGTATTGAAAGTTCTGAATGAGGAGGAATTCAAAAACACAACCATTAAGATAAATACTGCTAGACAAGAATTGTTGCAATTACAGGAACAAATCATTCAACAATGTACAGATGAGCTACTATGTAAAGAGAAGCAAACACTGTTGGATATTGAGAAATGGAGTCTTGTTGAGGAAAGTGCACTAAGACAAAAGTCCAGAGCCAAATGGATACAACTTGGCGATGGTAATAATAAATATTTCACAGCAGTGATCAAGGAGAGGACAAAGAAGAAAATCATGCTTGAGCTTACTTCACTTAGAGGCACTAAACTTAATGCACTAGAAGCTATTAAGGAGGAAGTCGTGCAGTTTTATAAGGCATTAATGGGATCCAGCACTACATCTTTACCTGTTGTAGATAGAAACACTATGAAGAAAGGGCCCACAATTACTTATGAACAAGGAGTTGAATTATGTATAGATGTTATGGATGAGGAAATCTGGAAAGCACTAACCTCTATTGGAGATATTAAACCTCCTGGAGTGGATGGTTATAATGCTTATTTCTACAAGAAGACTTGGAGTATCACTAAAGATGATATGTTGATGGCTATCAAAGAGTTTTTTCAGTCTGGGAAAATGTATAGACCAGTTAAATACACTATGATCACATTGGTCCTAAAAAATTCCAGTCCTTTGAATATAAAAGAGTACAGACCTATAGCTTGCTGCACCATCATTTACAAAATCATTGCAAAGGTCTTAGCTACTAGGATGTAAAAAATTATGGCACATATTATCAGTGAAGCTCCATCAAGATTCATCCCAGGAAGAAAGATTGCTGATAACATCATCCTTGCCACTGAGCTGGTTTAAAGCATACTTTAGACAACACATATCTCCAAGATGTATGGTAAAAATTGATCTACAAAAGTCTTATGATTCTGTGGAATGGGCTTTCTTAGAACAGGTTCTGGAGAATTGTTTTCCTCAGAAATTCATCAAATGGATCATGGAATGTGTCCATATTGGGAATTATACAGTCATGGTAAATGGTGAGACCACACCATCCTTTAATGCTGCAAGAGGGCTTAGATAAGGAGATCCCATCTCTCCATACTTATTTGCTATATCTATGAAGTACCTGAGTAGATGCCTTACTGAAGTTAGTTCAAGTTTCATCCTAAGTGTGGCAGATTGAATATAACTCATTTATGTTTTGCAGATGACCTGCTACTCTTTAGTAGAAGGGATCAAAATTCTGTAAAGATCATCTATCAATGCTTTCAAAAGATTTCCCAAGCATCATGATTTAAGGAAAACATGAATAAAAGCTCCATATATTTTGGTGGTGTCCCTGAGCAAGAAAAACTGAATATACTCCAACAGAGTGGTTTTGGATGTCGTGAATTTCCTTTCAAATATCTTGGTGTCCCTCTTTCTACCAAGAAAGTGACTATTATGCAGTGGTCACCTCTTGTGAATAAAATTATTGCTAGAATCTCCTCCTGGACTGCTAAGAAGCTTTCATATGCAGGAAGAATGCAATTGGTTCAATCTGTGCTATTTGGTATTCAAGCCTACTGGTCTCAACTCTTCACCATTCCTGCAAAAGCTATTAAAATTATTGAGTCATACTGTAGAAGTTTCACTTGGTCAGGATCTAATACAATTACTAAGAGAGCATTGATAGCATGGGAGAAAGTTTGTTTACCTAAATCAGTTGGAGGCATGAACCTCATTAACATCAGGCTGTGGAACCAAGCTGCTATTGCCAAAACTTGTTGGGATCTTGCTCACAAATCTGACAAGTTATGGATCAGATGGATTCACTCATTTTACATAAAGAATCAACAGTTCTTCACTGCACCTAATCCAAAGCAGGCTTCATGGATGGTCAAGAAGATACTTAATGCTAGACTGACTTTAGAGCAAACATAGAAGCAAAATGATCAAGTAACTATTGGTAGCCTCTACCTGTGTCTACTTGGAAATAGACCTAGAGTGTTCTGGAAATGTCTAATGTTTGCCAGTTTTGCACGACCAAAAGTCATTGTTACAATGTGGCTCCAATTACAAAACAAATTAACAACTAGTGATAGGTTGGCTTTATGGGGGATGATATAAATCAACAATGCAAGTTGTGTCAACATGATCTTGAAACTAGAGATCATTTATTTGTTTACTGTGAGTTTACAAGAGATGTTTGGAGGAAGCTAATGACATGAGTCAAATCAATTTATACTGCAGATACTTGGGCCACACATATGAAGAGGATCATAGAGAAAGCCAGGGGCAACTCTCTCACTGCGCAGATGTTCAGGCTAATGTATGCAGAATGGATCCATGCAGTGTGGAGAGAAAGAAATCACAGGATTTTTGAAGACAAAAGTAGAAATTTTGAACACATTGTGAAAGAGATAGCTTATATGTGTTGTATGAGGGTTTCTAAGGGCATGAGTTCTAGGCTACAACATCTTAGTTTTATTTGAAGTTGTATCTCTTTTGAGTTTTGTTTTCTTTGATTAACAAACTGTGATGTAGTTTGTTATGCTTTGTAAATACCAGTTGGTGATTAATGAATATATAGTTAATTACCAAAAAAAAATAAGCTATAATATAAATATATCATTTAATCATATTATCAAGATAAATACCAACATGAATTTTTTGTTGTTAAACTTAACAATTAATATTGAACAAAAGAGAGAATTTATTCTTAAGCAATAAGCTAAATATATATATATATATATATATATATATCCTTTAATTAATTTCATTTCTATTGTACATAGCAAATATTTCGTAGTAAATTATGATACACATACATACAAGCATTTATTGGCAATTGACCCTTTTAATTTCTTTTAATCTAAATAAAAGTTAAAAAAATATTTTCTATAATTGTTATTAAATAAAATAAAAATTGAAATGAAAATTAAAGAGAAACTAAAACAACCATTGAGTTACATTTTTTTCTAGCATATGATATTTCCCTATCGTTTATCCTTCACTAAAGTCTCTACTATTGTTTTGTTCGTTTTTCTCCCTATATGTTGTACAATTAAAAGAACACATATAAAAACATAGAAAGTAAAAGAATTGTATACAAACTACAAAGTAGTAGTGATTCAACTTCATTGAATTGAAGTTTGCTAATAATTACTTTTAACAATTGAAGAAATGAAACAAATTCATTACTGACTTAAATGCTAAGTATTGATGTTTATTACTCAATAAAAACTAATCTCCTCATAATTAAGACTCATAAATATGTTACAGTAAAAGTTGTAATTTCATAATTATATATAATAAAAATATTATAATAAGGATAAAGAAATAAAAATATTATAATACCAGTATTTCGATATAAAAAACAGCTATAAAAAATTAAATATGAGTAAAAGAATCATATACCTTTTTATAAATTTATTACAACAAAATGTTGAAAAATTTGTCAATTGAAGAACAAAAGTTAATAGTATTTATTTTCAAGAAAATAAGAGTAGCATAAGCCTTTCACCCGTTTGTTCTTATTTAAGCGGTGTTCATATATATATATATATATATATATTAAAAGGTTATTTCGTGTTGTTTGATTATAATATTATTATATCTTTTATTTTTATTACTTTTTATTGACATTTTTATGAGGAAAAATAAGAGACCAAATTATATAAATAGAAATTATACAATAAATATACTTCTAAAATTCAGTTACTCATGCTTCGAATTAAATTTAAAGTTCGTATACAAAATATACTTAAGAGGCATCATAAAATACACAAGAAAGAAAGAAAAAATAATACAATACACATATCATTGCGACATTAGTCATTAAAATTAAAAGTAGAAGAAAAAAAAATCAACACATAATTGTCTAAGATCTTGTCATATCTACTTCACAAGCCTATCAATATTCAAAGCTTTCTTCTTCTTTTTCAAGCCAAACAAAGGTAGAGAGACATCACTCGTGTTGATATTCACTTCACAAATTTATCACAATTCAAAAGCTTTCTTCGTATAAAAAATAAATTTAAGAGGCATCATAGAGATATATAAGAATAAAAAGAGAGAAAAAGAAAGAAAAAAAGAAATAGTACAATACACATATCATTAAAAAATAGAAGGGAAATGAAATCAATACATAATTATCTAAGCTCTTGTCAATATCCACTTCACTAGCCTATCATTATTCAAGAGCCTTCTTCTTTTTTCTTTTTTTTTTTTCAAGCCAAATAAAAGCATGAATATAATACTATGGTGAAAATGAAGGGTAACTTTGGATAGAATATCATGAAACAAAAAATATGAATTTATATAGAAAATAATGGAGGAATACCATAAGGTTTCATAATTAATATTTAAAGGTTATGAATATGAAAAGTTGAAAATTATGAGAGTTATGAATATATGCACATTATATCTAATAAAAAAATTATAGTGGGAGGTGAAAAGTTGAGTACTTAAATATGAAGACTTTATTAGATATTAAAAATAAAAGAAATAATTAAATGAAGAAACATGGTAAAAAAAGAAGAAAAAAAATAAATATGAATGGAGGCCATAGAGAGGTGTTACATCACATTGTCTATGTTCCTCCTTTATATATATATGTATATATATATAGATTATTTCTATAATATTCACTAGACTCCTGAATACATGAGAAGGAGAATCAATTAATATTTTCCTAAGAGCTTCAATAAGAAAAAAAAATACCCTATAAATTAATGTTTCGTAATCAATTAGAAAACAACTCCTAAAATAGAAGAATTAGTCGTATGTACTATGTACCTGTTAATGTTTCATACTCAAACTCTTTTAGGTTTGGTTATTTAATTTAGGTAAGAAACTATGATATTTAACATTTTAAAATTAAATAGAATTTTATTTTATATAAATAGAAATTTCTATAATTCTATTTAAGTAATATTTTGCATCAAACTTTATTATTACTAAGTACAAAATTTTAAATGATTTGATTTTGGTGTTTCGAGATATAACTTCATCAGTGGTATCAAAAGAAAAAATTATGTTGATATTAATACACGAAAACATACTCTAAACAGTAAGATAAACGAAAAATAAACTACATTATATATGTGCATATTAATATAACACAAGTATTTATAATAAATTAAGCTAAAATTCACACAAAATACAATTAAGAAAATTATATTACTCGAGTTTATAAACAAAAGCATCAAATATCATAATTTGGCTTTAAAAATGAAGTCGAGAATCAAAATCACAATCAATTAATTAGTTAAACGAATCCAAATTTTAAAATGACTTTTAAAGTTTAAATTAACAAAACCGTTCAATTAGTTAAAAGAATCTAAATCCTAAAATGACTCTTCAATTTCTATATAAAGTACTTCAATTTCGTGTTGTGATATCCACAATAATATATCTCCATAATGTATGTGAGAAGTGTTGGATAGAATGGACATTGATCTGGACATTGATGATGATAAATGTTTGAAGTGTATTGAACATATGTGATTTAGTAGGTGAACCATAGCTAATATTAAAGTTATCATTATCGTGATTATAGAATCTTAATTTTGATCCAAAAAGAACGTTACTTTAAATAGAACTTGGCCAAAGGATTTTTTAGTTTAGATTATATTTATTGTTTCTTTATTTTTATTTTTTGAATTTTTTATGCAGATTTTTGGATGTTTAGAAGCATATTATAAAATTATTTATAATAAAATACTTAATTAAAGTTAAACATTTTGATTTTTAGAATTATTTAATGAATGATTCAAGCTAGCTAATTATTTCTGTTAGGGTTTTGTCCTGATTTTCTTACCTTATTTGAAGTTTATTTTTTCCTAAAAGAAAAGACAAAACATTACCATAAATGTTTTTACTTTTCCTGAAAGGAAATTATAATATTCTTCTATATTTATGGTAATGTTTTGTCTTTTCTTTTAGGAAAAAATAAACTTCAAATAAGGTAAGAAAATCAGGACAAAACCCTAACAGAAATAATGAATCATTCATTAAATAATTCTAAAAATCAAAATGTTTAACTTTAATTAAGTATTTTATTATAAATAATTTTAAAAATTCTATAATATTCACTATATTAAAAATTCTACTATGAAGAGTTTAAAACTTAAAATCAACAATTTTACCTTATATAAATCTTATTTAAATTATGGTAAATAAAATAAATAGATAAATAAATAAATAAATAAATAAATTAAAATATTAAATAAAAAGGTTCACATGTTAAAAATAACTTTTTAACCTTCGTATCTAAATTTTTATCATCTCGATAGATATAACATTCATTTTAATGTCAATTGCTATTTTAAAATAATTTTATTATTTTTTATATAATTTTTTTAATTGATGTAAGACACCTGCAATACACGTACACTAAACTAATAATATACTAAAAGTGTAAAGGTCCTTAGTCGTTCACCATTTAACAAAAAATGTTCATATTTTTATAAGGCCAAACTCATCGGTGGCCCCTAAAGTTGGCAGCAATTTTCATTTAGACATTTTAACTAGACTTTGTTCATTTTATACACCTTATGTTAGACCCCGTTGTGTTATTTTGACACTTTTTTCACAAGCACCTGTTGACTTCAAGTGCGTGTTAACCAAGCGCGTCCACATGAATTAGATGTCCAATTATATCATGTCAACTCATTTTAAAGTCTATCATATTAAAGAGAAAAAAATAAAGATCAAGATACATGACAAAGTAACCAATGAATAAATGACGTGTGATCTTTTTATTTGAAAAATCAAATAAATATTTTGACAAATTTAATGAAAAATACAACACCCCCACCCCTTCCCCAGTTATCTTCTCCATTGTATTACCTCATTTTTATTATTTTTTGAGCCTTATTTTTCTGCCATATACTAACACCCACACAATCTACTCTATCATATTCCTCCATTTTTGTTGTCTTTTCCTTCGCACCCACATCCACCAATTATCTTCCCCGTTTTATTCCTCTTTTTTCATGATTTTTTCTGCCATATTCACTCGGGTTGTCCGCCTTCTTCACCGCATCCTCCCTCACATTTCTTCATTTAATTTAGGGTTAGAAGGTTCAAATGTATAACAATAATGGTTCGTATTTTTAAGAGTGCATCTCTTTTTCGTTAATTTTGTGATATTTGTAGCTTAATTAGGGCTCAAGGTTAGTGAGATTAACATTTTTATAGTGAAAATTGGAATGCTTTTGGCTCCTATTTTTGTTAACTTGAAATTTTGAGTTGTTGACAGTTGTATATGGGCAATTGAGACCATGGATACGTTTAATTTGAAGAATTGTTTTTACCTTTTTCTTTAGAATTATTGCGGTTAAATTTTACATGATTTGGGATGTTGTTGATATGGGTTCAATTTATTGTTTCTTTTTTGGTCTACCTGAGCTTGCAATGCAAAATTAAAATTATTGTAACAAAATATTTAACCTCCATTGAAGTGCTTTAAGCTTTTAGAAATAATGGGAGCGATAGTGGCATTAAAATGGAAAAAAAGAAGAGAAAAAATAACAATAAAATAGGCTAAATAAGCCCCTCATACATCAATAGCGAGTGAATCACATTTACTTTGCCATGCTAGTAGAAAGTGTCAAAATAACATAGTGGAGCCTAACATGAGGTGTCTAAAATGAACAAAGTGCAGTTAAAGTGTCTAAGTGAAAGTAATGTTTTGAGTAAGAAATCTAATACAATTAAGATTGACAGACAAGGCCAACTCGACAATAAGACAAATAAGGTATGTAGACATTGAAATTTTGTGGGACTCTACAAGTCGTGTTTAATTTGAATTGAAACTCTAGAAGGTGTGTTCAATTTCAATTAGAATTCTTGGAGGCTACTCAACCCTAAACCCTAGTTCATGTCTATATAAAGAGTACTAAATTTCCTTAAAAAGGCATCTTAATATATTCCACAAAAAGTTATGGAATATTCATATAGTGGTCAAATCTAAATCATCCTAGTTCGAGAAATACGCCACTAACGGCCCTCGAATCATGGATAAATCTTAGGAGAGTAGAATCAAGGGAGGAACAAATTGTACCCGCATATCTTGATCAATAAAATCATGTTTCTTCAGATTTTATTTGTTTGGTTTATTTATTTTCCATATGTTTAAAATTTGTTGCAAACAAATTGGCATGCCCAGTGGGACCAAATCTACCCTTCATCTCTTTTCTCATAAATCAAATCTGAAAATCTGAAGCTGCAAAGGTGGAAGAATGAGTACTTCAAGCCTTGTCTTTGAGTTTCATCAAGTCTACACTCCGACAAGACTTGAAGCAGGGGGCATTTGTAGCAGAAATTTTGTGGGACTCTAAAAGACACGTTCAATTCGAATTGGGACTCTAGAGGGTGTGTTCAGTTTCAATTAGAATTCTAGCAGGCTACTTAAACCTAAACCCTAGTTCATGTCTATATAAAGGGTACTAAATTCCCTTAAAAAGGCATCTCGATATATTCCACAAAAGTTATGGATTGAATAGAGGTCAAATCTAAATCATCCTAGTTCGAGAAATACGCCACTAACGGCCCTCGAATCATGAATAAATCTTAGGAGAGTAGAATCAAGGGAGGAACAAAATTGTACCCGCATATCTTGATCAATAAAATCATGTTTCTTCAGATTTTATTTGTATGGTTTATTTATATACCCCGAACTATCGTAAATGATATGCAAATACCCTCCGTCATACTTTTGGGACATTGGTGCCCTTGCCGTCCAAAAACTAGAGCATATATACCCTTTATACTAATGGACATACACGTGTCATAATCTTATCCACCGATCCAACATTTATCGACGGATAAGATTGCGTCACGTGTCCCTATTTAGTCTTCCGTTAGAGTGAAGGGCATATATGCTCTAGTTTTTAGACGACAAGAGCACCAATGTCTCAAAAATATGACGGAGGGTATCTGCATATCATTTACGATAGTTCGGGGATATATTTATCCTTTTTCCCTTAATACAATTAAGATTGACAGGCAAGGCCAACTCGACTATAAGACAAATAAGGTAGAAAAAAATAGTTATCACGTAGTATTATATTTGAAAATAATATTTTGAATAGAAAATATAATAACTTTTTACCTTTTAATGTGGGGTGGTTGTCTCATTTATACATCCTAACTAGGCCTGTGCAAAAATCAGGTCAAACCATTAACCCGAACCGATTTTCGGTTTATTGGGCTAATGGGTCGGCATATTGAGTAATTGGTTTGGGACTCGGTTCAGTAAATTTTTTATTGGATTAACTGTTCAGGGGTCGGGTTGGGAAGGAAAATCCTCGGGGTACCCGATACCCCGATAAGACCCATTCTAATTTTTCCCCTAATTCTAATTTCACAATTCTCATTTCTCACTTCTCTGTTAGGGACCATCTTAGGGACTTGGGGTTTTTAAATTTTAGGAATTTGAAAACTTCTCGCCGCTCCTCTCATTTCTCCAAATTCCACTAAAATTTCTCCAATTTCCAAATCAGGCGAGGCGACGAGTTGACTCCAGTCACTCAAGTGTCTGGCGGCGAGGCGACGACTACTCCAGTCACTCAGGCATCCGGCGAGGCGACGACTATTCCAGTCACTCAAGTGAGGATGCAACTCCGAGGTAACGACTAACGATGACACCTCAAGCCTGCAATTTTTTTATTCGTTCCATTTATCATCATGTTTCATGTATGTCTATTTTCATGATTCAAACCAAGGAAACAGAATATTGACTTGTTAGTCGAGCTTCAGTTACTCGTTTGTTGTCTAGTCGGATTGAGATATGAATTCAGTCATTCAGTGCATTTGTGTACTATATTCTAGTCTAATGGATGATTTTTACGATGGTGGAGTTCATTTGTAGCAGCCTATTCTGCATTGGTGTTAAAATTTCCTCCTTTAAATGTCATTGGCTAGTTGTCTAATTTCTAATGGGTGAACAAGCTCAAATTTCAGAAGTTAGAAGCTCAAGTGCTCGACTACTCGAGACTAGAATTTGAATCTTACTCTTCTCAGTTCTCACGACTTCTGCACAGACCTACTCGGCTCTCCAGTCTTAAGTTCTCAGTCGCTTACTGCTCAGTGCTCACACCTCACAAGTAAGTCTCAAAGTTTTAATTTCAAGATTTCACTATGAAGTGTGATGTTTGGATTTGAATAATGAGAAAACTATAATTGAAATAGTTGAATAGGCATTACTGTTTTATTTGAATTGGCATTTTGTTTGTTTGGCACTTTGACTCATTTATTTGTACTTGTCTTTTAGTTCCTTCAAGGCTTCAACAGTTCATTGCTTCATCGACCTCTTATAAAAAATAGTTCAATAAACGATTATTTCATATATTTTCGCAGTTTTTGGTGAAAGTATCATGGATGAAAGTATAATAATTGATAAGGTTGTTGGTGAAAGTGAAGCTTCTAATTCAAATGCAATAGATCAAAGTCAAATTGTTGAGTCCCAAGTAAAACAAGGAAGGAAAAACAGATCTTGTGCGTGGGATCATTGTTCTCATAAAACTGATTCTGATGGAAATGAAAAAGGTGTTTCCAACTACTTTATTTTGCTGACACAAAAGAACATGGTACGACGTCAATGCTTACTCATATAGCCAAATGCCCAAAGATGCCTTATAATATTGATATTAAACAATCAAGATTAGCATTTCAACCAATGATAGGGGGTAACAAGGGTGATGTGGTTGTTGTTCCATGGAAATTTGACCAGGAAGAGTATAGAAAGGCCTTGTGTCATATGGTAATTATTGATGAACTTCCTTTCAGATTTGTTGAAAAGGAAGGTTTTAGACAGTTTATGAAAGTAGCACAACATTGTTTCCATATTCCTTCCCGTACCACTGTGACTCGTGATTGTTTTGATCTTTTTGATGAAGAAAAACATAAGTTGATGGTTGTTTTTAAGGAAACACAACAAAGGGTGTCTTTTACCACGGATACTTGGACTTTCATTCAAAGAATCAATTATATGGTCATTACTGCTCATTGGATTGATAAAAATTGGACTTTGAATAAACGAATTGTCAATTTTTGTCCAATCTCTAGTCATAGAGGTGAAGATCTTGGAAAGTCTATTAGTAAGTGCTTAAATGAGTAGGGATTACATTGAATTTTCACTGTTACAACTAATAATGTTGGTTCAAATAGTGTGGCAATAATTGAGTTGTCTAAGCAATTAACTAAATGGGGGACCAATCTAATGGGTGGTAGTCACCTTCATATAAGGTGTATGGCTCATATTGTAAATCTTATTGTTCAAGACGGTATAAAAGAAGAAAATGTGTGTATTGAACAGGTTAGACAAACAGTGAGATACATCAGGCAATCTCCTGCTAGGTGGAAAAAACTTCAAGAATGTTGTGAAGATGAAAATCTTGCTAAAAAGTCTTTATGCTTGGATGTTCTTACAAGGTGGAATTCCACCTACATGATGTTGGATCGGGTTATTGAATATGAAGGTGCAATTGTAGAGTACGCCGATCGTGATATTGGCTTGGCATTACATCTTAAGTTTGTTGATATTATGGATAAAAATTCTACAGGTACACTTTTTAGTAGTGATTGGGAGGGCGTAAAGAGAATTACAAAATTTCTTGAAATGTTTTTTAATCTTACTTTGAAGATATCTGGATCACGATATGTTACATCAAATCTTCATTTTCTTGAAATTTGTCAAGTTGGTGTTTACTTGAATCAATTGATATCAAATGAAGATCATGTTTTGGCTAAAATGGCAGAAAATATGAAGGAGAAATTTGACAAATATTGGGATGATACTGAAAAAATGAATAAGATGGTTTTCATACCATGTGTATTGGATCCTCGTCACAAATTTTGCACTCTTGGCTTTGCACTTAAGAAGATGTTTGGAGAAAAGAAATTCTTTGTAGAAATTGGTGTGCGACGTACATGGAATCTTTGTTTAATGAGTATACAAAGCCTATTTCAAATGATAAAATGGTCAATGTTCTTTAACCGAGGTGGATACTTCTAATTCAAGGTCCAGGAGGCTTGGAAATTTTTTGAGGAATTACAAAAACATACATCTGAAAAGGGAGGAGCAAGTTCAAAGTCAGAATTAGTTAAATATCTTGATGAAGAAATTGAAGTTGGAAAATCAGATTTTGATGTATTGCTTTGGTGGAAAGTTAACTCACCTAGATTTCCACTTCTTTCTGAGATGGCTCGAGATGTGTTGGCTATTCCCGTTTCAAGTGTGGCATCTGAATGTGCTTTTAGTACTGGGGGGCGCATATTTGATTCATTTAGGAGTTCATTAAATCCTAAATTGGTACAACCTCTAGTGTGCCTTCAAGATTGGCTTCGGAGTGAGCCACAACCCATAAGTATTGAGGAAGATTTAGATTTTCTTGAGCAACTTGAAGAAGGTAAGAAAAGAACCTCATTGATGTAAAATTGTGAATAGTTTATTTAATATTTTTATTGTTTAAGCCTTGAGCCTTGACTTGTTATCGTATTTCTCTCTAGATTTGGCTAAACTTGGAAAAGAACTTTGCATTGATGACATGTAAAATTGGAGGTTTCCTTCACTAATTCTACTAAAGTAGAAGGAAGGTAGATGTCTTACTATTGAGGTGGATTTTATATACATGTATTATCGTGTCTTTATGTCTGATTTATGATTGACTTCTCTTTTCTGATGACTAATGAGTGTGTTAAATTATGGTTAATACAAATACTTGTGCAAAACAAGCTCCCTGTAGAACTTGGTGTTCTTCATCAGTTTATCTTGACTTTTCTTTCATTTTTAGCCATCAAAATATCTAATACTTTCTTTGTTTCTTTGCCAATCAGATTTCATCATGCCTCGACTTCATTGTTCTAATGCTCGATCACCTGTTTGGAATCACTATGAAAAGCTTGAAGAAAAAAAAGATGGATCGTGGACAGTAAAATGTGTTCATTGTGGCCGTGTTACACAAAACTGGGACTTCCTCCTTAAGGAAGCATGTTAAGCGTTGTTTGGAAAACAGGAACCAGAATCGTCAACTCTCAAGGATTGATAACTAGTTATTATTTTGTTTACTTGAACGTGAACTTTTAGTACTATGTTTGGACTTAATTGCCAGGTTGTGTGACTGCTATTTTGAATTTTTGAAATTATGTTTGTGCTTGTGTAATGTGCGGTAGCGGTGACTTTATGTTGTGCTGCATTTTGACTTCTGCAATGTTCTTGGCTTGCAACTTGTAGTGCTACTGTTTTATTCCGTTATTTTAATATGATATTTCATATTTGCGTTGGAAAGTTTATTTAAGTGTTGTTGTGTTGAGTGTTAAGAGTTTGGTGTTGCTGGCTTGCTGTTGTGTTGACTGTTGAGTGTTTGGTGTTGTTGAATTGTTGTGTTGTATTGAGAGTTGGGTGACAGCAACTGGCAAGGGCCTTAAGGGTGTTGTTGTTGTGTTGACTGTTGAGAATTTGAAAATTATGGTGAGTTGGTATTGCTAAGAATTAATATGTTATTAGTGCCAAATTTGTCCCATTCTCGGGGGCATCTTTAGTACTGGTGCTGCTTCCCATGTTGTCTTTTTTCTTGGAATTTTGTTTCTTCTGTGTTAGTAGACAATCTTGGACATATACTGACTAATGACTTTTTAAGTATAGGGAAATTTTGGACTGTGTTCTGATATAGCACTTGTTGATAGAAACTTTTCAGTTTTACTAGAGTTTTCTTTCTGCTTTTTTCCTGTTTTGTGTTCACAAGATGAAAGAAAGGTGTAATTATAAGTTAAGAAGATTCATATAGTTTGTAATTGCAATGTATTGAATGTTGCATTTTCCAGTTGACATACCTTTAAAAAAAATGTTTTAACAAACATTTGAGAAATACCCAAGGCCTTTAAAAAGTCTTTCAGTTGACAGCCTTTAAAAAAAAATGTTTTGCCTCTGTTTCGTTCGTGTTTCCAGTTTTCTGATTGAAAATTGCATTCTATAGTAAATAATTACATGGAGTTGATTAGTTTAATTATATTGTCTTCAATTCTTCACGTGATTTTTTATTTTAAAAAATTGTGTGATATGTTAATGGTTAACCCGATAATCGAACCGATAAGGATCGATAACCGATTAACCGATAACCGATTAACCGATAACTTAATGGTTCTTTAACGGTTTAGCTAGTCTACAAATCGATAACCGATAATGTTCAAAACCGAACCAAACCGACCGATATGCAGCCTTGATCCTAACAACTAACATGATTTTGTTGTCTCATTTTTCTTCCCTCATTTTACTATTTTTATTCTCTTATTATTTCTTAATATTCTAACGTTGCCCTAGCAATCAAATCTTATGCATTTCGCAAAATCTAATGTTGTTTATTTACAAAAAGATAAAAAAAAAATAAAAGTTTGGGTGTTCCTTCAAATTTCAAGTATTACAACAAGTTATCATTACATTGAAGTAACACAACATTATATCGGTGTCATTACATCAACTTTTTAAATTCTTTAACTATGTTTTATTACTTTTATGTTATTCTCTCTAATTAATATAAAATGACCTACTTTTCCCTTTTTAGTTTATTTAAAAAAGAATGATCCCTTTCTATTTTTGGCAACATTTTAATTCAAGTTTTTCACACATGTTTAAGACCACAAAATTAAATGGCAGTTTGATAAATTTAACATAACTTTAATTTAGGATCACAAGATTGAAAATTCTTCTATATTTTCTTGAACTCTATGCTAAGTCAAACTAAATCATTTTTTTTTAAATGAAGAAAAAATATTTTTTTTAAAAAAAAAATTCATTGTTCACAGTCTTTTACATCCTAGATTCCTATCTTCCCTAATCATCACATATAAACTTATACTAGATATGTTATTATTCAATTTATATAATATTATCTAGAAAACAAATTAAAACTTCTTTATAAAGTTCAGCTTTAGACCTCCAATCTTGTTGAATCTAACCTATACATAGATATGAATAAATAAATATAAAAGATGAAGGATGTGCATGATGTATTTGAGTAGTAGCAAAATCTTTTTTTTTTTTTTTTGTTAAAGAATGC
Source organism: Solanum pinnatisectum (assembly GCA_035578085.1). Taxonomy (NCBI): domain Eukaryota; kingdom Viridiplantae; phylum Streptophyta; class Magnoliopsida; order Solanales; family Solanaceae; genus Solanum; species Solanum pinnatisectum. The sequence continues at coordinate 39,384,114 of CM069079.1, read as the reverse complement.
TTTACCGCTTAATGTGAGATTTTTTAGCGCGAATCCGAATTTAATCGAACTCTAAAGTAGGTACCAAACATCGTTGTGGGAAACCAAAATTAACATTTAAAAAAGGGCATGGATGATAAATTTTACAAAATTCAAGCTACTCCCCTTATTTTTACACCTAGTTTGGATGGTTGTTACTTGTTGTTTCATAATATATCGTATTGTATTGTATTATATCGTATCGTATCGTACTATATTATTTTAATGAAAATAATATTTGGATAAATTGTATTATTCTCCATTGTTATATAATATCACACACCCATAATTTGAATGATAAAAGTTATGAGAAAATTAGGGTACAAGGTAGAGTTACTACAAAAAGTTAGGATAGAAGATAAATATGATTATTAAATGATAAATACAAACAAAATGAGAAGAAAATATTAAGACAACAACGCGATCACACCAAATCAGTCGCTACATAAAATGGGTTTTTCGTTGTTACCTAACGATTGATTTTAAATGCTACGATACAATAAAATTTAAGTAACAATAAAGACAAACATTGTATTTAAACTACAGAAAAGGGTTAAAATTGCCCCTGAACTATGCGAAATAGATCACTTACACCCCAGTTACATATTAGGTTAAAAAATACCTCGTCGTTATCTCAAGAGACCACAAATATCCTCAAAAGCTAACATACCAAATTTTTAATGACGTGGCAAGCCACATGTGGCTGATCCCTCCATCTAAGATGCCAACTAGGATTTCCACTAACCCATTCTTGCTAACCCATCAATTCATCCTCCCAAATCAAACCTAGTTTTGAGAGAAAATTAAATCTTTTCTATTAAAATTTCAAGCAATTGGTTTTTTAGTTTAGTTTTCAAGCAATGGGTTTTCATTAAATTTTATTTGTTGATAAGATTTTTTGTTTTCACTATTGTTACCCTTCATGATGGGAATTGAAGATAAAACACTGCTTTGTTTTTGTCACGGGGAGAAAGATGAATAAGGTTCTACCCGATGGATCCATTTCGTATGGGGGAGGTATTTATTGCAAAGAAGGGCATAAAGTACAATGATTTTGTGAATGTAGGTTTTGACCGATTAGCGTTGATCATTCAGATAAGATGTTGCATTTTACAGTGAAATTTGATAGGTCAGAACTGATACGGCTGAGGAACCAAGAAGGTATTGATACTCTGTTTCAATTTAAAGATGAGTATGCTCATGTTTATGCATCAAGTCTGGAGAAGGATCCATCGATCAGGTGGCACGAAAAAAGTTGAACATATTATTCCTTGGTCGAGATAAGCAACCAGATCCTACTTTGGTAGGTGATGATCAAAACGATAATAAGTGTTAGTGAAAACGATTTAGCAATACAAACGGGTATAAAACCATCCAAACAAGGTTTTAGTGTTATTATATAGAGAAAATGATCAAAATGGTCCTTAATGTATGAGAGTTGCTTTATTTTGATCATTAATATAATTTACATGATCAATATAGTCCTTAATGTATTATAAAAAGTGCTCAATTTGATTCTTTGCCCTAAAAGTAACAAATTCATCAAAAAGTTCTGTTACGTTTAACACTAGTAAAAAATAAATCCAAAAACTTTTTCCTTTCCCTTCAATTTCTACGTTTTCCATCAAAACCTCTGGTTCAAAGAGCTTGTGCCGGTTCTTCTTCTTTTTTTTCCACTTCCGCCATCATAAGGAGCTTTCCTCTTCTCTGTGAATAGAAATTGTCAAAAAGAAAATATTTTTCTCTTCTCAGTTCATCCTTTAAGTTCTAATTTTCAAAGCTTCTCCAATTCAAAAGTGCTGAATGAACTCTAATAAAAGCAATATTTGAAGTCTTTTATTATCATTGTTAAGAAAAATCGATAATATTTAAAGTTAAATATAAAAGCTCTAATTAAATCCCCTATTTGAAAGTGATGAAATTGATCCACGATCATTATTTGTGATTTCAAAATTCATAAAAAAATTGAGTGAAGCTGAAAGTATATTGGAAGTATTTGAAAATGGACAGAAGATATATCCAAATTGTGAAATCTAAAAACCAAATGTTACCTTAATTTGGGGTTGATTCTTTGCCACAAATCACTTTTTTGATAAATATTCTTGGGAATGTCAAAGAAAGTAGAAATATTTTTTCACTGCTTATATACAATGAAATTTGAAAGAGATGAAGAAGGAGAAAATTGGGCAAGCTTTTCGGCTATGGCTTAGAAGGGGAACAAGAAAGTTTTTAGATTTATTTTTTAGTTGGATCCAGGGTTAAACTTAACAGAAATCTTTGATGAATTGTTACTTTTAGGGCAAAAGATCAAATTGAGTACCTTTTATAATAAATTAAGAACTATATGGATCATGCAAAATATATTAAGGATCAAAATAAAATAACCTCATACATTAAGGACCATTTTGATCGTTTTCTCTTATTATATAAGATAAATTACTCAAGTAAATTTGAGATCATCCCAATTCTTTCCGGCAAGGGTAAAAACAAAGAGAAAAGGCCCCTTTATACATACATCACATTCTCCCCCTTTCCAATACAAAACAAAATCAACTAACCCTAGGGTTTTCTCTCCCCAGTTTCCTTCGCCATTCAATCACCATGACAGGAAAAGCAAAGCCAAAGAAGCATACAGCGAAAGAATTAGCTGCAAAGATCGATGCAGCAACGACTAACAGGGGCGGCGGTAAGGCTGGGTTAGCCGACAGGTCTGGTATTGAAAAAGGTGGACATGCGAAGTTTGAATGTCCTCTTTGCAAAGTGACTGCACCTGATATCAAGTCTATGAAGATCCATCATGATGCAAAACACCCAAAAATTGCTTTTGATGAGACAAAACTCAACAATCTTCATTCAACTGTTGTTGCTGAATCAAGCACCAAGCCTAAACCTGGTATCCGTGGAAGTCTTAAGAAGTGAATTCTGTTTCTTTTTTTAGGGATGATAATAGTTTTGTGGTGGTGGGAATCATATGAATAATATCGAACCCACTTTTAGTTTGTTTGTTCTGTTTTTGGTGATGTAATCTTTATCATATGTTTCTTGGTTTCTGATTTATATGGATGTTTCTGCTACTGCGCTTATTAATCTGGGGTTGTTATTCTGGATATAATTTACTTTCATATATATTTTATATATCTGATTATGTTTTTTTTTTTTGAAAAACATAGCTAGCGTTCTGGTTAGGGATTAGGAAAAGTTTTATACTTTGATAGAAGGATCCTTATGATTGGATGATTTGGTTTTCTTTTGTGGGATTACGCTGGATTTGTTGTTGTATGGTTTTCTTTTGTGGGATTACTTTGGGTTAGTTGTTGTTGCTGTACAATTACTGCCTTTTTACGTTTGGTTGGATTTTTCTTGCTAGTTTAGTTAGCTGATGTGTTATTGTTGTGTGAGAGAGCTTTAGGGTCAAATTATTGCGTAATTTGAGTGTGTTTCTGGTTGTGCTAATATTAGGGTGTGCAAAAGTTTGATCTTTTGATGTTAAATGGGATGATAGAGTGGGCATGAATAATATGGAATCTGTGTTTAGCTTCTTCTCCTATAGTTATCTATGTGTCTTGGTTATTTGGAAGCTACTGCTTATGTTTTCCAGGGAGGGTTGTTGTTTTACGAATAGTTCGTTTCATATCCTTTCTCAAAAAAAGAAAGAGAAAGTTTGTTTTCATATCTTTTATAATGTTCACTTGTATTTTAGTCACTGATTCAAGTTGAACAAATTAAAAGAAAAAGAGAAGTTTCTTTACAGAGGAGTTTTTGGAGAAGAGCTTAAGAAAGTTTTGATACTTGATGCAAGAATTACAGATCTAGCTCTGTTAGTTTTCACTTATGTATGATGGCTTTTTAGACTGGATCTTATTGTTATCTTAATCTGCTCTGATGTATTCACATTGTCAGGAAAGAGCTGTGGCATATCATTATATGTAGTGATTTGTTAGTGTAATTTGAGTTATTATCTGCTTGTGTGCTGATATTTTTGGGAGGGTAGAAGAGTTTGATGTATTGATTTGGATAATAAGGAAAAGGGGTGCCTGCCCGAATTTTAAACTACAGACTGATAGTGAATATTGTTGATGCCACCTTTGCTCTTGTGTTTGCTTTCTTACTCGGATATGTTTTTGATTGGGTACAAATATTAAGGTGCTTACGCATAGGTGAAGAGAAACAGAACAAAAAGACCATGGCGATAGAGAGGAAGTTGTTGAAGAAACTTACGTTAAGATTATATGCCTAAGAGCTTTTTGTTGACTTGTGCTAGAATTATTATTGCTTTGTAGTTTTTTTTCCCATCTTTTGTCATCTGTTTGCCCACATATTCACCATTAACTCATAAAACATTCAAAATAGTTTTGGTGACTGTCACTAAGCGTTAAGGAGTTTGTTGGATTTGCTTGCCCAGTAAATTCTGGTGTGTTTTTACTTGGATGAAGTTAGGAGATTGTATTCATCTATGCTGTAATGCTGGATTAGAACCACATGCTTGCTTTGCCAGTACATTTTCACTGCTTATGTTTGGTTTTACTGCCTGTCATGTGCCTTGTTTATGTTAACTTTGCTCAAATTGTCAGTGTAAACTTATTGGATTAAATATGTATTTGACTGTGAGATCCAATTTCTTGTCTGCCTAGGATAACAGTAGCTATTTACATTGTTGTCTGGATGATGAAAAGGATAACCAGTGCGCACACTTGTTTTCTGGACGATGAAAAGGATAATCAGTCCTTTTATAGGTGGTGGACTTTAAGCATGCATCATACAAAGTTTCTGTAAGGACATGATAATCTTTAGATTGTAATTGCATTACTTGGTTGCAGTACTTTCTTACTGCTTCATTAGTTAAATATTCTTAGTGGCCAGTCAATCTACATGTACGTATCTTGTTTTCTTGGTTGAATATCGATGAGCAAGTTGAAATCTGTATCATAGCTTCATCTTCCTGGTACCACGGAGTTATGCTGCTCTCTTGTTGTTGACTATGAGTGCTTTAATCTGCCTTTGTTTGCTTGGTGTTATGCAATTGGTTTGAAGATTTGGTGCTAAAGAGTAAAGACTGGCCTGTCTTGTTCAGGTAAATCTATTCTGTTTGCCTTGTGTTGCAAGCTCTGAAATCCTTGTACTTATTGCCTGCCCTCTGTTGTATATTTTGTGTATCGTGGTTCATTTTCTGATAAATACTCTTCATCTTCTCCGAGTCCTTTGGTACATGACTGAGTTGGAAGTAACTGCAATGAAATGTTGTAGTTGTATTGTTTGTCTCCCCCCTTTTAACCAACTGTTGAATGCTAAGGATACATTACTTATTCCCCTACTTGAATGGAACAGTAGAAAAATAGTCTAACCGTTGCTTCCTTCTTACGATGTGGTCCGTGTAACAAAATTTTATTTTCTGTACAATCTGATTTGTGTATTGCAAAGGCAAGTCCCATTAGGTGGCTTTTGATTCAAAAACTTAAAAGTTTTTGCAGAATTGTTCTAAATGAAAAGAAGAGAAAAAGTTATTTCTTTCCGACTTTATGCAACTTTTTGAATTGAACGCTACCTTAGATTCCAAATGGAAGTGTGCTTTGATGGTATGTGAGATGTGATTGTTTTATCATCACATTATTCAAGGTCTATAATACTTTATATACTAGACAATTATTCTTCTTTCTCTCTTTTTTTTAATTAAAAAATAGACATCAATACATTAGGAAGATTGAATAAATTGATTACACACTTCAAACACAAGGGGAGGTGTTCCTTTTATGCCTTTTGTATTACAAAAAATGTTGGCTATAATTTATTAAAGTGAGTAATTTCTAAATTTTTGGTCCAACTAAATTTGCCATTTTTGTAACAATAAAGAAGGTTAGGAAGAGAGATATGAAGATGATTCGAGTTTGATCGAAAACATTTTATCCTTCCAAATAATATAATTTTGGGAGAATATATAATTATCCTTCCAAATAATATAAGATTTATAAGGAAAATAGGAAATATTACAATTTTAAATGGATAAATTTGAAATTTAAATTTTACTATTTCATTCTTTGAAATTATGATTTCTTACACATAAATTTATGCTTTACACGATAAGTGCTAAATTTTAAAACTCAATATACAACGCTGCATCCGCCTCTGACTTCTCATTAACCCTTTATACAAATTTTAAAATGGTAAATAGCATCTCCAACTTTCATAGAGAGCACTGGGAAAAAATAAATAGAGATTAAGTTTTTATTTTTAAGCATTCTTTTATGACAAGAAAATGTTATTTACTTCTTTCATTTCCCTTTGTTGTAAAATAATAATAATAAAATACAGAGTAATAAGATATATATGTAGCCAAAGAATTTGAGAGAAAGTATTTCTTCCTACGAAATGAATTAAGTTGGTTCCCTTCTAATAAAAGAATTCAAGCTTCGCTCGGTTCGGTTTTTGTTATTCAGATTTTTTTTAAAATAATCAAATACTTGGAGGCTGGTCGCCGGTCGGCTCGCTGCCGCTGGTCATTGGTCGCTGAAATGAGAAATCACTGATTGTTGAGACGCTGACTGGTGGGCTGCCGCTGGTCACTGATCGGCTGCTGCTGGTCGCGGTGGCCGCTGGTCCAACAAAAAGAAATTAAATAATAGTGAGAGATCGCGGTGGCCTCTGGTCGGCAGCCGTCGCTGGTCCAACCAAAAAAATCAAAGAATGGTGAGGGATCATCACTGTTGCCTAATGACTTATTTTGAAAAGCTGAAAAGTGAAAAACCAAACCTAATTCTGCATTTTGCATTTTTGCTATAATATTTAATATTAATAATTAATATATGTTATAATATAATATATTTCAGTTTAACTGAAATATCGAAATATACAAAAATACATACCGAAAACCGAACCGAAATATCGAAAATACAAAAATATATACCAAAAATCGAAATACCAAAAAAATTAAGTTTGGTTCGGTATTTTGGGTTTTTGGTATTTATGCCCAGCCCTAATCAACATTTTCAATATTTATTAAAAATGTCAATATTTTAGTTTGTTATTCTTCTTATTTACATATTTTTTTATTTGTTTGATTTGAAAGAAGACAATTATTTAATAACAGAAATGAGAAAATCATGGGAGAAAATATTTTTAAAAAATGAACATATCACTTAAAATTCTCATCAGTTTACAATTTCAAAATTAATTGATTGTATTCATTCCAATATGTATGATATGTGTATTTGTATTCATTATGATTTTCATGTTTGAGTTTGTATAATGATATTTTGTATTTCTTTATTAGTTTGTATTCAAGTCAATAGGTATACCGCATGGATTTGTAATTATTTGTATCCATATATTTATGTAAATCCGTGTTCATTAGAAATGATACAACATTGATTTGTATATTTTTCAAAAATGTATATTTTTTCTTAAAATTCCAACAAAATTTGTATTCCAGTCATCTAAACATACAAATTCATAATCATAGTAACAATCAAAATTTGTATTTCAAAAAAATTGTATTTCATATCAAAAAATGTATTTCTTATCTGTTATGTATTCCAAAAATATATTATATTCAATGTCTAATTTATAGAACATCTACTAAATATTATTCCAAATTATTTTGTATTCCAAACATTCAACATTCAAAAAAATAAAAAAAAACAATTCGATCACTCACTGTTTGTATCCAAACATATTACATATTAAAAAATGTATTTTTTACTTTGAAATATGGCTGGTGATTCTGTACTTTCATCTCCTTTGGGTTCTTCTGCATGTGAGAGATGCAAAAATACTTCAATTCATTGGAGAGATAACTAGAATTGCTAATGTTGTTCAACAAAGTGTTTTGGATGAGATATTAATCCGAAACTCCCAAATTGAATACCTCAGTGACCATCTAACCTTTAAATCCAATATTCAGATAGTAACTTGTGAAGGTCTTTAGGTGAAGATCCAACATACAAAATACGATCTAGATCCATTTTCGAATCACTTCCAAACAAATTAAAGAATTAGCAATTATTGAATACCTGATTGTTTTTTTATCTCACCGGTACCGACAATGTCGAAGTTCAACGAAATCAATCAAATTCACTTCGAAATCCGAATCGATTATTTCAAAATTTTCTTCCCTAATGGAAACAATAGCAAATCAGTCGAATTCGCTTCGACAAAGGTTGAAAATCTTTTGAATGATTTATGAGATTTCTTAGAAAAATGGAGGAATTTAATTTAAAATATGCAAGGTTTAAGTTGCTTGAGAATATGGAATAATAAAAAAAATTGTGAGAGAGAGAAAGAGAAAAGATAGAATTTGGGTAAAAATTTTAGAGAGAGAAAAGTAGGTAATGAGTTTTTTTGTTTTTTCCTTTCACCCGTAATGGAGTAAAAAAGTGGACTTAATTTGAAAAAAATAAAAGGAGGTAAATAAATTATATTATGATACATTTTATTTGTTAAAATATTGACATTTTAACATTTTTAATAATTATTTTAAAGTGTAGATATTTTAATAATTATGTTAGAAATTTTGACTAGTTAGCTAATTTATCCAAAAGGAGTACACATATTTGATGATAGACATTCTTAGATATCTCATTAAAAATCATTCAAATAAAAAACAATTTAGACACAACTTTAACTGAGAAAAAAAGAGTAAAATGTGTATTTTTCTCCCCCCGAATAAAAATCTATGAGCCCGTTTAGCAAACGAGGCTCAGGACTAGGTGGATGGTTATGGCTCTCGTAGATCAGACTTTGCTTTTTCAGGTTACAGGCTAGATATCTTGCAAGTGATGCATTTCTATATTGAATGATAAATATTCCTTTTTGTTTATTTTTTGGCATTTGAATTTCTTTTTATCACAGTTCTATTTTTAATCAATAGATCTGATCATGTTATAACTTATAGAGGCTCGAGTTGAACATCCAATTGATTTGATATAAATTATCCCAAGAATGTAATGGAATGCAAGGAAATAGCTCAAGAGAGATCTTTTGATCCTTCCATTTGGCACCGTAGGATCACTAAGATCGAGTAGTGAGTTGCCTGACTGGTCCACAATAATTTTTTCAAAACATTTTTAGAGCGAGTCTTGAAGAGGGGCAAAACAAAAATGCTCGAGTGCAAATAATAAAACGTAGATTCATAGGGCTTATGCCTTATAGCTTGATGTGTAATCCTCAAGCATAAAAACGTAAATGCAGGATGTAAAGCGTAAGTCCTAAATATAAAAGTGTACACCTCGAGTGTTACATTTATTTTTTATTGTTTTAAATGTATTTTTTTTTCTACAAATCGTGTTCTTTTATTATTGGTGGAATGTGGATATCTTGGATAAAGTAGGAGTGTCCTCCATGGTGGACAAGATGGGGGGGGGGGGTGACTGAGGTGGTTTAGACATGTGACGAGACGATGCACAGAGTCCTAGTGAGGAGGTTTGAAAGACTATATATGTGATTGGGGAGAGGTAGATGTAAGCCGCATAAGTTTTAAGAAGAGATGATTAGACAGGATATGACAAATCTTCAGCTTACCCAAGACGACCTTAGACAAAAATGTTTAGAGGTTGCGGATAAGAGTAGACGGTTAGTAGGTAAATAGGGGTTGTCACATTACTAGCCTTTTCATATAGTCTCTGGCTTTTTATACCTGTTATCACCTGGTATTATTGTAGTTCTTACTTTTGATATCTCGCCTCGTCAGTAGTTTACTGTGTTCCAATTATCGCACAAGTGTTGATTCATCGTGTTAGTTGTTATGTTTTCTACATTATTTCCATCTGCTTTGTACTTGGGTTTACTACATAGGAGCAGTGGGTATATTTCGGAAACAGTCTATCTACCTCTACGAGGTAATAGTAAGATCTGCGTTCATTCTACCCTCTCAAGCCCCACTTGTGGGGTTCCATTGGATATGTTGTTGTCATCTTGGATGTTGTAGTGATTTTTCCTTAAAAAATAAATAAATGAAGGAAACAACTCTAGAGATTGATACTTACATAAATAAATTTTTTAAATGATTATGCCTAAAATTGATAGGATAGAGATTTCATAACATTATGCTCTTGATGAAATTCTATACATATATTTTTTGTCATTTTGCGTACACTTTTTATTTTTTTCCTTGTTTGAAATCAATAATCACTGCAACTATTGATTGAGGCTAAGAAAGACGAATAAATATAGAGATCGATGATGAAATGGTTGATGATTTCATTATTAAAGTTTATCTCAAATATTATATTTTTTATGTTTTTACCTTTCTCAAATAATAGTTAATATGACAATATTTTCTATATTATTGGTAATTCATTTGAAGTTATTTGCATAGTTATTGAAACTTTTTCGTTTGCTTATCGTTTAGTAATAAAATTGAAAATACATGAGATGAAATGAGATTTATGCCCTCTGTTTTGAAGCTTACGTCTCGCCTCGCCTTGCGTCACAATCTTTTAAAACCTTAGTCTGCATACCTATCGCGTTTCTCTTGGTTTAAATTTTGTCTTCTTTCATAAAATTCTTAGAGGCTCTTGTATTTGCGACTTCAAGATTTTAAGGGTGTATTTTGGTACTTCTACATTTATAATATAAGTTATCTTTGAAATATTTCTTATGCTTCTTTATTTTTCCACTTAAATCATTAAAATGAAGTTAAACAACTTTAGGGTTTGTCTATCGGGGGTAGGTGCCCATCACATTGTTGATTTTTCGAGCATGACATACTAAGATTTATATCAAAATTTCTTTGAAATTATATGAGATTTTTCACTAAAATTTCAACTTTTGATGGTGATTTTCATAGATCAATTACCAAAAATAATATCAAGGTACATGAAGTAGTCTTAAAAAAAATCAATTTGATTTACCCAAAATGTCAATTTTGTCACAATCTGCCGCCTCATACATTACGTTTGAATCATCAAGTACTAATGCAACAGGCTACAAATAATGCCACCATGGATACAAAATATGTTCTCTAAGATAGTGAAAATTACTAACCGCAATTAAAATATTCTCTAAGGTCAAAATTAGTGAAGAGTTTTTAGACGGAGAAAAAAATATGAGATATAAAAAAAAGGGAGATTTTATTCCAATATGGAGTTCAACACCAATTAAGGAAGTTTGAAACGAGTAAAAAACATAAAGTCAGTTTGTGAAATATTTTTAATGAGATAGATACATCTAAGAAGCCAAAAACAATGTTGAGACTATCATGTTATTTTCAACCCTTCCCATCTTCCATTCCCTTTTTCTCTTTTTTCACATTGCACTCTTACATTATTTCGGTGGTGCAATAGACTAATGAAATTTCAGGACACTTGTAGGGTGAAAAATTCTCCATAACATGTCTGAACAATGCAATAGATGTTTCATTCTTGAATTTCTATTGTTATTGTTGATCTCTTGAATAAGCTTTTGGTTTCCTATTGCAAGAGATGGTTATTGTTGATCTCGTGAATAAGCTTTTGATATCCTATTGCAAGAGATGTGCGATTATGCACCATTTGGTATTTATTGGAAATCATTAAAATGAAATTCATCAAGAGGAGCTACTTTATTGGGGCCAATTGAAAGATTAGGCATGTGTAGAGTAAACGGGAGTGAATTTGATATTTGTGTAGGATTAAAGAGAAATGGACGTACTAAGTTGATTTTCAAGAAAATTTGGTCTTGTATATCCAAAGGGCTTTTGGAAGTTAAAATCTTCTACTTTGTGTTTCAAGATTGGAAACTTTATGAAATGTCAATATAGAAGATTTCCCATTTGAAATTAAAGGTGAAGTTTGGTTTCCAACAGTAGCAGTTGTCGCAACACCATTTGTCTTGTTTATTGAAGGCACTTCATGATTATTATGTTTTCCTTCATATGTTGTGATGACTGATTTAATGTTATTCGGCTGCCCTTTCTATCAGTTTTCTTACTGGACAACCTGCATTTGTAATAGCTCCTATACAACATAATATTAAAAATAAATTAAAGTTATATATAAGCATAATTTAATTATGTATGTACAAAAATAGATACCTAGGATTTGGATCGACTTTCACAACTTTTTGGCCATATTTTCTCCAGCGATAACCATCATCAAGAATATCAATCTCACTCTCTATTTGGACTATCACTCTTGGTTCTCTTCTTGTTCTCGACGATAAATTCATTTCAGCGGGGGCTAATAGTCTCTACTCCTAAAACAAAGCATCAATTTCACAACAAACTAAAAAATTTAACATAAATTAAAAATATAAGTGTATTAAATTTTAATTAGAAAATTGTACAGTAATCATACAATAGTCTCTTCCCCTAAAACAAAGCATCAATTTCACAACAAACTAATAAGTTAACACAAATTAAAAATATAAATAGATCAAAATTTAATTTGAAAATTGTATAATAACCACATTATAGACCTCTTCAAAAGCACTTGATCTACTAGAGTTTCTATCACCAAAGTGTAGATATAAAAACTTACAAGTGATTTTTAGACGGTGTATAAAAATTTAAACACTTGATATTATAATAACTATACATTGACATTTCCTAAATGATAACTATCGATAAAATAGGATCAATAACTTAAATAAGATAAATTATACTACATCATGTTAAAATACATTGTCAAATCAAGAAAAGGATATAAGGACAATGATAGATAAAAAAAAAAAAAAAGTACCTCCTTTTGTGCTCAAATTCGTTATCATCAACATCATCACCGAGGGAAATGATCCCTTCTGTGGCTCTAACTTCATCTTCATCTTCATTGTCACAACTCACAAGTGTAGAAGAAGGCTCATGAATAGTTTCAGGTATTTCAAACACATTCATATTGATATTTGAATGATTTAATATTAATGAATCAGAAGCCTTTGTCAAAATAGATGGTGAAGATGTTCTTTTCAGACTTGAAAGAGCTCTAACATTCTTATTGCCTTCAAATTGCATATTCCTATAAATATTTGAGCCACCATTTCCTTCATTCTTTTTTGTTATCCCTGTTAAATCACAGGACTTTGAACTTATAGATTTCAGATTTCTGATGATTATGTTCCCCTTTATAGATAATTTCGGTAATTTGTCCATTTAGAGAACGTTTCTACTTTTTTTCTTCACAAAGCAATTTTTGTTGAGTACATTTATAGTAGCTTCTACGAAATTCACTACCTTTCACAGTTTTCCGACCATATTTTCTCCAAGTATATCCATCATCTGGTCCGATTGAATTAGTAATATTTGGATTCATTGCACCTCTTAAAGGGCAATTTTCTAGCTTAGTAGTATTTGTTGAGCTAATACCACTCATGTTTTGTTGATTATTTATATCAGGAGGTGATATATCTGAACTACACTTCTTTAAGATAGTTACTTTCGGAAATTCATGATATCTCGATATAATCTGCATTTAGAAAATAGAAAATGTTTGAGCAATCTACGGATTATATATTACTTTTTACATTATTAACATAAATATGTCTGCACTACAACAAATTAAATTATTCGTTATATTTTTTAAATACCTAATTGTATTATTTTTCACTTTAGTTTATGGGATACTATTTACTTATTAGTTTGTTTCAAGAGAAATGACAAATTTCCATAAATAATCGAAAATGATTCAACTTTAGACTTCACATTTTTTTATCCTTAATGACATTCTTTAAAAGTTTCAAAATTCTATAACGTATTTAGCATCACAAATTTAAAAAGTCTTTCGTTCTTTTTTAACTTTGTATATACACTTAGGTGCAAAATTTACTGTCATATTTCCCTTTTGTCTTACTTTTTATTTATGGAATATTATATTTAGAAGCCAAGAAGCTTTTAAGTTCAAAACAAATATCTCATAGTGATATAAATATTTATATTTATATTAGTAAGCGTTAATTCAAGTTAAAGAAAGATATGTGTTTGCAATACATTATTTTGGATCTTATCATAAGAAACCTTATTTACCAATATGAGGATTTAATTAGTTTAATTCAAGTAATAAAATATTTCTATGGATATATATAAAAAGAAGACAGTATTTATTTCTTTTATTTTTTAATAAATATTTTGTACTCATTTATCAGTATAAATAATAGTAAAGTGAAACTTAAATAAGGCCAAACACATACACAATTTCTCTAATTTGTCCTCATTTTTTATTTTGGTGATCTATTTTAGTCTTGTTCAATTTTAATCCTCAACTTTATTTTTAATGTACCATTTAAACATAAAATACTAATTTTATGATTTCTTTATTTTTAATTATGTTCTTCAACTACTATTTTGCATTTTAAAAATTGACAGACGGACATTTATTTTTTAAAAAAATAACAATTTCTTTTTTAGAATTTCTCTATATTTTTACATGAAAAATCAATGACAGCCCAACAAAGTTTCTTCTTTAAAAAATTAATGACAACCCAACAAAATCTATCGAGTTTTAGTGTCTTTATAGTAGTGTTATGATCAATGAACAAGAGTCCTTTTTTTTACTCGTATTGAAGATGAGTACTTTTTACCCTTATTGAGTTGAATTAAAAATTAGAAAGCTAGTATTTGAGTTAAATCCAGATAGCTTCTATATGAAAACAAATTAAATACTGATATTATTTAATTTAATTGATTATTTAAAAAATAAAATGGACACACATTCGTCGGTTATTTTTGTTACGCAAAATATAGAGTAACTCTCAAAATAATTATTATTTTTTAAAAAAAATAATGTTCATCCGTTAATTTTTAAATTTCTTTTAACGAAACTAACGAACAAACGTCTATTTCTAAAATGAAAAACTACAATTGAAGAACAAATAAAAACATAAAATAATATAAATAGAGTTGTAAGATTAAAGCGAAATAAGGCTAAAATAAAGTGCCAAAATAAAAATGAAAGCAAGTTAAAAGGGATTGTGTGTAAGTTTGCCCCTTAAATAAACACACATTCATGTACAATACATATATACATAATTAATACATGTAATTTCAAAAGAACATTTATAAAAAGGTCAAATATAGACAACTCTTCTAACTTGAGGGACGAACATCGATCTTTAAAATTGAATGTTTAAATAACATTTTCTCAAGATCGATCTATAGACCTTTAAATAACACCACATATTTTATGTTTTCATATCATCCATGTTATATGGATTTAACTCAAATATTCATTTTTATATTTTATATTCAATACAATACGGATAAAAAAAACTCATCTTTAATATGGGTAAAAAGACGACTCTTGTTCATTGCTAACAATACTATTAAAAAATGTTAAAACTAGTCAGACTTTATCGGGTTGTCAATGAGTTCTTTAAGAAAGAAAATCGATGCACTTTCGTTGGTTATTTTTCAAGAAAAAATAAAGAGAAACTCTCAAAAAGGAATTATTATATTTTAAAAAAAATTAATATTCGTCCTTCACTTTTTATTTTATTTTTTATCAAAATTAACGAAGAGACGTCGATTTTTAAAATGCAAAACTACATTTGAACAACACAAATAAAAATCATTAAAAAATAGTATTTTGTGTTTAAATGGTACATATAAATGGAGTTGAAGACTTAAAATAGAACAAAGTTAAGATAAAGTGACAAGATGAAATTTCGGAGCAAGTTAAAGGGGATATGTATGTATTTAGCCTATAAAAAATAGTAGCATTAGATTTTGTGACAAATTCATAAAAGAATTTTTCTATTATAATTAACTTAATAAAAACCTATAAATATCTTAGTTAACAAAATAAACAATAAATATGATATAAAAAGAAATTATAGATGGATGATTGAAAATATCAATGTAAAATAGCTATTGCATAGAGGTTAGATTAGCATAGCCACCCCTATACATATGCAATAGAACAGTTAGATAGAGCCATGGAACCATTAAGAAACAATGTCAAATGATGGTAGAACTTGTCATGTGGTTGGTATAATTATGTTGTAATTAAATAAAAGGACGAACTAATCAATTGATACTCTTTGTGTTCAACAATAATTATCTATTATTGACTTAATAGAGTGATTAAGAAAATAATAGTATCAAATCATCCTTATTAAATATAACTCATCTAAACATTGAAAAATAAATAATATTTAATAGTAAGGGTGAAATAGACACGAAATGGTGAATGATACATTGATTTATAAACTGTATAAATATTGTTGGACATTCCAAAATAGTATAATGAACAAGTAAAGATGGACGGGGAAGTAATTAAAATTACCTGAGTGTTTGATGAAGATGTGAATAAGAGGGGATCATGATGATGATCAATAACATTATTAGTCTTGATTGGACAATTAGCATTGATGACCACATGAGGAGGAGTGGACATTGAGTTTTCTTGATTAATGATAATGGGGAACTGTTGAAAGCTTCCAGTAGTAGGAGATTGTGGTGCCTAATTAACAAAAAATAAAAAAAATAAAAAAGAATACAAGAATTAATCAATTAGTTGCAAATAATAAAAGTTCAAGCTTTTATAAAGGAATTAGAGTTGAAAGTAAGTTGTTGCAACTCCACCACTATCCATGGACCTAATTACCTAATTAATTAGATTTTTTAAAAAAAAAAAAATTTAAGATGAGTTGTTATTCTATTGTATAACTATAATCCTTAAAAATAGGTTAAAATAGTGCCCTGCTTACTTAACTATCTTCTTAATTTGTTTATTTTTTCACTCCAAATCAGCTCACCTTCTCTCTTAATCCTTCCACTTCTATCATCACCCAAAATGCTATTGTTTCAATTTTCTCATGCTATCTTATTTTAAATTTTGAAAAGGATAAAATCAAAATTGCAATGTTTGTGATTTCAAATATTGAGCATTATGAAAAGGGAAGTCTTAAAATAATCCCTCTCCTGCCTTACCCACCACAAAATGTTATATCTCGAATAACCTACAATATAACACTTCATGAAATTTTATGAGAAGGGTAGGTACCTGATAATAATGAAGTGATGAGATCCGAATAAGTAATATTGCATTATGAATGGATATAAAATGATATCTCATTGATGATATCTTTAATATAATATGGGCAATATTAAAAAGATTATGAGGATTTGAATTCTTTGTCTATTAAAGGATTAAATCAAGCAAGAATCTTCTTTATTGTTATGCAAGTTGATCATTACTTGAATTGAACTTTTGAAGAGTTTTCAAAAAGCAATAAGATTATTTGCTTAAAGAAATTGATGTGAAGAATTTATAGAATTATTTGGTCTTGAAGGAACGATTCATTAAAGGAGACAGAACAAAATACATTTTGTCAAAACTTTTCTACACACATGATCTCCAAAGAATAATGATATCAATGTGCAATAGACTTGTTCGAGTGCTTATATGGTTGATTTATTCACAAAGTCTCTACCAACTATAACTTTTGAGAAGATGATGCACAAGTTTGGAATGCGAAGATTCAAGTCTTTGAATAAATGTTCCCATTAGAAGGAGTTTTTTTAATTTAAATTTTAGATCCATTGCTAAACCCCTTTTAGTAATAAGGAAAAACTACCTAACTAGACATATCACTACAATATATACTAACGTTACCTCTATTTTCAAAACAATTGCATATATTACCACTTTTAGTAGTTTACACCATTAATATTTTTTTAAAGATACAACCAAATACACATATTTCTTTAAATTAGGATTGATTAATTCTCTTTGGACAAATATATATATATATATAACAATAATATCACAAAATCATTACAACATTCACATTCAAGAATTTTTTATTGAAGAAGAAAAAATTATTGAAAGAATTTATGATGTGACGCTATTTTTTGTTAGTCATACTGATATGATTTATAATCACACAAATATCTATAAAATACCTGTGAATTTGGAAGCATAACAGGAGAGTCAAGCAATGCTGTCGGAGTTAGTCCCAGCAGTATTGTGAGAAAAGTTTCCCTATCCGGTGGCGGCGACATCGCCGGAGTACTAATGCCGGAAGCATTGAAACCACATTTTTCTGCCCGGCGTTGGGCAATGCTACGCTTGGAAAAACTTTTATTTACAATATTTTCCTCAAATAATTGACAATCCCACTCATCAATAGCCTCTCCATAATTCCCCTCCATAATAATAATTTTTTTTTTAAAAAAAAAAAGCAAGGACCGTTTTACATGTTTGTGTAAACACTTTTTGAAAAAAAAAAGTTAGCGACAGATAAATTTAGTACCTAAAATAATAAAATATGTCACTAATCCTACTTAGCAACAGCAATGGATTAGTAATATATTATCAAATAATTATATTAGCTATACACAATTTAGACGAAATTAGTAGCTAACTTCAATTTTTTTTCTCTTTAAAAACCCAAAAGAAAAAGGAAATCTAAAAAATAAAGCCAAAAAAACATGCATCACTCCAAAATATAAAAAGAAAAAAAAAAAACTCTCAAGGATCCTTCATGTCATGAAGAGCCCTAAGAATGATTTTCAAACAAAAAATAAGAAGCTTTCAATATATGTAAATATATATGTATTATGAAAAATCTAAAACCCCCCTACATGAAATGTTTTTTTTTTTTTTTTTCTTTTTTTTGTTTATGAGAGAAGAGTATTATTATTAAAAATAAGTGGCTTCTATTATTCTTGGTTGATAGTGAGTGAGAGAGAGTGATGCAAAAGTATTTTTTTGTTTGTTTGTGTTGTTATTATTTTGTTTATATATTAAGGAGAAATGTTGAAATGGAGTTTTTTTGTCTAGCTAGTAAAATTGCAAGTGTATGGTTTGGGAGTAAAATTAGAAAAAAGATTTTAGAAAATTACGCAACATAATGACACGTTTAAGAATCTAAACTGATTTCTTAAATGTTTAAAACATTTAATTTGCTACCTCAAACTTGGTCTAGGTAAATCACTTTCTTTAGTCTATTTTATAAATTAAAAAAAAAAAAAATAGAGAAGTATTAAACTAGTTGTGAATTATTAGTTTCATCCTCAAATTATTGATAGCTTTAAAAACACCTCTTTACTTGATTAATTGAACTTAAATACACTCTCAATCTTACAACGACAATACACCCCTAAATTCTCGTCAAATTGTCTCATGCCCTTACAAGAGTTTGAGACTACTTGTTATGTCATATGGCCGATCGAAGATGATCGAGGGTGTATTTAGTTACCAGCAATCTTAGCTATAGAAAGTCACGTAACAATGCAATGTGAAAATAAAACATTACAAATTTTTATACTAGATGATATATTATTTCAAGCATATAAAGTGATTTAATTGTTAGTTGTTATACATATATAATTAAACTATAAAATCATAGTTTTTTTTTATAATAATAATATATTTGGTGTATTTAATATATATTGTAATTCTAATAAGCTTTTAGCGAACGTTTGAGCCAAAAAATATATATTGCATATAGTGCTTAAAAGTAATACATGTGGTATTTAAAAGAAATAGATTAATTAGTAGATTGTGCCTTGTATATAGATCTTGAATAGTTTATATCATATTTAAAAATAAATAAGTAGAAGATAGATTGATTATATCAAATTTGTAGATGAAATAAAATAAAAACGAATCCAATTTCATATTTTAAATGAAATGAGTGGACTGAAATCGGCAATATTATAATAAATATATAGATAGTATGGTAAAAAGATTCATCTATTTCTCTCTACCATACTATTTAGAAATTAGATTGTAGTTTTAAAGTTCCCTCCTGGAATAAAATAAAGATAAATGTTGCATTTAATTTGGATCTATAAATCAATCTACAATATTCTCTTGATATATATATGAATATCAATTTCATTTTATGGGACATAACATGTAATTTCATTTATTTGCTATATTTATTTGTTGTGATCAATCCAAATTATCCTTGATAATATTGTAGATTGATCTATAAATTCGATATTAAGCAAAAGGATTCTTTTCATAATCCCAATACATTTTGTATGCATATACTAGAATAACATGATAAAAATAAAAGATTATGTCCAATTTGAAATGATCTTAATTGATCCGAAGAAACTTGACATATTTTTTTCCGCCTCAATAAATTATCTTTTTCACAATGAAGTGTGATGTCTTTCTACGAAATTGCAAGTCTATTCGTTTTCTCTAATATGTGATGCAAATTTTTCTGGAATGTAGGTAGTTGTTAGGTAGTGATTATGATCGATTCAATAGAAAAGGAATAATTAGTATTTTTCGCAGGAGATTTTCAAGAAAAAATCACCGCATATTCCTCCGATTCTTTATAAAAGACATTAAGTCTATTGAAATAAAAGTTAAAAAGAGAATATTCAATAAAAACTCAAAAAAAAAAAAAATACACACTTAGAACCCTTGGCAAATAGCTGATGTTGCTTCATCAAATAAAATACAGCCTGTAAATGGTTCACATGAGCTGACATATCCTTGTTGTACACCAATATATCATAAAAAAAAAAAAAAAAAAAAAACTAGTACTGACCTCCTAAAGAGTGGTTTAAATACAACATTCATAAAACTCTGAAATGAAGAGGGTGCATTTGTAAGACCAAATGGCATAACCAGAAATTCATAATGTCCTGCATGAGTTTTAAAAGTTGTCTTATAGGATCAGATTCCTTCATCCTTAATTGGTGGTAACCAGGTCTAAGATCAATCTTAGAGAACACTTCAGCTCCTCCTAGTTCATCTAACAAATCCTCAATGATAGGAATAGGAAACTTGTCATTTATTGTCAGTTTATTGAGATCTCTATAGTCTACACAAAGCCTCCAACTTCCATCTTTCTTCCCAACAAGGACTACAGGTGAAGCATAGGGACTAGAACTAGGTTGTATCACACCTTGATCTAGCATTTCTTGTACTAGCTTCTCAATAATATCTTTCTTCATTCCAGGATATCTATAAGGCCTTTTGCTAACAGGAGTAGCTGAGTCAATGAGTGGTATTTTGTAATCAAAGATGCCTCTATGAAGGGGCAATGTAGTAGGCATATCAAAGATGCATTGTACTTTTCCATTAAAACAGTTAAGGTAGGATGAATATCAGTACCTTGAGTTACTTGTATACTGTTGCATTGCCAAGCAGAGGTTGCATCTGTCACCAACGTAAGCATGAAGACCTGAACTAATTCATCACTCTTTTTGTTCAAGGATTTGGCCTTGGTGTTCTTGATTTGGCTACTGGATTCCCTTAAAACATGTTTTCTTCCCAGGTGCACAAACTCAATAGTTCTATTTCTGAAGTCAAACAAAATCCTACCCAAAGTGTTTAACCACTGCACACCCAACACTATGTCAACATTCCCTAATGGTAGTAGTAGGAAATCATAAGAAAAAGTTGTACCCTACAATAACCACTTCAAATTCTTACACACTGCAGCAGTTTGAACCTTCCTACCATCAACCACACTTATTGATTGTTCATGTATAGGCAAAGCTTTACAACCCAACTTCCTTGCCATTGACTCATCAATGAAATTATGAGTACTACCTGTATCAATAAGCACCTGTAAGGGTTGTTTTTCATGGTATGCAGTTACTCTAATTATTTGATAACCTATACTTCCAGTAAATGCTTATAAGGAGATTGCCATGCACTCATCCACTTCTTACATTTCTTCCTCCATGATTACCTCCCCATCTTCTAGAACTTCAACCAAATATAACTGTTTCTTGGATTTACAAACATGCCCAGGCATATATTCCTCATTACACAAGAAACACAGTCTTTTAGCCCTTTTCTCATCCATCTCAACAGCAGTCAATAACCTTCTACCAGTATTACCATTACTGAATCTATTAGCATTTGATTCATAAGGTTTCTTGATAGTTGTGCTAGAAAAAGTAGGTTTTTGTACACCCTGAAACCTAGATGGAGTAGGGAGAAGACCAATCTGATTCCTACTGATTCTACTAATTCCCCAAGACTTAGCCTGAGCATCAAAAACCTCTTTCTGCAACTTAGCTAACTTGTAGGCTTGCATTAAGGTTTTGGGTGCTTACATTCTAACAGCTTTGTTGAGCTCAGGTTTTAACCCTTCCAGGAAACAACTGATAGCATTTTCATTTGACAAATTAACCCCATTCAATAAACTATCAAACTCAGCCTAATATGTTCTAAAATCCTCAGTTTGTTGTAGATTTTTAATAGCTTTCATGGAATATTCAAATTCCTCCCCAAATCTTTCATTAACAGCCAATACATACTCAGACCAAGAAGGGTCTATAACTAAGTTCCTAGACTTCAAGTATGATCTATACCAAGCAATAGTTTCACCATCCAAATGAATAGAAGCTACTCTCACCCTCTGATCATATGAAACTTCATCCATGGCAAAAAACTGATCCACCTTATATAACCATGCTCTCAAATCCGACCCCGAAAATCTAGGAAAATCAAGTTTAGAACATCGTGTAAGAAATTTACTATTAGAATTTTGGAAATCCCAGTTGCATTGCAAAACCCTTGTGCTCTGTCTCCACCCACAGATGATTCTGCTCTATTTGAATCCATTTCCTTGTCCTTCTATTTTGCATTTCCTAGGGCTTGCTTGATCTCCATTAATTTCTTATCTGTCTGTACATTTCTATCATTCATATTCACCATACCTTCCATCAACTTCTGCAATTGTTCCTCTATTTGAGATAATTTTCCCTCTATTTTCTCTGAAGATCTGTCTTTATTTTTGTCCCGAGCAACCATGATTTCTTAGTGGAGGACCAGCAAATCTGATACCAATTGATCCAATTACCAATAATTAAAAGGATAATATCAACTAGGAGGATGAACCTCAAAGAAGAAGATAGTTATATCAGGGCAATTCCGAGATAGAAGCTAAGAAGAATAGAGTAAAAGAGAGAAGAGAAGAATTATCATATATCATTCAATGATTTACAATTGTATTACATCTCTATTAATAGAACCGAATTGGAATCTAATGCTACAGCTAACAAAATAACTACTTCTAACAAACTCTAATAATAGTGAACAGTAAAGGACAAGTTTCCTATTCATATCATTGAGGATTTGTTAGATAAACTAGGAGGAGCTGAAGTGTTCTCTAAGATTGATCGTAGAACTGGTTACCACCAATTAAGGATAAAGGAAGCAGATACCTATAAAACATCTTTTAAAACTCATGAAGGACATTATGAATTTCTGGTTATGCAATTTGGTCTTACAAATGCACCTTTTTCATTTCAGAGTCTTATGAATGTTGTATTTAAACCACTCCTTACGAGGTCAGTACTGGTTTTTTTATGATATATTGGTGTACAACAAGGATATGTCAGCTCATGTAAACCATTTACAAACTGTATTTGATTTGATGAAGCAACATTAGTTGTTTGCCAAGGGTTCTAAGTGTGCTTTTGGGGTACCTGAGGTAGAGTATCTAGGTCATTTCATCAGTGCTAAAGGGTAGCTCGTTCTACGAAGATTTGCAAAGATGCAGCTTGACATCCTACAAGCATCAAACAATTGAGAGGATTTCTTGGTTTAATAGGATATTATAGGATGTTCATTCTGAATTTTGGATCTATTGCTAAACCTATCACTGAATTATTGAAGAAGGATAAGTTTGTATGGAATAAGGGTGCAACTGCAGCTTTTCATTTTCTCAAAGATGCACTAGTGACTGCACCTGTCTTAGCATTACCAAACTATGATAAACCATTCATAATTGAGACTGATGTAAATGGTTCAGGAATTGGTGTTGTCCTGATGTAGCAAGGGCATCCAATTGCCTATATCAGTAAGTCATTGGCACCTAGACATCAAGCTATGTGTGTGTATGATAGAGAGTTATTAGCCATCATATTTGCAATTATTAGGAGGACATTTTATTGTGAGAACTGATCAAAAGGCACTAAAACACCTCCTAGAACAAAGTATTCATACTGATTTTCAAGTTGTTGGTATTTCTAAATTGATGGCCTTTGATTTTACTATTGAGTTCAAGAAAGGGTCTGACAATAAGGCTGCTAATGCCTTGTCAAGAAATCAAAGTGCTAAGTTGTTGGTTGTTTCACTATTAACTCCTAATGATACTTTTTTGGAGAGAATTAGCCTAACATGGACATTTGCTGAGTTGCAAGCTGTTATTTTTAAGTTACAAGCAAAGCCTTATAAATTCTATACCTGGATTGGTTCTCAACTAAGGTGGAAAGGCAGGCTAGTTGTATGGTCTAATTTGCAGTTAAGACAAACCATTATTCAGTTGTGGCATTCAACACCACAAGGTGGTCATGCAGGTATGGATGCAACTATTAAGAGGTTACAATCCATATTCTACTGGAAGTCATTAGCAGCTGACATTAGGAATTTTATTCAGAAATGTGATATTTGTCAAAGGCACAAGTATGATACAATAGCTTACCCTAGACAACTTCAACTATTACATGTTCCTGATGGTGTATGGGTTGATATCAGTCTAGATTTCATTGAAGGTATTCCTAAGTCAAAAGGGAAGGATGCCATTTTGGTAGTGGTGGACAGATTCAGTAAGTCAGGTCACTTCATTGCTATTGCATATCCTTACACTACTGAACCTGTAGCTCAGTGTTTTCTGGACAATGTTTTCAGATTGCATGGTATGCCAGCTTCTATAGTAAGTAACAGAGATCCCATTTTCTTGAGTTCTTTTTGGCAAGAGTTATTTACATTGCAGGGGATCTTACTATATAAATCTACAGCATACCATCCCCTGATGCTCAAACTGAGGTTCTTAACAGAACCTTGGAGACATATTTGAGATTTTTTTGTTCTGATAGTCCTCACACTTGGGCTACTCAACTACCTCTTGCTGAATGGTGGTACAACACTACATACCACTCTACCTTAAAATGTACACCTTATGAGGTTCTATATGGTCAAAAACCACCAATACACTTGCCTTACTTGGCTGGTGAATCTTCTAATGACATGGTTGATAGATCTCTAGTAGCTAGAGAGGCTGTGATAGCATTGCTCAAGCTCCATTTAACTAAAGCACAACAAAGCATGAGGGATAAAGCAAACAAACACAGGTTTGATAGGCAATTTATGGAGGGAGATTGGGTTTACTTGAAGTTGCAACCTTACAGGCAGATTTCAGTGGCTTCTAGGCCTTTCAACAAGCTTGCTGCAAAGTATTTTTGTCCTTACTTGGTCCTTTCTAGAGTTGGTGCAGTAGCTTATAAGTTGTTTTTACCTGCTGATGTCTTTATTCATCCTATGTTTCATATCTCCCAGCTGAAAATGTGTTATGAGGTTCCAACAGTCATTAATCATCCCCCGTATTACATCTTTCAAGCCCTTATTGTCCCATTCCTGAGTCGGTAATGGAGAGAAGGATGGTCAAGAAGGGTAATAAGGTTGTGTGTCAAGTCTTGGTTCAATGGTCTGGCTTGGATGCTTCTCAGGCTACTTAGGAGTTCCTATGTGAGCTGCAACACAGATTTCCTGCATTTCACCCTTGAGGACAAGGGTAGTTTCCATTGGGGGTATTGATACAATGCTTTAGATAATTAGAAATGTTAAAAAAGTAGTTAGTACTGTTCATTAGTCACCAAAACCGTTATTATTGTTCACTGTTATTAGAGTTTGTTAGAAACAGTTATTTTGTTACATGTAGCATTAGATTTCAATTCAGTTCTATTAATAGAGATGTAATACAATTGTAAATCATTGAATGATATATGATAATTTTTCTCTTCTCTCTTTTACTCTGTTCTTCTTAGCTACAATCTCGGAATTGCCCCGATATAGCTATCTTCTTCTTCGAGGTTCATCCTCTAGTTGATATTATCCTTTTGATTACGGGTAATTGGATCAATTGGTCATATCTCTCATAAAAAGTAATTATCATATTCCACTCGACCTTAGGAAATTCATTAGAGGAATATTTTTGATAAAAATTATTAGGTCTTGCATATTCTTATAACAGTTTTTCAAATTAATAGTGAGAGAAAGGTAAGAATGATGTCAAGTCATCATGTTATATATGTCATATATGTCTTGACACTCTTTTATTAGGATGACTAAACTAATAAGTGGCTTAAAATAAAAAATATATCGTACACTTAAACTTTAAATTTCTTATATTTTTTATATCTTGAAAACTATTCTTTTAGGTTTTTTAAGATGCAGAATTTTGTTAGTATATTTAAAATTATTTTAAGATACAAAGTTATTTATTTATTTATTAATAAAAAATTTATGGTTCATATATATATATATATATATATATATATATGAAAATGTTTTTTGATCTTGTGGTCTTAAACATGCCATGTGGAAAGTTAAATTTAAAAATTGACAAAAAAAAAAGAAACATTATTTAATGTCACGAAACAAACTAAAAAAAGTAAGACAAATTACTTGAAAGATACAATATAATTTATTTTTTAAAAAAAAATACTTTAAATAATTCTATTATTACTAAAAAATGAGGTCCCTCAAATATGAGAGCCTAAGTCAGATGCTCATTTTTAAAGGACATCGAATCGCTCATGTGCTTCACTTAGAGATGGAAGTCTTCTTTCCCATCTTGACAATGAAGTAAAACAAGCTTATGAGCTTATTACCTTAAGTAGAAAAAGCTATAGGATCCTTTTTTTTACAATCCTAGGTCCACCCCACCCCCATATGGCAACATGTGGGCAAAAAAAAAAGCAACGAAATGAAATCATGCAACAACGGTATGAACATGATACCAAGTAAAACCCATAAAATTAACCCTTACAGAAAAGATAAATGAACACTACATAATTTTACTGCAGCAGAATTTAAGACTATAATATGACTATTCTGTGGACCACTCTTGTTCAATCCCCTCTTTTAGAAAAAGAAAGAAAGAAATGGTCAATAATTAGAAGGCTTGGGTATATAAACTATACAAATTGACGATGGTTTATCAAGAAGAAAGATCGGAACAAATTATTCAGTTCAATTCAAGATTTCTCTTTTTTTTTCTTTTTTGAAAAGAACTAAAAAGGGGGAGGGTGTGCGGAGAAATGTCAAGAAGATATAGGAATAAATTTGAAAGAGATGATAGAGGTAGGTGTTCATTTTGGCCATAATACTAGAAACGAAATCCTAAAATAGCGCCTTATATCTTTATAAAGATTAACGGAATCCTAAAACTAAATTGAATTTCCAGTATGTATATATATATATCAAGAATTTTCTAATCTTATAGGTGACAGACATCAAAGTTGTTGTATTTAATTTGATTTTGTAGAAGACTTGGCTGAGCAAAAATTAAATAAATTATTAGTATAATCAAGAACTGGAATTTCATCAATCTTAAAACATGAACCATGATATCACCATTCTGTATTTTTTCGTTTACGTAAATGTTTCAATCGCATCTTCTAGCTCCATAGACGAGCACCATAAAATGCTAAAACTACATAAAAGCATAGCAGTTTGATCTGAACAGTATCTAAAGGTTTCAACTAAACTTGCACCGGGCGAATGCATGGTCGCACAGGCTCCCATTGTCCTGCAGGGGGTTCTGCTTGATTCTTGACAGTGTAACAAATGATTTTCAAGCGCACCAAGATAAGATCTCTGAAAAATATTGAGTACATTGATAAACCTGATATCGAACACCTGCACACTTTAACATATTTGATATAACCCTTAATCTTCCTGTGCCTGTTTTTCTTTTCTTTGGGGTCGAGATCCTCTCAATCCCTTTGGATTTCCATTCCATGTCTCTGTAAACAAGTCTTTGTACTTCTCTAGTAAGCGATCCTTCTGATCGAGATAGCCTTGCACCTCATATGTATCAGCTACTTTCTGTACAATGGACTTATCAGGAGGTTTCCGATCAAATGCTTCTAAGCCTTTGAATAGCTTAATAAGATCCTCAAGCATATGATTACGATAATATACAGAAATCATAAGACTACATAACCGCCAGGGCACAGAATGCAGATCAGAACCGATTTTCTTGTTCCAAAACTCATGTGCCTCTTTTGCTCTGTGATCCATATCCAGTGCTTTAATTAACTGCTCATATGTCCCCATTGTATTTCCCTGACCCTTGCTTAACATCCACTTAATAACCTGAACAATTTTATGCCATTGTTGCTCTTTCTCTAGTTTGAGTAATACCTGCTTTAGGGATCCAATGGGGAAATTCCGCTCCCATGCAACCCAAGCATCAAGTGCACCATATACAGCTTCCTTACTATCATTTAGATCAAGAAGTGTATTTACAAGAAAGCTAATCTTGTCCTTCCTTGAGACATTTTCTCCTACTTGGGGCTTGGAGTTGCCCCCAATGGGTTTTCCTGCAAGGGAAGAGAGAGATTTATAGCCAAATCGATCACCAAAGGACCCTGTTGTCTCTCCATCACCCCTGTTGGAGGTTGAATGTCGCGCATCTGTACGGTAACTGCAAGTGAGGACGGAAGTTCTATTCACTGTAAGCTGACTAATTTGTCTAGCCAGTCTTGTAATTATTGCTAATTTGGACATCATATGCAGCCTGGCACTCGTGTAAAAACAACAAGGTATCAATGTACGAATTATCAGAGTAGAAATTTTCAGGACATAATTTGCATTGCCACAACAGCAAAGCACCAGTTATTTTAAACAGTAAGCTCCAACACTTGAAAATTGACAAAATAACAAAAGATAATGTCTAGCTGTTAGTAAATACCTAGATTCAAAGGCAAACATCACAGTGCAATCACAAGTTCTATTCACAAAAAGTTGGACTTTGACCCATACTGAAGATAATTCGCCAAAGTACAACTGGGGGAGTGGCGTTTTTTGAAGTGCCAGTACATTATGAACCCAACACTTGGAACCTTGCAAGTTATGGCAAACAGAGAAGAGGGCGGACTCAGGTGAATTCCATCAGCATGGAATAAGAACATGTGGTAGAAGGGTAAGTAATGTCAGACTACTGGGAAATGGGCAATTTATACTATGATATGTCATCTAAAGTGTGTAGGGTAATTGAGAATGAATACTAAATTCTGTACTCTATACCAATAGGAGAACTGATTTTGCAGTTGGCGGCAGAGCGGTAGCATTGAATTAATTGACACTCATCCTTCTTTCCATATGAATAAGTGCTGCTATTTTGTGCTTTATCAACATTGTCTAGAAGCTGTACGTTCTTGATACCTTTTTTGATATCTTTATGGGGCTACTTGTCACTGTTTCTGCATATTCAAGAAAATTTCTCCACACAGAATATTATTGATCTGACTCTGTTGTTAGAGTTATATGACATTCAACTCAAGCTAGAGGAGGAAGTTCCTGTGAATTATTTCAATAGGTCTCCTACTCTCTTTTTTATCCTTGAGTGCATATGATATGATATATGTAGGGTTGGTTAATTATATCTATCAACATCCCACACTTAAACCTTTGTTCTTCCTCGAGCAAGGCAAACTCAATAACAGAATAAGTTCAATCCATCTTTAAACTCCGAAGATAACCAAGCCAAAATTTCAATTAGGGTTAGAACATACCAACGACTTTGGTTGATACCAACAATTAGTCTATGTGCATATGAATCATTACAAACTTCCCCATATTTAAAATCAAAATTTCTAAGATTTTAAAACTACCACAATAATCAAGTTGACATCTCAACCTCAAGAATTAACTCCTTTCACTTGCTCAAGTGCCCTTAATTAAGAAGTTCAATAACTTTTCCTATCCTTCCTAACTCATGTGCCCTCACCAACAATCAAAAGAAAGTCCCAATCGCTCACAATATAACCAATGTCTTTTTGAGAATCTCACAATATAACCAATGTATCACAAGGAACGTGAAAGATAGAAAGAATTCACTCACACTCATAAAACATTCAAATGTGCAAGTAATGTAGGAAACTCAGTCTAAGATCAACTAGGACTTGAATAGGGTTGTAATGTAGGGAGCATGGTAGGAAAAATATGGATAAAAGTGACTCAAAATTCCCTTAAGCTCCACCAATACTTGAACTAGTTCTTCTTATGTTAGCAAAAATGCCTTCTTTTTTCGAGCTTCGATTATTCTGCTCAAGCCTAAAACTCAATCACCTCCAGACTTAGAATTATGTGCATTCATCCAAGTTTTTAAAGTGCTCAAGGGAATAGGATAAAAATGGCAAGATAATAAAATATCAGAAGGTTAAGGGTTATAACATGGATGCCAACAAAAAGGATAAAAGGCTCCAGCAGGGTGACTAGGGTAAAAATAATGTAAGGTAAGCATATTTAGGCTCTAACAATTCAATAAAGCCCTTTTTTCATTTCTTTAAACAACGTAATACCCAAAATTTCACCTCGAAAAACAATTCTAGACCAAAAATGTGTGCAAATGAATTTTCCAAATAAACCTCACCTGACATGACACATGAATTATTCAGGACGGATCAATTCCAACTCCCAACAAGAACAATTGAGGCAAATAAATACAATATCAATCAGTAAGCAGTGAGTCAAAACATGATCCTAAGCGTCACTAACAACATCATTTTTGTCAATGACTCAATTCAATTCAAGAGTCTACACAAAAATCCATGGGGAGTTTATTTAGCTTATATTCAAAAGTCTAACTATGTTCGTATCAAACAAGTCACGAGCTAGCTAGAGAGGGATATTCAACACCAAAGCTTTTCATTTTATTTATTACTAACTGCTAATTAATTCCTAAAAACACCCGGCTAAAAAATAAAAGATGTTCTTGAGGAAAGAACTGTGGCTTAAGGAAACCCAAGAACCTTATTAATATCTAATCCCCTCACTGTACCCAAGGTTGTGGATTATTTCCTCCCACGATAAAACGAATATTAAAGAAGTAGCGGTACCTCACACTTCAAAAACTTTAGCGAATTCAAAAGTCAGCAACGAAATCATACAAACTCTACTTTGTTTGTAAGAAAATGTATGCAGAATAAGGAGAAAAGTCAATAATGAAAACTAAGAGGAAATCCCTCTATTTATAGCTAATAATGGGTATGAACTCACCTATTAAGAACAAACAGGCATGGTGTCTTTTGGGAAAGGAAATGTCCATTCGCAAATTAATTAATTAATCACATCATTTGTCAAAACCGAAGCTTAGGTTGAGCCGAGCGACGATGATGGTGCTAGGGGCACCCTCTACTTAATCCTTAAGAGTCATAGCATGTGTTTTCTAATATAAGCACAAAACTTTTCCTCTCTTCTACCAATGAGTGAGAAATGACTTTTCATTTTCCCCTTACTTAGTTCCCAACATTTCCCATTCACACCTTATTTAAACCCAACACAAGATAGCAGTCACGCAATGTGATTAACCTCCTCTCCAAAAACAAAATTTAGTCACCAGAGACGGTCACATTTTCATTTTTAAGATGACAGTCATTCAATACAATGCCAAAAGACTGCTTATCTGAATTGTGGAAAATTTTCATTTTGAGGACCAACCCAAAACCACCCAACACTTGCTTACAATCAACTCCTCGTGTATCTTGGTTACTCAGACTTCACCAAAAACAGAACCTATCACTCAAACAATTCGTCAAGCACCTTACCTGCAGGCTGCATAATACAGTTAAGTGTATTGCAACCAATACTAACAACGCAGTGGCCCCTCTCAATTACGTGGGAATTATAGGTCAGGCATCAACGACTCAAATACGAGAACTTAAACCACAATCTTCTCTATTAATCGCAAAACAAATTCGATTCACAGGGGACTAAGACAGAAGGGAAAGTGCAAGAGAGAAAACAGGACGGAGAGAGAAGAAGAGAGATAAAACAGAACCTGGTGATCGCCGGCAACCGGCAGTGGACTGAAGTGACCGGAGGTGTTGCGTGCTGTGGTGTGTTGTCAAGAAAGCAAGTTAATAAAGAAACGAAAAGTGCGGCAACATTGTAACCTGTCTTTTAACTTTGAGATCAAGTAGAAAATATGAATATAGATAGACGTAGCATACTACATACGACACTAATTATCCTATCAAATAGAACGCGTGTCTATTTGTATAACATTATACAAATTAAGTGTATATTTATACGCATAAAAAGTTGAAGGATATAAATATGAAATAACATCAAGTTAAATAATATTATGTATTATGCTTTTGTAATTTAGAGCTGATTTTCTTATAAAAGTGCTTTATATATATTTCCATCTTTATATAACTGGCTGAAAAAAAAAATTTAAGTTTTTTTTTTTTTATTTTAAATTTTTAAAAATTCATCTAGCGATATATATATGATATCTTTTACATATAATTTTTTTTAACTTTTTTAATTATTAACATTTGAGTGTCCTATTCTTATATAAAATATTTTATATATGCATGTAATCAGCCAATATTTAATATACCTAATTCTTTTACTTCACTTAAATTTTATTGTTGATATGATATGAAATTTAAATACATAAAGAAATTTTTTGAATTTTATGATATTAAATTAAATATATTAAAATGTTTTTAAATTTATAGTCTTAAATATATTACAAGAAAAAATTAAAATTAAAAAGTTGATTTTTTTTTAAATATACTAGAAATAAAATATAAAGTAAATAAATTAAAACTAGGGCAGAACTTACATTCGAAATAGCATTTGGATATATATATATATATATATATATATATATATATATAATACTTCTTGATCTAAATTTATATGACATTTTTGTTTTTCAATAATCGAATAATTTAAGTTTAATTGAAAATTTACGTATTAAAATTTTAAATTTTTTGAAATGGCATTTATATATTTATAAACTATGTAAAAAGTATTATACGTTACAATAATTGACAATTCAAAATATTTCAACCGCATATGAAAAATTTATCGTTAAAAATAAACTTATTTGAAATAAAATCTAAAAGATATCACGTAATTTCAGACGGAGCCAATAAAACATGCGTTTTTTTTTTCTAGAACACGTGTCAACTCTTGAGCTAAGCTTGGTGCCACTTCTCTCACCTTCTTCCTTGTGCACTTCACATCTGGACTTTGTTGCACAAACTCTGTCGCGCAAGAAAAAAAAACAAGTTAAGAAACCCCATGTGACAAGTAACGTGACATTGGTGAAATTTCCATCAAACAAGTGATGATTTCCATGGAAGAAAAAGATGAATTTGATGAGCAGCAACAACAACAACAAGAATATGTTGATGACAATGAAGATGAACTACTAAAGAACAACAATTTATCAGTTCAAAACTCATCATCAAATTGGTTCATAAGAATGTTATCTTTACAAGTAGAAATCATCACCACCATCTTAATTTCACTAGTTTCCCCCATTTTCTACATCCTGTCTTTTGCTAATATATTTGAAGAAGAAGAAACTGAAAAGAAAGTCTCTGTAGCTGTACATGTTGTAGCTACAGTTCCTTCAAAGTTACTTAATGGAGTTACTCTGCTGCTAAAGAAATTTGGGGTTGGAATTCTTGGAGCTGCTTATGTTGCTATAGTTTTGATAACTTTGTTGATTGTGTCTGGGATTTTGGGATTTGGGTTGGTTAGGATGTGGATGGAAGAACCTGTGGTTTTGAGAGAACAGATGTATTTTGACTATGCAGATGTGAATCCAAAGGCTGTTTTCTCTTTTGGTGGAGATTATAGTCATAAGAATGATATTGGCGTGCCTGTTGGGCATACAATGTATGTTTCTTTGTTTCTACTTATGCCTGAATCTGATTTCAATAGAGACATTGGTGTTTTCCAGGTACAACTTCTCTTTATATATATAGATTGCTTCAAATATGTGTTTTCATTGCATTAGATGTTTACCTAGACCCTTAAATTTGGCCTCGGCCGGCCGGCAAGTAACCACTCCAACTTTGAGAGTATTCTAACTTTTTGAGAGTGCATGTGTAGACATTACACATCTCAACTTGGTCTCAACGGGACAACTAATACTTCAATTTGTCCCCCACTTGTTTCTCGTGGATGATGAGGATGTGACACATAAATTTTGGAGGTGTTTCTGTAGTTATTTTGTAAGTTGGAGTGTCCATTTACACCGTGGAGACGAGTAAACTCGGTCTGACAACTAAATACTCCAACTTGTCCCCCACTTGGTTCTCGTGGATGATGAGGATGTGACACAAATTTTGGAGGTGTTTAGGTAGTTATTTTGTAAGTTGGAGCGATCATTCACATCGTGGAGATCAGTCAACTTGATCTCAACTAACAACTAAATACTCCAATTTGTTCCCACTAGTTTCTCATGGACGACTCTAACGTGACACATAAATTTGGAGGTGTTTAAGTAAATAATATTTTAAGTTTGGAGTGTCATCCTACATATATAGTGGAGATGAGCTGAGGTGTCTAGATGTGCATATAGAAAGTGAGAGTACTTCCTTGTCAGTTTGAGGCCAAGTTTAAGTGTTTGCTGTATTATGCCTTCTTAGTTCGTTGTCTATCTATTGGCTTATAATACGTAAATAGAATGAAGAAAAAAAAAAGCTGACATTACTTTAGGTATTCATAACCTCTTTTTATCAGTTAGTTGCAGAATCATTATCAAAAGAGGGGTTGGTACTGGCGACATCAAGTCATCCGTGTATGTTGCGATTCAGAAGTCTGCCAATCCGTCTGATGCGCGAATTTATAATGAGTGTGCCCCTAGTACTTGGACTTACTGCTGAAACGCAAACGATTGTTGTTCCAATGTTAAAGCATAAGGAAGGTCTTCCAAGGACAGAAGCAATCAGAATAACTATGATACCTCGAGCCGGAACTTTCGGCCTACCCCAACTTTATCAGTCACAGATCATATTGAAATCTCAGCCTCCTTGGTATAAAAACTTGGTTTACAAGTGGAAATGGACCTTTTCTGTCTGGACTTCAATGTACATGTATGCCACTCTGCTAGTTATTCTCCTCAACTGGTGCAGACCGCTCGTGTTTCCAGTGATTGCGACAAGCTTCATGACTAGTGCTGATGTGAATTTAACAGTAGAAGCACCGGAAGAACCACAAGAGAAAGGTCGAGAAGAAAGTGATGTGTCCGAATCAGTCAGAAGATGGCGGCAAAGCAGAAGAAAGAGGAAGGCGATGCTTCAACAAAGTGTGTCACCAGAGCTCGCAGATGATTCTGCATCAAGCATTTCCATAACTAGGGAAGACACAGCGGATTCAAGCGAGTGAAGTGTTTTTAGAAGTGAAAAACCAATGATAGATTGGTTTGTATAGGTTTTTGACCAAGACAGTGCTGTTTCAGTAGTTAAAAGCGTTTGTTTTCCTAGCCTTTTAGCATAAATATCTGAACCTTGTTCTGTTCAAGCAAAAAACCAACCACAGGAGTTGAGGTTTTCTGTAGACAGACAAATTTACAATGTCAAT
This sequence comes from Solanum pinnatisectum, assembly GCA_035578085.1. Classification (NCBI taxonomy): domain Eukaryota; kingdom Viridiplantae; phylum Streptophyta; class Magnoliopsida; order Solanales; family Solanaceae; genus Solanum; species Solanum pinnatisectum. The sequence continues at coordinate 39,348,871 of CM069079.1, read as the reverse complement.
TTTGGACACAATCAGGAGAATGTAATAGAAAACTCTTGCAATTAATTTTCAGATCATATATAGTACATCATTTCCACTTTGTTTGAATTCATCCCTCGTCCAAATCAGAACCAAAAACTTCCGTACAATTGTTGGGGAAAAGCTATCCCTTTGAATAACTATCTTGCCAAAAATGGTTCAACAGATGTGTTTTTACCTTATACCAAATTCGCATAAAAGCCAAAAGGACACAAATTACGACTATACAGTACAAAAGTAATTTCAAGACCACAAGTCCACAACAAATTACATGCAGCAAACAAGTGATCATCTAATTGAGTTTCGAATAGAAAGCCACAACTATGTTGCAATCAGTTGACAAAATGCCTCCTTCCAAGTTCTCTACCAGAAACAACAAACCTAAATGCAGAAGGATGCTATCACAACTGAAGTTATTAGTTTAAAGGGACAAACTATGATGGTACAACCAGATTGCAATGCAGCTCCTTTAAGTCAATTTGTGGATGGTTTTCATATCAATGACTTCTTTGAGAGTTCCCTTCTCAAGATGATCCCACCACTTGAACAAGAAGTTGTCGACAATAAGTCTGAACCAAGGGGATAGCTTCAGACCTTCCTCACCTGCATCTGCTTTCCTCAAAAGTTCTTTCAGTTGTTCTCTGTTCACGTACTTAACCTCAGCAACTTCATCTGGGTTCGGTTTCATGTTAACTTCACGGACCATGAATAGTAGATAATCAACTGCAACAGTAGACTAGGGTCAGTTTCCAGTTATAATGTAACTACACAATTACAAATGTTAATTGCACAAGTAAACAGTTGATGTCAAAACACCCTCAATGCTGTGGCCTGTGAGTGAGATCAAAAGCAAGTGGCAAGTATTTGTTAGCTACGAAATTGAGGCAACTACTGAACCAGTAAACAGGATAGAAATGTAAGATTGAATTATTACGTTCGTGCTCTCCCCACTTCCCATCAGATGGAGCTTTATAAAGTATACGACCCAATGGGGTGAACTGGTCAACTGGGACATCTTCAGCTGGAATACCCAATTCATCGAGAAGCTTCCTTTGTGCAGCATTTCTTACCCCTGGCAGTTGATATAGGGTGAGGTGAAGAAGAAAACATGGTCAAAATTAACGTTTCAGCAAAGCAGAAAATTTACCAAGAGCATTCTCCTCAATAAGCTCAGACTCTCGGTATAGTGGATGGCTGCAGCAAGTGTTGGTCCATACTAAAGGAAAGGTCACCTTTGTTGCTGATCGTTGCTGTAGATAGAATAAGACAACATATTAAGTGACTTAATCTTCATGGAGTTAGGGATGGCAAATAGGGTGGGGGTTAGGGTGGGGCGGGTTAGGGGAAGCCTTGAACCACTAAGATTTTGACCCACCTACCCTGCCCCGTTTAACATTTTCCCAAAAATTTGCCCTGCCCCACCAAGATCTGCCCTGACCCATAAGGACAGTAAGTTTTCTAATTATTATTTTTTTGTAGTCTAATTTGACATAGGATGGGGGTTAGGGCAGGCCGGGTTAGGGGAAGCCTTGAACCACTAAGATTTTGACCCACTCTACCCTGCCCCGTTTAACATTTTCCCCAAAATTTGCCCTGCCCCGCTAAGATCTGCCCTGACCCATAAGGACATTAAGTTTTCTAATTATTATTTTTTTGTAGTCTAATTTGACATAAGTTTCCTGTGTCCCCCCCCCCCCCCCCTTTTTTTTACTATTGTTTTTTTTAATAAGATTAGAACATCGATTAGCACTCAGTGTAATAAAATGGCCACTGGCCAAAAATTGCTTTAAAAATAACAATTAGTACCCAGTGGTAAACAAATTAGTAATGACTAAACGAGCAATGGGAACTAAGAATAAGAACTAAAGCATTCATCTATGGTTCTTTTTAATTATGTTACTGGTCACATTTTACATTAATTATTGTATTTGAAGAATCAAAGTATTTTATGGCTCATTTCTATACATTCTTGCAGGAAGTTAACATATGAGTACACAGACAACAGATTGGCTTAAGGTTGAAGAAAAAACTGTTCACTTTATTTTATGGTTTGCTGTTGAAAAATTTTGACCCGTTACCTGCCCTGCCCTATAAAATTATTTCACAGATTGAGTTTTTCCCTACCCTACCCTGCCCTGTCCTAACTATTTCTCTCCCCTGCCCCATTAAGATTTTGCCCTGCCCCGTCCCGCTTTGCCCCGCCATATTGCCATCCCTACATGGAGTTGAAAATGACATTCAACCTAAGAGGCTAAGATACATCTAATATAAACAGCAGCTTATTATACAAGTCAATTAGTTTGATAGGTCATCTAAATACAAAGATGGAATCATACTGGACACTATTTTACTCTACAGAACAAAACCATTTGATGAGTTGCATTTACCAGCCAATTACTTTTTGCTAGCCACATCAATATATGGATATACCATCTCATTCTACTAAGCAATACCCACCCCTTTAGTCTAAGCTATGTTTCTCATACTCCTAATAAATGTCATCGGTGTGTGTCGGATTTCATCAAAAGTAGTGACTTTTTTGGAAAATTTGACACGGATGCGGCATCGAAAGTGAAGAGTCCAAGTAATTTAGAGTCCAAGCATTCTGCCTCTACTAGCCATCTTGACATTAACTCATCACAAATTCTCAAAAGTTAAAAGGAAAAGAATCAAAAGGAGAATTTCACACCCATTACATTGCTTTGGTCTTATCAGTGCCACATACCTGAAGAAGCAATTCATATTTTGAGTTAAATAGAAATACACTGAAAGCTCTATGCAGCAAATTTTCAGCTTCAATCTTTTCCATTAAATGACCTGCAATTATGGATTATTAGTTATAATATGAGACAACCATTTGGTGACAAGTGGAGAACAACACTCCAGTAAAATGCATCTAGCCAACAAAAAAATATTAGCAAAACAGATTAAAAGAAAAGACAGTCTCAGTCTCTCAGATACATCAAGAGATCATATACAAAAAGAAAGAAATTAGAAGATTGTGGCTCAACTCCACCATAAAAGACATAAAAAGTTCACAGTACACGAGAACGTGCGAAACATCAATTGTCTGATCCAGATGAGGGACAATATAATCAGTTTGTTTTATAACTAACAATACCATCATATATAAGGGCTTCCTCCAGGATTCTTATCCAATTGTAGAGGTACTGCTAGTTATTGTGCAGCTTACAGATTTTCAGAAAGATAAAATTACATTGTTACTGGCCAAGTTGCTTGGACTCTTCACTTTTGGTGCCGCACCCGTGTCGACACGATGTGGGTGTGGGTGTGGGATCCATGTCCGATTTGGTCAACCAGTTTTGGGTACTTTGACCAAAATCGATGGGGAAAGCCTGGACAGTTTTAATGATTTTTGTAATCAATACAAAAGTTAAGGTGAAATTGAAGAAAATGAAATACCTTTTATATAGAAATTTCTAGGTCACTCCTTTTCCTTTAATCTCGCTCTAAGATTGTCCTCAAGTTTTCCACATGATATCTCATAATTTAGGTTTTATAACTCTATTTTTAGATATATTAATTATTTTTAGGTGAATCTCCGCACCAGTATCCATACATGGGCCATATCCCTGAATCTTGAAAATTAGATCATAGAGGATCCGACCTCTAGATCCGCACCCGTGTCCGAGCAACTTAGGTAACTGGACATTTTCATTCTCTAAGTAATTTAATTATTTGTGTACTTCCATACATTACCAGTTTCAAACAAAAATTATTTGTGTACTTCCAAGCACTTCGCTTTCAATCCATTTTGTTAAGATCAAACCACAGAAACATCAAAATGAACTATAGCCAGTCAGGCAAATACACTAGAAGATATGCAGATGGGGACATTTCGAAAGAGGCAACTCAACTTACAATTATACTTGGTGTCATGACCAACAACATGGTCATTCTCATCCACCAGAATACACCTGAAAGAGTCGAAACATGGAAAATTGTTAAACTTGGCAAATGGGTTGGAAAATTGTTGCAATGGGGTCGTTAGGTAGCTAGTTAGAGTTATGCATGTATTAGTAACAAAGGTATTAGTTATGAGTGAATCTATGTATTATTTTATGCAGGAATTAGATATTCCACCTTATATCCGGTATAAAATAATACATAAATTCTTTCATAACTTAAACATATATCAGTCACGCGGATTTCTAAATTTTCAACCAAACATCGTATTAATTATATACATAAATAACTTATTTCCTATCTACCTACCAAACGTTGTATAAGTTAAACAGAAATTAATACAGAAATAAATTGTTTCTAATCCAGCTACTAAACGACCCCTAACTACATAGATCCAGAGAAAGATAAGCATTTGAAAGAAAGCAGAGGTAATAAGAGTTGTAGAAAGCATATAACATATCAACTGTCTCAAGATCATCTGAAATTACATATCCCAAGTTAACACACTTGATATACAATGACTTGAGAATCTCAAGGTCACATAAATTTAATCCCCAAAAAAAACTGTGATTCATTTACAACATTCACCTATATTGCATCTAAAAAAAAATAAACTGATCTCAATTTTCAATTAAAAAGAGCAATTTAGAAATGATATTGAATACGGTTAACTGAAAAAAAAAATTCCAAACCATTTTAGTTGCAGCTCAATTAAAGATAAATAGGTCTAGGCAACAATAAATAAAGAAATGAGGGATAGGTAAAAGAGAACAAACTCGTCTTCAAACATGAGACGGCGCTGTACGGCGTCCATATTAGCATCAGAAATAGCATCAGCCATGGTTGTAGTAGAGGCGGCGGAATAGCACCGGAAACGGCAACGGAGAGAAGAAACAGGTAGGATATTAGGAAGAAGACAAGATTTTGGTAGCCGGAGTGAAGAAGGAGAAGTTATAGGGGAGGCGATTAACCTCCGCAAGAATTGTAAAGAAGGTGAAGCAGTAGTCAGCGACATCTGCTTGTTCCCATCAATTCCTCTCATTCCTTTTCTTCTGCTTCTCCCCTTATATATATTTAACTTTTTTGGGGGGATTTTCTTCTTCTCAACAAAAATACCAACCCTTTTTAGGCACATAATGCTTTACAATAAAAAATATTAAGTTGATTATTATTTTTTATTTTTTTGGTATGTAATTAAAAAATATTTATATATAATCTAGATAAATATTATGGAATGTAAGTTTGTGTGGTAATGAAAATGGGGCTAGAAGCGAAGGTGAAGATGAGTCGGGTGTATGAAAGGAAAATGTATTGTACAAAAAATACTATCCCAAGATGATTTATATATAATTTAGCAAAATATTATGTAGACGGAATGTAGTGGAGAGTGGTGGTTCGGGAATGGTGGGGGTTGGGATGGTCAAGGGAGGGGAGTGGGGGTGTTTGGTGGGTTGGAAGAGATAATAAACTTGGGATGTTACTTAGGAGTATTTAATTTGTTTTAGCTACTTTGATTAAGGAAGTCATTTTTTTTATTTTAAGAAGTTTGTTTTTTTTAGGAAAAAGAAATTGATCAACTAAACATGAAAAAATATGTATATCTATGAAGATATGAAGGTTTGAAGAATATATAAAGATTTGAAGGTTTGAATATATGGGGATTTTAAAATATGAAGATATCATTTTTTGAAGATTGTATTAAAATTTGAATTATGTCTGCAATTTGTATTCAAAATGTTATATCCTTATATTATAAGTGTATTATAAATTATTCTGGTTAGTATCGTTAAGAAAGAAGTGATGTCAGTAATATCTATTATAAATGTATCGTTCATGAATAAAACATGTATTAGGTGTCTTATAAATTATTTTGACTTGTATTATTAAGAAAAATAGTGATGTTTGCAATATGTATAAAACATCTATTGTGTCTAGATTGTAAATGTATCATAAGCGTATCATCTAAAAATAGTTGTCTCATATTAGTTCTCCACCTTACTAAATCAAGAAAGTATTAATTAACTTTTTTTTTATATTACCCTTGCAATTAATTCCTTTTTAATGTGTTCACATTTGTTTGTAAAATTTTCAAGAAGTTATTTAAGGAGTAAATTAGTAAAATTATTTTTTTTTATTTATGATTTCTTAAGCACCGTACAAAATAAATAATGATCAACTAATATGAGAAGGAGTGAGTAGTATTTAATACTAGGGATAAAATAAATGATAAATTATTTTTTGATTTTTCAAAATGAACAACTATTTTTTAGTATAGTAGATAAATAAAAATAAACAGAGAGAGTATAATAAAATATTAGTGGAGTGATCATTTAACTTGACTATTAATACTTAACTATTAATTTAGTATTATATTCATCCTATATTTATTTTTAAAAATACAAATAATATCTCTTGTGTGTGCACATGTGTGTGTTAATTAAACATGTTGTGTTTAATTTGTATTGTGATAAGATGGATAACCACATATTTCCTCTTGATTTTTTAAAATCTATACATTAGGTTGGGCAAACCTAACCCCACGATATGGTGGAACTTTTGGGGATAAATAACAATATAAAGCCAATTTTTATCCATTAGATATTTAAAATTGAATATCCTAAATAAGTTTCGTACATTTTTAACACCCGCAATAGGCTTTCGTACTTCTTGATGAACATATCATAGGTTAAAAAATAGTACTAAAGTGTATTAAAAGCTAAAAGCGGGTAGCTATCTATTTTTTACTTTTGTGGTCTTTTTTTTTTTTACTTTTTAAGTCTAAAGTAAAGTGCTTCAAATTAAAAAAGGGTTTGAAAGTCAAAAACACGTAAAATAAGTCAATTCAAACACCCTTTAGAGCCCATTTGACTTAACTTTAAAAAGTACGTAATTTTTTTAAGGAAAAATTACAGAAATCCCACATTTTAGTTTACTTATTACCATTATTCCCTATAAGTTTTACAAATCTACAAAATCCCTCATTTTTGCGCATCAGATTAGTGTATCATGTATAAAATGTACATCAGATTAATGTATCATGTACAGATTAGTATATCTCGCGCATCAGATTAATGTATCATGTATAAAATGTACATGTAAAAAACGTAATGTATCTTACTTAACGATTAATGTATCTCGCGCATCAGATTAATGTATCAGCGCTTATATTATTGTATCCGTTTGAGGAATTTCAGTAATTATAAACTTTTAAGGGATAGATTGTAATTTTGCCTTAAAAGTATGTGATTTCTGTAATTTGCATTTTTTTTAAAGTAATTTTTAAAAGTGAAATTTTAGTAACTTTATTTAAAAACTGAAAACTAGAGAAGTATCTATTTTTAACTTTTAACTTTAATTTCTTAAAGTCATTTTTAGAATATCCAAACATTCTTGAGAGCTGAAAACTACTTTAAAAACTTTTAAGCCAAGTCAAATCCCCTCTAAATCTCCTCTAATAAATAAGAAAATTAAATTTAGTATTTTTTGAATTTCCTTGTCACCACCAAAGAATGTAAGTTTTTGTGTGATTTTGAACTTTGAAGAAGTTGCTTCTGTTAACAAAATTTAGTTAGTTGTCTTCAACAAATAATTCCCTCATAAAAATTGAAACCAAATTACTTTTTGTATGGCTTCATCAGAAAGAGAAGAATTAAAACATTAGTAGGAGATTTAGAAAATAGATAATTAAAAGAAGTGTATCAATCATAGCTCGTAACTTGTCTGGCATGCAGCAATAGACGCTTGTTCTTTTTCATCAAAGAAATTAAGTTTTAACGAAAAATGAAATTTATTATTAATGTTGAGAGAAGTATTGGAAACAGTCTTAAATTTGGTGTGAATTATTAGTTTCATTTCCAAACTATTGACAACCTTAAAAATACCATTTTACTTGACTAATTGAACTTAAATACACCCCCGGTCTTGCAACGTGAGTAAAATACACCCCTAAATTCTCGCTAGTTTAGGAGTGTTTTCAACACTTCTCTCGGTTATTTATTAAGAGACTCATGTTCCTACAAGAGTTTGAGGTCACTTGCTATATAATGTGACAGATCAGGTGTATATCAGGAGTGTATCTAAGTTTAGTTAGTCAACTAAAAGAGTATTTTTAAGATTATTAATAGAACGGAACGAACCTAATAATTTGCACTAAATTCAAAAATATTTTCAATACTTCTTTCTTAATGTTATGTAGAAATGACTAAGGAAGCAGGTCTTCATCGACATGTCTGCGCTTTTAGTTGGGAGTATTTTCTAAAATTCCATGTTTTACAAGTGCTTTGAATACTTTTCTAGCATGCCACTTGAGCCCCACGTCCAACTTCGAATACCACACGCTCAATTTGCGGTATATGAAATTTGAGTCCCCCTTCTGTTTTACTATTGGATTCTATATTGCAATTATTAGAAAATTTATTGTCAAACGTTAAGCTAAAAATATATAATAATTTTTTTTCTAGGTGTCTTACAAATTTCTCATTAGTAGTACTATTTGGCTAATATGTCATCTCTTCAATGTTGATTAATGACAATTAACCAAAAAGAGTTGTTAACAAAAAAAAGTCTTTGAATATTATTAATATTTTTCCATTTTAATTTATGTGACACCATTTAATTTGTTATAAAATTGATGGGAAAAAGGAAGATATTTTAAATGTGTGGTCTTAGGCACCTCTTGACCATTTGCGTGCTTATAAATTATTTCATTAAAGACAAATAAACAGTTTTAAAAATAAGTGTTTTCATTATAGAAAGGTAAACATTTTTTTTTAAATGAAAAAAAAAGTGTTCCACACATAAATTGAAACGGAGAAGGTAATAAATTATTCATTTTATTTGCATTAAGTGTCACTCGATTTTTATCAAGGTAATTACATGATTACTTTTTAAAAATGTCTCTTTGTTATAGTTATTTTGATAACTTTATATCCAATTTATTTGACTAATTGAGAAATCAAAAAGAAATTCTTTTATTAGCAAATAAATAGATGTTTTTGCACGGATCATGCTCCTACTTGTGGTGATCGTTAATTTGAGCAAAAAAAAATAGATGTTTTTGCACGGATCATGCTCATTTTGTGGTGATCTTTAATTTGAGCTTTGCTGCTTATTTAATTATGGAAAAGGATAAAAATGTGCTTACACTACGTGAAAGGAACAAAAATGTCTTTCGTTTATAGTTTGGTCCAAAAATGTCCTTGTCGTCAATATTTTGGTTCAAAATGTCCTTATTGTTATTTAATAGGTCAAAAATGCTCATTTTCCAAATAAATATATTATTTATTTTCTTTTTAAAACATTCTTTTTTCTAATAATATTTTTTAAAATTAGGAATTGTTTATCTTACTTCAATTCAGAAAAAAATAAAAATTGAAAATATTTCTTATTTTTTTATAATTATTTTTTATAGTTATATAAATACAAATTAATGATGAATATATTATGATATTTTATATATGACATATATTATATGTCGAAAAGGGTACATGAAATTATTCTCTTTTAATTGATAAAATGAGATTAAGAAGAAAAAAAAATACTTCCTGCATTTTTAGTTGTTACATTGATTTTAAAAGAAAGAAAACAAGAACATGGTTCTTTAATAATATTTTAATTAGGAAGAATATGTGTTTAAAATGGGAAAAATATATATTTCTTCAGAAAAGGGCATTTTTGACCCATTTAGTAATTATAAAGACATTTTTGGACCAAAGTATTGACTGCAAAGGCATTTTTTAACCAAAGTATTGACTGTAAGGGCATTTTGGGACCAAACTACAAACGAAGGACATTTTTGTTTATTTCACATAGTTTAAGGGCATTTTTGACCCTTTTTCCTTTAATCAAAATTTGTGAGTCAAAATATATTAGACTATGATCTAATTTCATCTGACATAAATTTAGAGAATTTTTTCTTTATTCAATATAAATTGTTTAGTATCTATTTCGCAAGGTATAAGTTTATAAAAATATTTGCATTGTCTGACACAAATTATGTTGTATCTGATTCGCAAGACATAAGTTTAAGAAAACTTTTGTCTTGTCCCGCAAAAGTTCTATAGGAATAAGTTGTGTCTCTTAAGATATAACTTCGTGGGTTCTAAAATTGTACTTATGCCTCTAATGAAATAGTTTTGTAGGTACTTGTTGGTTATGAATTGAACTTATGTCTGTAACGACATAAGTCTTATAAGAATAAAACGACATAACTTGTATTATATATTATGATACGAAAATATAGACTTTTCTTTTGAATCTTTTAATTATTTTTTTTGGATTTTTTAGATGTTAGGGGTAATTTCAGTTACATTTTTTGTCACGCCCTGAGCCTACACCCTGGCGAGATTGGCACTCGAGAACCATTGTTGGCCCCACAAGCGAACCCTTGGCCTGGCTTGCTTACTCAGCGGAAGACTTAGACATAAAAAAGATAATCCAAATACAAGATAACTCAACATATCTCAAACTGAACTCATAATGTTTTAAAATAAACATTTAACTTAGCCAAAATGGCAACTCAAATCTGAACATAAGCCAATAACCAAATGATGATGAATGAACTAACATCTGACTGACTATTTATGAAGCCTCTAAAACAACTGAGATGGATGTCGAGACAGGCCCACGACATCCTAATAAACTAAAATGATAAAGTAATAAGAAAGGGGGATCCTCCAAAATGCATAGAGGCTCACCAACAACTCTGAAGCTCAACTAGATCAACGATGCGCTGGATGCTGACCCTGGTAACCTACGTCTGCATCATAAGACAATGCAGGCCAACTGGCATCAGTACATTGAATGTACGAGTATGCGAGTTGGAAGGCTAAAACAAGATATAGGCTTGAAAAGATTTTGAAAGAAACACTTGCCTGGCTCTTCTCAACTTCTGAATAACTTAACTCAAATATAAAGCAATAAAACATATGCAATATATAAAACTTATAAAATAGTTGAAAACATCTTAGTTCGTTAAAGAAAATGCAGTAACAAACTCAAATTTGCTCATATAAGAAAATAATATAATTTCTAGGGTAGATTCTCTAACCGACAACCACCACTATGAGCCTAAGTGGTGATACAACACTTTACCTCACGCTGCCAAGGACCATCGTATACCTTGTCGTGGTATAGGACCTAACTCACTTAGTGAATCCACTAGTCTATGCGAAAAGGATTCATCTAAAAAGTATGACCCTTTTCTACCCATGGTGGCTACACGGTTTATGGAGACTTGAGTTGATATGAAATCGCATCCCCATATCGGTGCTCAATACTACTCTCAAAATATACTTAGCTCATATGTTTGTAAAAACAAACTCTTTCTTTGGTTTGAGATAATTACTCAAACTTAGCTTAAAAGCTCTCTTGGAAATCTCAATTTCCTCTTTACTGAAAAACTAGATCATAGGCTCTTTTGGAAATCTAAGTTTCCTCTTTACTGAAAAACTAGCACAAAGGCTCTTTTTGAAATCTCAATTTCCTTTCTTGTTTAAATGTGAAAACATTTAAATCTTTGGGAATACATAGTCCCGATATACTCTTTTTGAAGAAATGACTTCAATCTTTACTCTTTTCTCAACTCAAAACTTAAGTCTCAAAACAAAGTTAAAACGTTTGCAAAAGATTTTTGGAAAACTTTAAGAACTTCTCTTAACTGGACTCTTGACTTCCCTTGACTTGACTCTTAACTTTCCTAGAATTGAATTTATGGATTCAAGGATTGAGATTTGTGATAGGAAAGATCTCATGATGTTTAGGAATGAATTTAGATAGCTAAACATGAGAAAAGTCACGAAATCACCGTCTTGGAACAAGTCCGCGACGCGGAGGTATTTTAAATATTACTCGCGAAATTAAATTTTGAGACAGAAGAGTCTGTGTCTTAACCGCGACGCGGAGAAACTTTTTGGTCACTGGGGGAGCAAGTCCGCGACGCGGACTTGCGTGCCAAAATCAGCTCGACTTTTTCTTCTTCGTTTTCCAGCCCTTATTCGCCTAAACTCAACTATTGATCCCAAATTCATTTTAGATTCCGATACCCAACATATGTACTCAAGAACCTAACTCAAAACAACTCTAAAATTCAATGTGAAGATCTCAGAAACTCCTTACTTCAGCCCAATTCAAGAACGACATTCAAATTCAAGAATACATGTCAAGAACATCAACTTTCAATCTCTTTTAGGACGAATTTCGTTGAACTAAACATGTTTGGCGCGTGGGTGAATGAACCAACGCTATGAAAGACTCACATACCTTGTAAGATGAATTCCTTAGTGAATCCACAACCAAAATCGATCGTTCTTGGCGAACCTTGAGCTTTTCTTCTCCTTTCTCCTCTTTTCTCTTTTCTCCAAGCCCTAGCGTGAATTTCCAATTGACTAAACTGATCTCATTCTGATTTGATCCTTAATTAATTTACTAAAATGAATTAAATTAATTGGATAAGGAAAAGACTGAAATACCCTTCAAAAATCCGGATTGGACATTTCCTTATTTGAACAACCCAACTTCCAATAGGTGTATCTCACTCCTACGAACTCAGATTCATGTAATCTTGGAGGCGTTGGAAAGATCGTTCCAAGAGCTTTCCAACCATACCTAGAAGTACACCTAACTCATCCTGAGCTAGGAGTAATGTCCATTTGAAGTTTACCAAAAACTAACCTTTTTCCTAACTCGAGTAAATTTCTTGATTTTCATTCTTTCCAAAAATGACTATTTAAAATTCTTAGCTTCTTCCTAGCTATTTCAAATTGCGAGATGTTACAATATCTCCCCCTTGGGAACATTCATCCTCGAATAAGATTATTCTTAATAAGCTAAGGGTGTAACATGCAACATTCAGTTCAAACACCTACAAGCAAATGCAAAACAACATGCCAACTTATAAATAAATACTAAGAAAGGATTAGTACCTTGATCTGGAATTTCTCTGGGTTCGAAGATATGTAGATATCTCTTCTTCATACTTTTTCACCAATAGACTTTTCTCAAGTCACGGTACATCTTGGTGGAACCCGGATGAATGGAATATCTGGAGCTATGAGCTTCCTCCATGATCCTCTCTTGGGTTCCATCCACCATTGGTACACACAACCTACCTTGATGTCTCAACACACCATCTCCCCCTTGTTCAAAAGCTAATACTTTTTACTTATGAACATTTGCCTTCAATTCAAGCAAGATAGGGTCTTGGTCTTGCTCGCTACTTCTGACACTAACGATGATTCAACCCCATTCATCACCACTATTCCTCCTTCTATGTAATCCATTAATCGAACTCCTAATCGTACAAGTCTATGCACATCTTTTTGCTAACTCTTCCTTACCTTCTTCAAAATGGGCGGTACTACCCATAGATAACTTGTTCAAGGCATCACCAACAACATTAGCCTTACCTGGGTGATAAAGAATACTCATGTCGAAATATTTGAGTAATTCTAACCACCTCCTCTGTCTAAGACTAAGCTCTTTCTAAATAAACACAAACTGAAGACTCTGGTGATTGGTGAACACATCCACATGAACACCATAAAGATAATGACGCCATATTTTCAAACCAAATACTACAGCAACTAACTTTAAGTCATGGGTTGGGTAATTTTTCTCATGAACTTTCAAGTGTCTAGAGGCATAAGTTATAACCTTGCCATTCTACATTAACACACAACCCAAACCAAATCTAGACGTATCACAATACACCACGAAACCTTAAGTACCTTCTGGTAAGGTCAACACTGGGCAGTAGTCAACCTCTTTTTCAATTCCTGAAAGCTTTTCTCACAAGTTGTAGACCATTGAAACTTCACTGTCTTTTGAGTCAATCTGGTCAAAGGAGACAAAATGGACGAGAACCCATCTACAAACCTTCTATAATAGCCAGCCAAACCCAAGAAACTCTTAATATCAGTTGGAGATATGCGTTTAGGCTAATTATGCACTGCCTGAGACACAATGTGGCCTAAGAATGCCACAGACTCAAGCCAAAACTTACATTTAGAGAACTTAGCATATAGCTCCTTATCTTTCAAAGTCTGAAGTACTATTCTGAGATGACTAGCATAATCTTCTTCATTTCGAATAGATTAGTATGTCATCAATGAAAACGGTAACAAAAATATCTAAATAAGGTTTGAAGACTATTCATAAGCTCTATGAACGCTACAGGCGTATTGGTCAAACCAAAGGACATAACGAAAAACTCATAATGACCATAACGGGTCCTGAATGCTGTCTTGGGAATATCACATTCCCTTACTTTCAACTGATGGTAGCTAGATCTGAGGTCAATCTTAGAAAGACAAGAACCACCCTGAAGTTGATCGAATAAATCATCAATCCTTAGAAGAGGATACTTGTCCTTGATGGTAACCTTATTCAACTGGAGGTAATCTATACACATCCTAATGGAACCATCATTCTTTCTCACAAAATAAGACTGGAGCTCCCCAAGGTGAGACACTTAGTCGAACAAAACCTTTCTCTAAAAGATCTTTCAACTCTGTTGGTGCCATTCTATATGGCGGAATAGATATAGGACGAGTATCTGGAAGAAGGTCTACACTGAAGTCTATCTCTCTTTTAGGAGGGACTTCGGGAAGATCGTCTGGAAAAACTTCTGGAAACTCTCCTACTACTGAAACTGACTGAATATGAGGTATCTCAACACTAGAGTCATTAACTCAGAATAAGTGATAGACACACCCCTCAGAAACTAACTTTCTCGCCTTAAGGTATAAAATAAAACGACCCTTAGGCACTACTGAACTGTTTTTCCACTCTAAGACTGGCTCATTTGGTAACTGAAACTTGACAACTCGAGTTCTACAATCAACTGAGGCGTAACAGGCATGAAGCCAGTCCATACCAAGAATGACATCAAAATCTACCATGTCTAACTCAATTAAATCAGCCATAGTACTCTTGTGATTGACGAAAATGAGACAATCACGATAAACTATCTCTGCTAGCATAGACTCACCAACAGGTGTTGAAACACTGAATGGTTCACTAAGTTGCTCGGGAATAACATCAAAATTCATAGCAACATAAGAAGTTACAAAAGACAAGCTCGCTCCTGGATCTAGCAAAGCGTAAACAATAAAGTCTAAGACTTGGATCATACCAGTGGCAACATCTGGCGAATCCTCTTACTCTTGGCGACTGTTGATAGCATACAAGCGGTTTGTTCCTCCGCCAGTACTGAAAGTAGCCCCTTTAGGTGTAACCCTGTCTGGTGCTCTATTGCCCCTATTACCATTACCCTTTCCTATTCTTTAGGCACTCTTTCATGAACTGATCCTCTTGTCCACACTTGAAACAACCTGTCTGACCATCACGACACTTACCTGGGTGGGTTCTACTACACCTAGCACATGTAGGAGCCCAGTTACCTCCTTGTGCCACACTACCCTGAGACTGTGCAGGTCTAGTTCTGAAGTACTGACTATTATACTCACCTTTGTTCTTAGGTGCAGATGCACTAGCAGATGATGGAGCAGGTCCCTTCTGTTTCTGTTGGAAAGATGATCGATTGGCACTACTCTTCTGCTACCCGGACTCATTCCCTGTCTTGGCTCTCTTATTCTTAAACTCTTCTCTATCCCTTAGCTTATCTTTCTCAACCTGCTGCACATATACCATTAACCTCGATATATCCATGTCCCCAATTAGCATTGCAGCCCTACCTTTCTTACTCGACAGACGAGCCAGCCCAGCAACAAACAAGCTTATTATACTCCTCATGTCCGCAACCATCTCCGGAGCATAATGGTATAGTTGGGTGAACTTCAACCCATACTCATGAACACTTGGCGACTCCTATTTAAGGGTAAGAAATTGTCGTACCTTAGCCTATTTCCGTTCTCGGGGAAAGAAACGCCCCAAGAAAGCATCCTCAAAATAGGCCCAACTCGCAGGTGGTGCATCCTCAGCTCTACCATCTTTCCACTGATCAAACCAGGTCCTAGCAATATTCTTCAGTTAATACGCAGCAGTTTAACTCACTCAGCATTAGCAACATGCATAACCTCAAATACCTTCTTCAGTTCATCAACAAAGTTCTCTGGGTCCTCAGAAGTGCTTGAACCAGTGAAACTTGGAAGATTCATCCTCAAGAACTCACGAATCCTTGAAGTATCAGTCTCTTTCTATCTAGCTCCCCTTTGCTACCCAACCTGGTTAGTCACATCCTGACTTAGCATCCTGATTGATTTCCTGAATTCAACATTGGTAACTTCTCCTTGAGGTTGCACTTCAGGTGCATTTGGTAACTCTTTTTCCTCAATATTTCTCCAAGCAGTAACGACCTCAGACAGCTCTTCGTGGAGGCATGATTATCTAAAAAAATGCGCAAGCACAAATTCGAGGGAAACTTGTTAGAGATCAACTCTAACGCACGAAATGAGTGTGAAAGAAGTGAGAATTTTCCTATATGTTGCAGCCTCCTAATTATAGATGTGGCGCGCTTCACAACAATAAATAGGACTCTACAGACACGACTTCATAGACTCCCTAGGACTCTTGAACTCTTTGCTCTGATACTAAGTTTGTCACGCCCCGAGCCTACACCTTGGAAGAGATGGGCACTCGAGAACCATTGTTGGCCCCACAAGCGAACCCTTGGCCTGGCTTGCTTACTCAGCGAAAGACTTAGACATAAGAAAGATAATCCAAATACAAGATAACTCAATATATCTCAAACTGAACTCATAATGTTTTAAAATAAACATTTAACTTAGCCAAAATGGCAACTCAAATCTGAACATAAGCCAATAACAAAATGATGACGAATGAACTAACATCTGACTGACTATCTATGAAGCCTCTAAAACAATTGAGATGGATGTCGGGATAGGCCCACGACATCCTAATGAACTATCTAATACTGAAAGTAAGCAAAAAGGATCCTCCGAAATGCAAATAGGCTCACTAACTGACTCTAAACTTTTCATTGGATCAACGATGTGCTGGATGTTGATCCTAGTTACCAGCGTCTGCATCATAATACAATACAGGCCAACTGGCATCAGTACATTGAATGTACGAGTATGCTAGTTGGAATGCCAAAACAAGATATAGGCTTGAAAAGATTCTGAAAAAAAAACACTTACCTGGCTCTACTCAACTTCTAAATAACTTAACTCAAATATAAAGCAATAAAACACATGCAATATATAAAGCTTAAAAAACAGTTGAAAACATCTTAGTTCGTTAAAGAAAATGCAGTAACAAACTCAAATTTGCTCATATAAGAAAATAATATAATTTCTAGGGTAGATTCTCTAACCGACAACCACCACTATGAGCCTAAGTGGTGATACAACACTTCGCCTCACGCTGCAAAGGACCATCCTATACCTTGCCGTGGTATAGGACCTAACTCACTTAGTGGATCCACTAGTCTATGCGAAAAGGATTCATCTAAAAAGTATGACCCTTTTCTACCCATTATAGCTACATGGTTTATGGAGATTTGAGTTGATATGAACTCGCATCCCCATATCGGTGCTCAATACTACTCCCAAAATATACTTAGCCCATGTGTTTGTAAAAACAAACTCTTTCTTTGGTTTGAGATAATTACTCAAAACTTAGCTTAAAAGCTCTTTTGGAAATCTCAGTTTCCTCTTTACTGAAAAACTAGCTCATAGGCTCTTTTGGAAATCTAAGTTTCCTCTTTACTGAAAAACTAGCACAAAGGCTCTTTTTGAAATCTCAGTTTCCTTTTTTGTTTAAATGTGAAAACATTTAAATCTTTGGGAATACATAGTCCCAATATACTCTTTTTGAAGAAATGACTTCAATATTTACTCTTTTCCCAACTCAAAACTTAAGTCTCAAAACAAAGTTAAAACGTTTGCAAAAGATTTTTGGAAAACTTTAAGAACTTCTCTTAACTTGACTCTTGACTTCCCTTGACTTGACTCTTAACTTTCCTTGAATTGAATTTATGGATTCAAGGATCGAGATTTGTGATAAGAAAGATCTCATGATGTTTAGGAATGAATTTAGATAGCTAAACATGAGAAAAGTCACGAAATCACCGTCTTGGAACAAGTACGCGATGCGGAGGTGTTTTAAATAATTACTCACGAAATTAAATTTTGAGACAGAAGAGTTCGCGTCTTAACCACGACGCGGAGAAACTTTTTGGTCATTGGGGGAGAAAGAACCTAACTCAAAACAACTCTAAAATTCAACATGAAGATCTCAGAAACTCCTCAATTCAGCCCAGTTCAAGAACGACATTCAAATTCAAGAATACATGTCAAGAACATCAACTTTCAAGCTCTTTTAGGATGAATTTCGCTGAACTAAACGTGTTTGGCACGTGGGTGAATGAACCCAACGCTATGAAAGACTCACATACCTTGTAAGATGAATTCCTTAGCGAATCCACAACCAAAATCGATCGTTCTTGGCGAACCTTGAGCTTTTCTTCTCCTTTCTCCTCTTTTCTCTTTTCTCTTTTCTCCTCTTTTCTCTTTTCTTCTCCTTTCTCCTCTTTTCTCTTTTCTCCAAGCCCTAGCGTGAATTTCCAATTAACTAAACTGATCTCATTCTTATTTGACCCTTAATTAATTCACTAAAACAAATTAAATTAATTGGATAAGGAAAAGACTGAAATACCCTACAAAAATCCTGATTGGACATTTCCTTATTTGAACAACCCAACTTCCAATAGGCGTATCTCACTCATACGAACTCGGATTCGCGTAATCTTGGCGGCGTTGGAGAGATCGTTCCAAGAGATTTCCAACCATACCTAGAAGTACACCTAAATCATCCTGAGCTAGGAGTTATGTCCGTTTGAAGTTGACCAAAAACTCACCTTTTTCCTAACTTAAGTAAATTTCCAGATTTTCATTCTTTCCGAAATGACTATTTCAAATTCTTAGATTCTTCCTAGCTATTTCAAATTGCGAGATGTTACATTTTTATTACTAAAATATTGAAGAAAAAAAATTAAAAAATATCAATTTAAAAGATAAAAATTAAAGATCACGATATGCGAATAACCAATATAAATATTATAGATTTTTTTATTGGATATCCTTGGTTTAAGACCGTTCTTCATAGAATTTTTGGGCCCGGTGTTTTAAAAGGTGGGAGCGTGAGGCGGGGTGTTTTACTTAGTATAGGGCGAGGCATAATTCTTGAGACGTGGGGCGTAAACCCTATGGATCTTTAAATTTTTAATTTACAATATAATATAATAATATAGTAACATAAAATTATAAAAATACATCAACGGTTTGAAATAATTACAAACATGATTAAAGAAACTCATAGAAAATAAAACTTCTAACATGATTATACAAGTATAAATAATCTAACATCTTAACTTTCTAATAATAAAAAAATCATTATTTCTAAAATATTATTTCTATCATACTATGCAATTTACCCCCTCAAAGAAAATAATCAATAAAACTTACTAGTATTATAATAAAAACATCACTCCATCATGAATATAAATAAAATTACTTTCAAATAGCTAAATAAAATATGATAATTTTGAGACATAAAACCATGAAGACCAATCATAAGTGAAAAAAATAAAATTTTGCTACTTATTTTTAAAAGAAATGTTACGTAATATATAATCACGTTCACAGTGTTACGAAATAGTAAAGATGTGATACTACAACTTGTTATTTGAGTTACTCTCAAACTTCTTATCTCTATAGATTAAAAAATTATTAAGTTTCATTCATTTATTCAAGAATTATGACGGTCAACAATGTTAACTAAAGGTTTTAATACATAATTTGTGCAAGATCTGTTAGGCCAGCCCCGAGCGTTGGGCGTGCTTAGGGCATACAGGAGGGCGCTTGGGGCATAAGTCTTATAGAACTTAAGCACCACACTTGAGTCTTGGAGCGTTTTGCTAGAGCCGCGCCCCAAGGCGAGTCCCAACAGAGTCTTTTAAAACATTACTTGGGCCTGTGCCATATCTAATATTGAAAGAAGTGTACATAAGTACAAATATTTCTTTTAGGAAAAATTACGCATATAAGTAAACATATACTAGTTAATTAATTAACATAGTTCTAGTTTTCCTTAATTACAATTCGCGGCATAGTTTTAGCTATAATTACGTGGCTCATCTTTTTAGTTTGTATAATTCGCACGTTTGTATAATTCAGAATTTGTATGATATAGTTTGTATAAATTTTGTATAATTCATAATTTGTATAATATAATTTGTATAATTGTTTACACTTCTGATGCTTGTAATTGTATAAATTCATTATTTCGAGTTTATACAAAAATAACTGAATTATACAAATGTACTCGTAAATTATACAAACATGCGAATTATACAAATCCGCGAATTATACATGTTTTATATTAAAAAGAAAATGAGCGTTTTAAGAGAGTCACCACTTAATTTTTAAAGAAAAATTAAGAAAAATATTATTATTTATTTTTTTTCAAAAGATTAAAAACAGAAAATCTAATGAAAATATTTAAAGGGGTGTTTGGGGTTCACATTAACATTTCGGGAAGGTTTGAAAGCATCCAAAATGCCCGCTAACACGCGGTTATCCGATAATTAACTACTGGGCTAATTATTTTTAAAAGATAAGAATGCTTGAATAAATTGCGGAACTAAACAGTTTAAAACTTAAAATCATTGTTTTAGCGGAGAAGAAATATTTGGGAAATATTACTTAAGTAAATAACTTGCAAATATTCTAAAAGAGGGTGAAGTAGAAAATAGATAATCTTATTTAATTTTAGAAAAAATAAAAGTGTTAACTCAAAATGGTTTCTTTTGGGGAAATCGAATTAGAAAAACCTTAAAATTGACTAGAAAAATAAACAATTAAACAAATACGAAGCAGATAAAATAAAGAGAGAGAGAGTTTGGGGGCCCAAATCTGATTTTCTGTCCGCCTGGGCCAGTACTTGGGCCTAATCCTATTTTTGGGCCTATGTCCAACCTTGTACCTGTCCTAAAACTAGCAAATAATACCAAATAAATGGGCCTCTGCCCCAATTACAATACAAACAAAGCTGGAAATTTCTATGGGTCTTTTGTCACGGACTTAGAGTATTTGCTAAAGCTCCGTGCGGCACTTGACAACTTACTCACTATTCTTTCAAGATCTCGTAAGCTCAAGTAAGCCTTTAAGACTAAGATCGCTAAGAGAATTCAAAGGAAGACTAAGAAAGAACAAGAGAGCTTTTGGAAAAAGGCTTTGTATTACTTGGAAGATTGCTTACAACTTGCTTGGTTGGTTGGTTGGTGCCTTGCAAATGAATGGCACCTCTATTTATACTAACTCTTAAGGGCCTAAGTGTAAATAATATTTACTTACAAGTCTCTAAGTTATTTACACTATAGTTCTATCTCTAGAATTCTCTACACGCTCTAGAGATCTCCAAGCCTTCTTGAAAAATCTAAAGGATTCTAGAGTTCTCCGCAAGCCTCTCCTCAACTCTAGAATCTTCCGCCCCTATCGAACGCCAAATTTAACTGTGACGTGGCGGGACATGACACTCTCCCCCACCTATTGATGCGACGACCGCGTTGCATCGTTGCTGCGTCGTCAACCTAATCTTGTCTTTTCGTACGCGTGGCCAATAGTCCATTGACTCGATCAATGCCCTCGCACCACGCCTTAAGTTGCTTTCCGATCTCTTTCAGCTTGGTCTTATAGTTTACCTCTTTTCTAGGAGGCATGCGCCTCGGCGGCTTCTTTGGCATCACGATCTTATTCTCCTTCTTCGTGTATGGTGGCAAGGACCTTTTTGCACCATTGTCTTCCTTCAAACTTGCAATGGTGGCTCTAAACGTTGACTCCTTCTTCTTAGGGGTTTTCTCGAGCTGCATGGCTGTTAGACGAACTCGTCCTTCTGCCATTGGTATCTTAACCAAGGGCACCATGCATGACCCTCCTTGCTCCATAACCACGAGTTGTTGGAGATAAGGATCGATCACCGCATGGCACTGGCCCAGCGTGATGCTTTCTCCATGCGCCACTCCACACACGGGAGTCGGTGGTGCATTGACCGTCCTGAGTTGGGCGTTACTTGGACTGTAACTCAGCCCCAGCCTTGTCGCTGCCGTCTTGGTCATGATATTGACCTCTGCACCCGTGTCGACCATAACACAAGCCGGTCTTCCATTGATCGTAAGGTTGACATATTTGCACGCCGTATCCTTTTGGCTTCCCTGGCTGCTTGGTGATAGCTCCGCATAGTCCTATCAAGCCCAATTGCGTCGTCTCTGCGCCTTGTCCTTGCTCATGTGTGTCTTTCTCTTTGCGCTTTCGTAGGATAGCACCAAGGCTCTTCAGTTCAGGGCACTTTGCATAGTCATGCGGCCCACCGCATATGTAGCAACCACCTATTTTGGCAGTCTCTTCCTTTCTCTCCGTGTTGCCATAACGTGCAGACCTCTTGCCATCGGACTTATAGGTATCATGCTTCTTAAGATGTGGCCGCTGCTCTTCGACTTTGCCACGATCTCCCCCACCATGGTCATGACTACCTCTCATCTCCTCTCCTCTGGCTCTGTCGGGCTTCTCATGCCTGAAGTCTGTCAAAGCTTCGGCTTGCGTGATGGCTTCATCTATGGTCCTAACCTGCCGATGTTCCAACTCCGTCCTGGCCCAATTTTGTAGCCCATCCATGAAGTGAAACAACATATCATCATCCGTGAGGTTAGGAATTTGAAGCGTGAGGGTGGTGAACTCCTGCACATATGTGCGTATGCTACCCATTTGCTTCAGCTCCCTAAACTTGTGCTTCGCTTCATAAATAAGGTTGTTAGGGAAGAAGGCCTTCTTGAACTCTTCCCGAAATCGCTCCCAGGTGTTGATGGTGCACGTCCCCTTCCTTATCTCGGCCTCCTTGCGCCTCCACCATAGCATGGCCATCTCCGAAAGATACAACACAACGGTGTTGATCTTACTCTCGTCGCTCTTCAAGCTGTTGCACTTGAAGTAGTTCTCCAAATGCCATAAGAAGTTCTCCACCTCTTGCGCGTCACGAACGCCTTTAAACATAGGTGGCTTGGGAGCCTCGACCTTGGCCTCCCTATCTCGGTCAAGCGACGATGATCCTCCAACTTCCACACCCTCCTTGAGTGCTTTCATCTCGGCCTTTATGGTCTCTATCGTGCTTAACGCCTCAATGAGCTGACACTCCAAGGAAGTGATAACCTTCTTCATCTCGAACTCGGCCCGCTGACGTCCCTCCAACTCCTTACAGATGGTTTCTATCTCCTCAAGGGTGAAGTCCTCCAGAGCCTTGAACTTGCCATCGACCTTGTTCAAGCGTCTGCCTAAGATCTCCACGGCCTGCCTCGCCGTTTCAACCCTTGCGATCCACTCTTATCCGGGAGTGACGTCAATGGGCTCCTCGCCATGGTCATCGTCACTTGCTTCAGTGGTCGAATGTGGGTGAGATGTTAGCGCCTCGCTCGAGGTAGGGTCGAGCAGCATTTCCTCATTACCCTTTTGATGCTTCTTTCCCTTGCGGTTTTTCTTTCCTCCCTCCGGACGGACGTTGGTGGTGCTAGCGGCATTCATGTCTCCTTCGTTGGTCATTCTCTTAGTATCAAACCAGGGTTCTGATACCACTTTGTCACGGACTTAGAGTATTTGCTAAAGCTCCGTGCGACACTTGACAACTTACTCACTATTCTTTCAAGATCTCGTAAGCTCAAGTAAGCCTTTAAGACTAAGATCGCTAAGAGAATTCAAAGGAAGACTTGGAAAGAACAAGAGAGCTTTTGGAAGAAGGCTTTGTATTACTTGGAAGATTGCTTACAACTTGCTTGGTTGGTTGGTTGGTGCCTTGCAAATGAATGGCACCTCTATTTATACTAACTCTTAAGGGCCTAAGTGTAAATAATATTTACTTACAAGTCCCTAAGTTATTTACACTTTAGTTCTATCTCTAGAATTCTCTACACGCTCTAGAGATCTCCAAGCCTTCTTGAAAAATCTAAAGGATTCTAGAGTTCTCCACAAGCCTCTCCTCAACTCTAGAATCTTCCGCCCCTATTCGGACGCCAAATTTAACTGTGAAGTGGCGGGACATGACACTTTGACCTTATTTCTGCTTCCTGGTGCTATTACTGCACTCAAATTAAACTTTTTTTTTAAGTCCAATTTCAGTTCTTCAACCCTTTGGGCTATTGTTAAAACTTTTTGGGCAAAAAACTTAAGTATACAACTTAATAACTTTAATTACATGAATATAGAAATACTTTTTTTCAATTGAATAACAATATTTTTTTTTTCAAAACTGGAATTCTTATTAAAATAAAAAATTAAAAAAAACATTTACCAAGTCGGCCACAATTATCCATATTCCTTAAATTTCTCCAATTATTTTACCTTCCCTGATTTACTCCAATTTGTTATATATCATATCCCATAAAGAAAGGTTTCCTACAAAAATAAAACTTATGTTCCAAACTAAGATCGACGATCAAATATGCAGACCAATAATTTTTCATTTTAATTCATCACAGCGGGCGTTGGGACTCATCAGGTAATCTTTTTGGTAGTAATTCCTTTGGTTTTTTCAAATTTGGTGGAATATACATTCTTAAGATTTTGGTTAATGTTATGGTGCAACGGTAAAAGGTATAATTATTAAATATATATTAAGATTTAGCAATAGTTTGTGGAATATTAATAGAATTTTCACATAATCTGCGTTTTAATTTTTTTTTTGTATTTATTCGTTGTTTTATATTAACGATTTTGGTGTAATACAACAACATCATATGATTTTGGTTGTAATCTGACGAGCTGAATAAGTTTTTTTTTAAAAAAAAAAATATTAGGTTAAATTGTTTAAAGCATCAAGTTAATATTAAATCATTAATTAAGTGGTTTAATTGGTATGTTGCATGCCGAATGTTAACAGATTTTATCAATAGTTTCTTTTGGTATGTGATATGGTGTACACATACCAACTTCAAGTTAAATTTCAAGTACATATTTTTGTATATTTAGTTGTATTATTTGGTATATAAAATATAACTTCCAAAAAAAAATTTGGTTAATTTTTTGGTGTATTTTATTTATCTGAATTGGTGTAACGACCCGAACCGTCGTTAATCAAGAAAAGCAAAGATTCGAGAAATCTGGGCCACTGACCAGCCAGGTGCCGCTGGGGCGCTGCCGCCAGGGCGGGGTAAGTTGGCACCAGAGAGGGATAAGCGAGGCAAAATGTAAATTTCGAGAAATCTTATTTTCTCCATATTCCTAAAATACCTAAACAAGTCATAAAACACCCTAGAAACCCAGAAAAGATGCTCTAAACTTGGGAAGGAAGGAGAAGGATAACTCTAGCGTGAGGATGGTGAAATCTTGCAGATTCTTGGACAAATTCACCATCACGAACCCAAAAAACTCGAATCGAAGTCAAAAACTCCGTACAACTGCTTGGCGCCCAGGTAGGCTAGGTTTTTACAATTGAGTAATTTTTAATCTGTGCTTACTACGTGATATATGTATATCAATGGTGGGGTTGTGTGTAGACCTTCGTACACCGAGTAGATTACATGCATAATCCTTACAATTCAAAGTATGTAGGTTTATGCCTTGTGAGGAGAAAGTGGTGAGTTATTAGGAAGACCATAATTGCTATCATGGATAGAATTGGGTCAAGAATAAGGACATGAAATCAAGAACGCAACTAAATTCATGAATGTATGTTACATCCGATAATTGAAGTAATGAAATTAAGGAATTATGATGAATTGTGATTAAACCCCAATAAGAAAACCCTAATGACGAACTAGGGCTGAGAATGGGCAATTTTTATATATATGATAGGGATTGAGGAATAAGTCGTAGGTGATGGTTGTGATTCTATGATTGTGTGATGTATGTTTGTTCTTGCTTCATTATGACACATGTATGTATGCGAATGTTGCATTATTGACCACACTTGTTGTAAATGAGGATAATTGAATAATTGTACGCCATGAATCACCTCTTAATGTATGATCTTGATGATGTGCTTGTATTTGTGATTATGGTGTTTGAATGGGATCGGATTGCTACGTTCTAGCATAATTAACTGGGATCGGATTGCCACATTATGGCATGAACATGGAATCGGCTGCCACGTTCTGGCACACTAACTTGGATCTGATACCACAAACCGGTATGCAAACAGCTTGAGTTTGGGTTCCATGAGAGGACCGCTGAATTGGGTTCCGTGAGAGGACCGCTGAATTGGGTTCCGTGAGAGGACCAATAATGTGCTATTAAATGTGAGTTATTCGTTCTTCATGTGCTTGTTGATAAATATTGCGTATGTTTGATATATGATTGTGAGTATAGGGTTGTATTGGTTGTACAGGTTGTACTTAGGGGACACGTGTTATGACGATTTATAATTGGTTGTTCGAGGGATGTAATGGTGAGAGTAGCGATAGTGTATGTGATGGAATAGACTTAGGTGGATTTCAACTCGGGGGGAAAGAGATTGGGTTTAATGTTAAGAAAGCTTAAATTAATGTATTATGTGACTGTGGTTGGTAATGTGACGAGGAAGCAAGGGTATGACGTGAGTGGGTAGTTGCATTGGCGGTGGTTGTACTTGGGTACTTCTACGTGTTTTTAGAATGGTTAAGCTATGATCAGGAATTTGGTAAGTGGGTTGAGTAAAAAAGGGGGTTAGTAATCAGGGTGCTAGGGTATTATGGAGGTGTTTCCAAGACAGAGTAAAGGTGGAGAAGCGAGTGGTTTATTTCATGATCTTACTAGTTGGTTTCTTATGTTATGTGGTGGGCGTCGGGTTGACCGATGATGCCTACCAATACGTGTGTTTTGTACTGATACTACTCTTGCTATATCTTTTTTACATAGTCTGGATGCAGGATTAGTGACATTTCATTAGGTGAAGACGAAGATAATCTCCAGCAGCTTCTGTTCTTCCTTCCGCATGGTGGGAGTTGTGTCTCTTATTTGTCCAGTTGTACTTTAGTAGCTCTTGTACCTATTTAGACTATATTCATGGGAGTTGTTAAATTACTCGTCAAGTTTGACTACAATTGTGTCTAAGGGTATTATTTATAAAATCATAGTGTTATATTTATTATTGGTTTTCTTAAAATTTATGCATGTTTTACTATTAGGCTGTGAGGGTTCTCCTACTTAGGTGTCAGAGTGGGTGCCCGCACGGCCCCGTTGGGTTGGGTCGTGACAATTGATGTAGATAATAATTTAAAAATTGGTCATATGAGATTTGGTACTTAATCTGGTATATTTGTTTCTATAAATTGGTGGTAAATTAATACTCTGATAAATGTGTTGGCGTATTTTTGGGTTAAATGTCAGATTACTTTTGGTACGTCGATAGGTGTAATACATTGTATGGTTTAACTGATTGTGTGAATTACCACAAATTGATTTAGGTATGTGATGTGATATGCTGGTATATTTGTTTCTAGTAAATGACACCAAAATAATACTATGATGTATGAGTTGGTGTATTTATTGGTCTAATATATAATACCATAATTTCAAAATACGTAATAAATATTGATGTATGAGTTGGTGAATTTATTGGTGTAATAAACTATTTGGTGTAATTGATAATGAAAATTGAGATGAAAAATTTGGTGAAAACATTGGTGCACATTTTGGGAAATTACTAAAGTATATCGATAAATGTCTTATAGACCATCGAATACCAATGTAACTACCAAACTATTTAAATTGATGAGTGTATAAAATTAATTCTGCAATTTTTTTAAAATTTTATTAATAATTTGAAATTTTCTACAGGTAATTACGTGGATTACGAAATTGAAGGAGTGATGTATGATTCAAACACCAAATACGAAGGCTTGATTACTACTATATTTTCACAATTGGGTGTGGACACGACCATTTATCATTTGGAACTCAAGTATTTCGTGATTGGTCCATCACCACCAATGAAGATTCATAACGATATGGGTGTATATAATTCCAGCCTAAAACAGAAATAATTTTAGTGAAACTACTTAATGTGAAAAACTTGGTTACCAGAAATAATAGACTATGTTAATGTAAAACGTTGATTAACAATTGTAAAATATGCCCAGATATTGGTAAAAATATAGGAATAATGAATAAAGGTGTGTTAATATATTGGTTTGATCTGGAACCAATATATGGCAAAATAGTCATGAAATTGGTAAACATATAGGCACGTAATAATGGTTGTGTATAGAAATCATATGTTTACTTTATATACCTACATAAAACAATAAATTGGAAAGAAACTAGTTTAGGTTAAAATCATGGTTTGAATGATAGCAGAAAAAACACACTCTGTTAATGTAAAAAAAATTGGTTTACTTGAACTAAAAACTACACAAAACTTGGTAAACGTAATGATATATATACCAAACTAAACATTGGATGAAATCAAATAGCACATATAAAAAAGATTTGGTAATCCTAAAACCAATTGTCATAATATTGGTTGTATAAAGTAATTCAACTGTTTGAGTTATATACCAACCTATAACGGTATATTGTAAAAAACTATAAAAGGTTAATATTTTGGTTTGGACTATTACCATAATTACCACATTTTGTTCATGTAAGAAAATTGGTTTATATATAGTAAAAAAAGGCACATATCATGATAACACGCTGGTATACATACCACAGTAAAATAATGCCAGCAATAAAATAGCCAATCAAAAGTTGAAACTGCTATAGTTACTTTGTTCATGCAATTCTTATCCTCACGCATTTTGATGCTTCAAGAATCAGATCCAGAAATAAATTGCATCAACAAGTTCAGTTTAATCCCCATTCCATAACAAAAACAAAACAAGAGAAATCTCAATGAAGCCCCACAAGAAAACTAGCACTTACAAGAAGATAAATTTTCAATCTTAATCACTGAAAGTGGAATTTCTCTAAATACAATAAAGATCAATTCTAAGGTCACACATATTTCCACAATCTGAAATAAAAAAAATAGGACCATCTCTTACTTTTCCCAGCAACCAAACAAAGAAGGGAAAAGAATACAGTAAACTTAACGAAAAAGGCAAAATACAAGAAAAGTATCAACTTCCCTCACTAACACACTGATTTCGAGGAAAAGGAAATACACAAGTAGAAACCAAAAGCAAGAAAGTGACCGAAAATTGAAAATAAAAAAGTCAAACAAAAACTCACAAAACCATCGAAACATATCCAAAACGCAACTAAGATACCATCCAAACGTAAACAAGGGAATAAAATCCATAATAAAATACATGAAAGTCTATCTAAATAAGTGAAACTTTTTAGTCCTTCACCCTCCGAATTAACTGACCACCTTGCACAAATGCTTCATCTTCACTCACAGTATCAGTCTCAATTTTCCTCTTTCCATATTCCCACAGTAATGCTCCATATCTCAGCCGAAGACTTTCAGAATCAAAAATCGACATAGATATGTCCATACCTCCACGACAAATTCAGCAAAGAAACAGGTATACAGACCACAATCACTACAAAAAAATTAAGACAAACACCAGATTGAGAACATTACAAAGTAGAAGCAATCACAAAAAATAACATAATATACTTACGTTGAAGTGTCGTCTTGTTGAGGGATGTTATCACGCTTGCCATATACCAAAGGATCACCAACA
The DNA here is from genome assembly GCA_035578085.1 of Solanum pinnatisectum. Taxonomy (NCBI): domain Eukaryota; kingdom Viridiplantae; phylum Streptophyta; class Magnoliopsida; order Solanales; family Solanaceae; genus Solanum; species Solanum pinnatisectum. The sequence continues at coordinate 39,319,290 of CM069079.1, read as the reverse complement.
TGCCTTTCCGAATAATGCACATCTGTATTCCAGTCAAAATCTTTCCTTATACCATAATAATCAGTAGCAGCAAATTTTCCTCAAAGACTTTCTCTTTACCATTCGTCTTGGTATCCGCAACCAATTTAGTTTTTTTTTAACTTTGTAGGATGAAGTCGAATCAATAACAATATACTGCTTGATTTTGTTATCAGGTGATTGTGTAAATACATTCAACTCATATGAAGGTCTTGAGCTTACGATGGGCGGACTATCAACACCCATTACTTGTTTATTAAGCCGAGGGCTCTTGCGGGGAGTCTTATCCATCGATGGAGGATTATATATCTGATCAGAGAAGAACTATGATGATTTTGGTTGTAAAAAGAAGGACTTGTAAAGATTGAAGGTTAGAATTTTGTTCTTCAAACGATAATACAAAGAAAGATGGAAGGTTGAAATCTGAAAAGAAGAAGATGGATGGTTTTACTTGGAACAATGAATACCTGGGTAAGTACACCAACTTTATTGAAAACGTAAAAGGTTTTATCAAAAAAGGAAGCAAATAATTAAGATCCCAATAAAACAGTCATTTACCCATGGAAAGTAAATATATCATATACATGTAAATGTATATAACTGAGATTGTTTAGGAGAGACAAAATAGATAATTATTAAATACCCTAATTATGCTCCACATGAAAAGGCACATAGTTAAAGACCATAAAAAGATAAAACCGAATAGGAGAGAGAAAATCGGAAAAAAAAATACATTTAAATAAAAATTAATAATTATTTTGTTATCTATGTAATTTAAAAACTCTATATGTAATTATATATAAATATATTGATTTTAAGTTAATTAAAGTCTTAAAAGCACGCAAGAAGCTATTGAATTGGAAGTGAATACATTTTATAAGGATCTGTTGGGCAAGGCTGCTCAGAATATACCTAGTGTGAGTACAACTGTCATAAAGAATGGAAATACATTAAATAGGGAGCAGCAAATACAAGTAGCAACTAAAGTGACAAGGGAGGAAGTGATAATAGCATTGCAAGGCATAAATTATATGAACGCTCCTGGATATGATGGATTCAATGCTTCTTTTTTTAAGAGGGCTTGGCCAGTAGTGGGAAAGGATATTATAACTGCAGTATTATTGTTTTTTGAAACAGGAACCATGTACCCCACCTATTAATTGTACATCAGTGACTAATTCCAAAAGTCGCCAGTCCTACAAGAATTGGGGAATATAGGCCTATTTCATGTTGCACAGTACTGTATAAGATCATTTCTAAAGTGATCACAGCAAGGTTACAGAAGGTGATGAGCTCCATAGTTGATCCTAACCAGTCAGCTTTTGTACCAGGGAGAGCAATCAATGACAATATCATTCTAAGCCATGAACTAGTGAAAGGTTATGCTAGGAAAGGTATTTCTAAAAGGTGTATGGTGAAGGTGGATATGAAGAAAGCTTATGACTCTCTTGAATGGAGCTTCTTAGAGCAAATTTTATATGAGATGAAGTTTCCGGTAGTGATGATCAAATGGATTATGCATTGTGTTACTACTGTATCCTACTCATTTCAGGTTAATGGAAAAGCTGCAAAGCCATTCCAAGCTAGAAGAGGAGTTAGACAAGGGGATCCCATGTCGCCTTTTCTCTTTGTATTAGCCATGGATTATCTCACAAGGGTCTTAAAAAGCCTTCATACTAACCATGAGTTCCATTACCATCCTAGGTGTAAGAGACAAAAAATCATCCAGCTTAGCTTTGCTGATGACTTGTTGGTGTTCTGCAGGGGAGATATAAAGTCTGTGAGCTGTCTACATAAAGCAATTTTCATAGGCTTCAGGACTGGTGGCAAATGTAGATAAAAGCAGCGTGTATTTTGGAGGAGTCAAACAGGCTGTTCAAGACCAAATACTACAAGAGCTTCAGTTTATCAAAGGAGAATTGTCTTTTAGATACTTGGGGGTACCCTTGAGTAGTAAAAGAATATCTATATCCCAATGCAAGCCTCTTATAGACAAGATGTTGAGTAAAGTCAATAGCTGGACTACCAAGTTTCTATCCTATGCTGGAATGCACAATTGGTTAAGAATGTTTTGTTTACCATGCAGATATTCTGGGCACAAGTTTTTGCCTTGCCTAAGAAGATCCTACATGCTGTTGAAAAGTATTTGTAGAAGGTTTCTGTGGACAGGGAATGTTGAGGTTTCAAATAAAGCACTTATTGCCTGGGAAAAGTTATGTTGGCCTAAAGCTTGTGGAGGTATGAGTTTTGTCCACATGGAACAATGCTGCAATAGGGAAACTTTTATGGAATCTTTGTAAAAAGACGGATAAGTTGTGGGTGGAATGGATACATAGTTATTATGGGCAAAAGGGAGTATGGAGTATACAGACAACACAAGCATCATGGATTGTACAAAGGATATTCAAGGCACACAAACATATCCAGGAAGCGGGATATAATGAACAGACTTTGCTGCTTATGGATCAGTAAATGTTTATAAGAAGATGAGAGGAGATATGGGGAAAGTGGAATGGAGAAAGTTGGTCCGGGCAAACTATGGGGCTCCTAAATGGCTACTCATACTGTATATTGCGTTAAACAGGCGGCTGGCAACAAAAGTCAGATTGGCTAAATGGGGCATAGAAACATTGACATGCCTCATGTGTCAAGAGGATGATGAAGACATAGATCACCTATTCTTTGATTGTTCGTTCATTCAGTGCAAGTGTATGGACCAAGTTGCTAGCATGGCAGGGAATACGTAGACCTGTATTAAAGTGGCATGAAGAAGTTCAATGGGCACTCACACACATGAAGGGTCGGAATAGTGTAGCTCAAGTATATAGGATGACTTTGGCTGGGACCATTTATTGCTTGTGGATGGAGCGCAACTGCAGGATCTTTCAAAATAAACAGACATATGAGGAGAGTATTATTAGACGTATCATTCGAGATGTACATGGAAGAGGATCTCAACATGCTAGATTAGGAGGAAGATTACATCAACTTAATGTATATCCCTAAGCATAGGGATAGTTACTAGAATGTAATGTTTGGTAGAGCTTGGGGCTGCTTGTCCAAGCCTACTGGAGGATTTTGTTTTGGATTGTTCACTTTGGTGATAAATTTTACTTACCAAAAAAAAAAGTCTTAAAGTTTATATTTTTCCATTTTGGGTTTTCCCCAAATTATTTGTTTTCCCTTCGACAGCTTAACAAAGGTTGACTCGAAGAGAAACGAATGCAAGGAAATGGGGAGCTCGAATGGACTCACACGAAAGGGTTCATGCAAGAAAATGAGGAAAAAACAAATTAGTTAACGAACAAATTTTTAATAAACCAAAATATAAAGCTCGGAGATAATTAAATCAACAATTTATCCTCCATCATAGTTTAGCCGACAAACTCATTATTATCAAGAACTACTGTATTAACAAATTAATCATAAGAGAAGTAAAATTATAACATAAAACCAATGAGAATTAAAAATATTTAATGATCAAGATGTATTTCTCAGAGATGGTAATCAAATGGGTCACTTCAAAACAACCAATCACAAAAGCCATTTAATCAATAATCCACATTTTAGCACCATATAGCAATTCACAAAGGAATATAGGAATTTTGGGAATTGTCACACATTTAAGCAAAAGATCAGAAAATAGACAGGGAAGGGAGCAATCACCAGTTGGAACCAATACTAACCGACAAGTAAAATAAAGATTTGGTCAAATAACTTTCTTACGGAATAATACACTAAGCTTACCACAAAGTCGATTTCAGAAAAAAGATAAATAAAATAAAATGAAACTTAAACTAATTGATTTGTCTAAGAGTACAGTACCTAGTAACACCTTCAGACAAAGTTGATATATTGATATCTTAGACATGAGAAACTAAACAAATCTAAGGCTAAAACAGGATTCGACCTAAAAAGGGAAGCAAATAAAGGAGGCAAAAACTCAACACGACTTCAACGAAAGATGCAACAACAAGAATTAATTACCAAAGCCATGCCAGAAATATTTTTTAACCCAACTAGGAGTTAAACAAGCTACCTTGTGTTGGAAAACTATATGTACAACGGAAGCATATCAGAATTTTACTGCTTACATGAATAATAGATAATCAAATCTATTTATGCTAGAACACATAAATTTGCTTAACTTTAATTTGATAAATACCTCTTGAAGCGTGAACAAATACCTTCAAACGAATCCCCAAGTTAGACAGACCTTCAAGCAACACAAGATAAAGAACAACTATGGCCTTCTACAATGATCTCAAGTTCACATCTAACTCTCTCAATACTTGGGTGGGCAAGTATCAAATAGAAAACTAATCATCTTCTAGGTTAGAAGAATCCCTAATTATAGAGATTTCTTTATGGTGCAAAGAGGAGAATCAAAACACACGTTATTTTTCTTCAATCGAAAAATACACCCTAGTTTTCTTTTTATAAGAAAACTAACGCCTCTCCCCTTTTCCCTTTAGAATTAGGATTCTGAGTTCTAGTTAAATATGGGTATTGTAAGGACCACAGAATTAATTATTGAGACTTCCTATTATGGAAATAATTTCAAATAATTGATTTGAATTATTCTTACCATAATAAATTACAAATCATTCCACTAGAAATTCGTAATTGCACTCCTCTATTTATATTTCGAAATTCTCCATTAAACACTTATTTAATTCCTCATGTTAAGATTACAGATACTAATCAATAAATTAAATTACTGACGAATTTAATTCAATGATTAATTTCCTCACTACTTAGCTTAGTTCATGTGTCGGATTCATAAATCTACTTGCAAGGTTTGACACAATGAAAACTTATGAGTTTCTCAAAAAGGTATATCACTCAATCTCTATAACGAGACATAGATACCATCAACTAACTTATTATTTCACCAATATATATTATTTTCATCCAATCTATCAGGCATATTGACCCATCTCAGAATCTCACCTTTTAATAAATCAAAACGATAATTTATATATACAGATCATAATAGTTATATCAGGATTAAGAATATAAGTACATTTAATAGTTGAGAGAACATGCTTTTGCCAGTACGTCTAAAGCAACTATCTCTACTCGGTCTCGTTCAATACATACAAAATGCACTAGCACAAGAAGTTGGAACTATACCGCTCCCATAATCAAGATAAATTACATATAATCTTGTGCTACAATCGTACCGATGACATGTCCAATTTTCATTCTAGATTGTGAACAAAAAACTGTATACTTATAAGAACCGATGATTTAATCCTATGTGCATAAGCTAAAACTCTACACACTAAATCATCTACTATATAAGTAAACAGACACCATAAACGAATATATGATCTATTAAAACTGAGCAAATATTTATTCTATAATAAATATTATATCTTAACATATGGTTAATAGTATATATCCCACCAATCTCCCACTTAGAGTTTTAACCATCACAATTGTTATAATGTACTATATCTAAATGCATGGTTAATAGTATATACCCTAACAATCTCCCACTTAGATATTTAATCTTGAAAATTGTTAGAATACTATGTCTAAACACATGATTAATTGTATATACCCTAACAATCTCCCACTTAGACTCTTAACTATGCATTTATAACTTTCACAAGCATTCCTTTATTTCTTATAAAAAGAAATTTACCAAGTTATTTTCTCATGCAATTTTGTCTAGTAGTGCTTCGTCATAACAAATCAATTTTGTACTAGATCTTGAGAGAACTTCTCATGAACCTTCCAAGAGTGTACTTCTTTTTCAGGAAATCTATCATAAAAGTTCTCTCAAGCATACAAAACAAATCAATCTTCGCTATGATTCTCCCACTACGACTAAGCACTACTATATTATCACACTTTCTTGATCTTGAGTCTTAATATTTTCTTCAAAATCTTTTGATATTGAAATATTAACAACTTTTTGGGTAGTGTTCTTTAATTTGCTCAACATCACTTCCACTACTTGAGGTAGTAGTTTTCTATGTCTAGTAACGTTTCTCTCACTACTTAAATGCAATGGAACATCATTTTTGACATACCGATTAGATGTTTTTGAGCGTCTGAAATTACAATTGACTTATTTGTTATTTCTTTGTTCAATTCCTGTAAAACTGGTTTACTTCTAGGAAAATGGCTTACTAAATGATCCTTTTCTAGAAATCAGACAGTTGTGTTAACAATTGCCTTATTTTCTTTAGGACACTATAATAAACCTTCTTTCATTCTTTAGGATATCCAATTAACACACACATTCCGTTCTTAATTCCAATTTTCTTATTCTCCCACTTAGCACATGTGTTGAACAATCTTATATTTGAACATGTCACAGATTATACTTACGTCAAATTCAACTAGTTCTATATTTGCTCAAGGTACTGATTTGAAAGAAATTGAATTCAGAATGTGATATGTAGTTATTAAAACCTATCCCAAAAGAAACAAAATAACTAATAATAAGTCAATAATTAATCTTATCATCTTCATAAGAGTCTACTTTTTTTCTCTTCTACACCAATCTATTATAGAGTGTTTGGTGTAGACAATTGAAATGCAATTATTCTATAAGTGACTCATGGGCTCTGCAGAGAGGTTTACGTCACTACAATCAAATTACAGTGACTTTATATATTTTTCATGATGCTATTTTCACGTGTCTTAAATATTTTGAGTTTATCATGACATTTAGACTTACAAAACATCAAAAAATATATTTATATCATGAGTAATCATCTTGAAAACTCAAAATACTCAAATTCACCTCTTGCCCAAATGCTCATTTATTACACAAATCAGAATAGATTAATTATAACTTATCACCACCTCTTTTTCCTTTTTAAGAGGAAAGGTCTCTTAGTCATTTTTCCTTCTAAACAAGACTCACATGTTGGTATTGACTTCACTTTCAATGAACCGTTATGTCCATCCATTAACCAACCTCGAAATTATATTCAGAATAAATGACTTAGACACTAATGTACAGATAAGTTTCATTCAATTTAAAAGATATTTTCCCTTATGAGACAGATTAATATAAATCAATTCATGAGAGATAATACTAATAAAAGAATCATGCATCAATATACCACAAGAAATAAAATATTCATCAAACTCAATGATAGGAGAGTTACAAACAAATATATTAAATACTCATTTCTTATGTAGTTAGAACCTGAAAATAATTCTTTCTAACATAAGGTACATGCAATGCATTCTTTGAATTAATATCTTATCTTTACCAAAAGAAAAGCTTAAGTAGTACTAAGTGTGTGCATAAAGTCTATGGAGAATATGAGATATAATACATTAAATAGATCATAACACTTCAAATAATCCTAAATAACAAAATTCAGGGCTCATTTATACATATATATCCATGCATCTCGAATAGACAATCGATTGGATTGGAGAACTACTCATGCAATACACATGTACAATGACCGATTATTCACTCCATAAACTTATACAGACCTAACTCAGATGGAGAGTCTACTCTTCTATTAAGTCAAGTGAAAATCCTCTGGTTACATTAATCCAATCTTATATTACTCAGTTTAGGAGAGTTAATACAGATTATCAAAACTAGATGATTAAATACATAGTGACTTGTATCAATTTCATCTGATAGGGAGGAAGGTCTAAGACAGCACATAAAACTAATACTTCACTACTATTTAATCAAATATGATCAAAAACTCATCTAACGATCCAAAAAAAATTAATTTCTTACTAGGTCATTCTTATGAATCTACCAAATTTCAGATCAATCAGAGTTCCTTTTTTTTTAATTTCCAAAACTATGATCAATTTGGTTGAAAACATTATATGGTCAAAATAGAATTTAAATTTTTTCCGTTCAATAGATCTTATCGCATGACACAAGTCATCATTTGTGAAATAGATATACAAATCAAGAACAAAGAACAAAATTCTAAAAACTATTTACTTTATCTGAATACAATTTTCCAAAAATCAGCATGTTTATGAATGCATTGAATAAAAAAAATTCAAAACACACCTCATATATATCCATGCATCTTGAACAATAAGTTTTGATTCAAAAATGACTACTCATGCAACATACATATGTGGTGTCAGATATTCACTTCAACAAATTTAGAACAAAAGCTAACTCAGATGGAGAGTATATGTTAATTTGAGTCAAGTGATTATCACTATCCCTAGATCCATTGATCCAATCAAAAATTACTCAATTTAGGAGAGTCAATACAGATAATCAAAACTAGAGATTAAACTTTAATGACTTGTATTAATTTCATCCGATATGGAGGAAAGTCTAAGCCAACACATGAACTTAATACTTCACAAAAATTTAGTCATGAATGTCATAGAGAACAATCTCTATCACCACTATATTATTTAAAAATAGACAAGACTGGTTTTAAGAGTCGCCACTTAATTTTTAAAGTAAAATCAAGAAAACTACTTTTTCCCAAAAGACTAAATCAGAAATCTTTTGAAAATAATTAAAGGATTCAGGGTTCATATTAGCATTTCGGAAAGGGTTTTAAAGCACCCGAAATGCCCGCTAACACGCGGTTATCCGATAATTAACTATTTGGCTAAACAATTTTAAGAAAATACACATATTTGATTAAATAGAGGGGATAAGCAATTAAGCCTTAAAATCATTATTAGAGGAGAGGGAAATATTAAAAATATTATTAAGTAAAAAAATTTTAAGTAATTTAAGTAGAAAAATAAGCATGATTTTTAATCTTTAGAAAATCCCGAAGTGACTATCTTTTGGGGAATTGATTAGGAAAACTTTAAAATTAAATAAACACGTAAAACACCTAATAGCAAATAAATGAGATAGGGAAAGAATATTTGGGCCCAAGTCTGGATTTATCCGCCTGGGCCAGTACTTGGGCCTATTTTCGATTTAGGCCAAAGGCCCAATTCTTGCCAACTTTTGTATTTGTCCTAGACTAAAGTTTGAAATTTATTTATTTGGGCCATAGGCCCATCTTCCACCTGTCCTAAACTCTAACAAGATAATAATAAATAAAATAACACGGGCTTAGGCCAAAAATAACAAAATACAACTTTTGGTATTAAGAGTAGGCTTTAGGCCCAATCTTTTCAACTCTCTGATCTGTTGCATATTCATTCCACTCTGAGACTTGTTCGTCGATTTTTATGGGCTGGCCGACTCGAAAGGAAAGGATTTGAGCCTTTATGGCTCTCTCGAAATGTGGGAATAAAGGAGTTCATGATGAGCTCGGGCAGATTTTATGCAAAAAGAACATAAAAGAAATATATTAGCATCTATTTTGCAATAGAAATAAAAACGCAATCACACAAACTTTCAACCAATATAAATCCACCTTAAGCAAATTTTAACAACAATAAAGTAATATATACCCAAAATGGTCCAGCTCAACATTCAAGAGACATGTAGATCAAGCAAACTTAAAATTAAACAAACTTGAGCTTCCAAGGCAAGACAAAAAGCAAACACTAAAGAAGGCGACACTCTTTCAAATAAGAAATGTGAATAATTATGGGGATAAATTAAAGCACATGAATTGAGACATTCATCAAGGTGGGAGTTGTTATCATTAAATCTGAAATGCAATATATGAGAGTAAGAAAGCTGAGTTTAAGAGGTAAAGAGTGAGGCAAAAGCTAGCTTATAGTAAGTTAAACCATCACATGCAAACTAATTTCCTTCTCTACACATAGCAGACCACAAATAATGAGGAAGAGATAAAACGGTGCTTTATATCACTAAAAAAAGGGTCGTAGCAAACCTATGTATTAATGTAATGAAACTAAGCCTTTTAACCACGAGCAAACCAATAAACAAAAATAACAAGGCATGCTAGGATTTTGCAAAAGTTTTAGAACATAAATGAGATAGGGGTTTTAAACACTGTGATTTGTACCCACTCTTTATCAATGAATAAGATGGAATAAGCAGAAACAGTACCCATAATTTTGGAAAAAAACAAAACATTCGAACTATGCTTGAACAACATCTAAACAACGGGAGACATAATCAAACAAACAAATGGAATAAACGATCTTGCCACAACACAACCATAACAGAGTTAAACTCTACTAGTCTGAACAAAACTATTGATCTAAACATCGAAAATAGGCGCAAGAAAGAGGAGCAGATCCTTTGACACCTTTAAAACATGTGACAAACGAAGAACACTATTCCGATAAAACTCAAACAAAACAATATCAATTATTAATGAGTGAACAACCCAAAATTAAGGCAAGCATAGTCAGCCATGACATTCAAGGAGACCACAAGTAGAGAAAGCAAGCTTAAGATAGGCAGTAAATCATCTTGAAAACGAAATAGACATTTCACCCATTGAAAAATTATGATGAAAGCGGCAACTAAGGCTCGAAAACAAATCATGTAAGATCATCTCAGAATCAACGAAGAATATTTGAGAATGCCTCATTTCGGTTCAAAGAACAAACAACAACTAAAAGTACTCGGATCGAAAAAGAGTTTACCTTTTCTAGGGCAACCAACTGAGACAGCAACAAGCAAGGACAAGCTCTTCCACCATCGAACGCAAACTTTGAGAGTTCCAACGAGTAGCAAGAAGGTCGTGTTCGAAAAAAGAAACCGACACCTGAATATACTCGATATTACTCATTGATTACTGAGTTTGTTTTGCCTTAGAACCTAGGTATTCTTATGTATCTTTTTCTTAAATCAACTCAAATTCTCCAACTTTTCCTCAAACTTTTTTCCAACCTCCAACAAATGAAAAAAAGGGGGAATTTTATAGGGGAAATTAGGGTTGTTTTGGGGGGCGGGAACGGGTGAGACAAAATGGGATGAAATTCGAATTTCAACAAAAAAAATCTGCAAGAGATAAGGTTGGACAGCTCAATTTTGTATCATTCTCAACGGAATGAGAATGGTATCCGTCTGATTCTCGAGCAAAGGACAAAGAAGTTGTGAGATTGCTCCACCTGTTACTTCGAGTACGACTTTCGCACAGAAACGAAAAGGGGACGAAGGAGGGGACGACGTAACTGGGCTGGGTCGCAATTCGCTAGGTTGAGTTCGCTGCTCCTCGCGATTTTCCTGCTGGGTTTTGCGTCTGGGGAAGAAGAACAGTGCAGGGTCGGGTTGGGTATGTATTGGAGCACTGTTGTACGAGTTTGTTAGAAAATAATTGGGCTGGGAATATTTGTTGGAATTATAATTAGATTGGGAAATTAAGTGTGCTGGAAATAATGGAATGGATTGCTGAAAAATTAAAAGAAACGGCCCAAAGTGGTCTTGCAAATGAGTTAAAGTGAGGCTAGAATTGCAATACAAAAAAAAATGGCCACAAGAATTACAATTATGGGCCAATGGAAATTAAGAAGTTAACCAAATTTAGTTAATTTAGAAAATTTGACTAAAATTTAAACAAGACAAATTAATATTGATTAACTAGTGAGCTTCTTAATTTTAACGAAATAAAATAATTAACTTAATTATAAGGTAATAACTCAAAATTATAAGTATTAATTAACTAAACCCAATTAACCAACTATTTAAGTAAAACTAAAAACTTTTTTTGGCAATTTTTGAATATTCATAAAATATACTAATTAAATACAAAATTATATAAAGCATATATATTATTTAAAATTATAAAAGCTGACAAAACTATTTAGAATAACTTGAAAAAATAATTTGAATTTTATAAAGTCAATTATTTCAAATCGTTTGGAAGTTAAGAAATTCAATGATTAATATATATTATGGATGATCAAAATTGGGTGTCAACAACTGTCCCTCGTTTGACTTGGATTGATAAAAGAAATTCGAGGCAAATGAAATTGACGAATCCAATTTTGACCGACCACATCTTCATCTTTAGGAAGGGGATTTCGGTACGGACATAGGAATTATGGTGGAACCCCAAAATGGGTTTCTTACATATCTCAAGTTATATGAGAATTCAGGTCACTTGTAGTTCAATACGCTTGATTTCACGCACAATTTTGAAAGAATTCAAAGGTCATCCCAATACCGAATTATGAAGGGTTGGAATGCTCAAGGAAAGATTTAAGAGTGAATGTTGGAATACAACCGAGCTCTCAACACTGATCCCGCCTACATATCCCTCAACCTAGGGAATCGGACTGCTTGTAGTTCAACTCGATCGGTTGAAAAGGAAATCTATTATGCTATATAACCTTCGATTCTAGAAGAGTGACAAGTAAGTAGAGTATGAAAAAGAGGCTTGCAACCTCTTAGCCATAAATGTGGTGCACTTCATACCCATAATTAAGAACTTACACAGACATAATTTCTAAAGCTCTTCACGCATTGTCACGCAGATTAGAAAGCTGTTTTTGGTAGAGACAAAAAATTTTTGGATGCGAAACTGAAACCGAAAAACCCAAAGAAAAACCCACATACCTTTTGATAGGGGTATCGTTTGATTGTGGTGGAAGTCGCTCCTCAGCTCGCGTCCTAAGAGTTTGGCACTCCTCTTCGGACTATGTCCCAGTTCGCTGCTAAAAAAAAAGTTTCACATTGTGCTGCATCCTTTTTTATGTCGTCCGCACCTATGGTTTGCTTTGAGAATTCATCCTCTTGGGATGCTCTCAAAAAAGACTGAGATAAAACTCATTAGCATAAAATGCAATTCAAATGGGAGACAGTGTCTTTACCGTGTTGACATTTAATTACTCTCCTTGAACATTTGGCGTTAATTCCATCGGGTTTGATGTAAAGCAAATAAATCCTGTGTCTCATATTTGCAATATAATCTTCAATGTACTCTTCCTTTGATATCAAAGCAATAAAATAAGCTGGTGTAATATGTTGACGGTCCTCTTGATGTCGTTGTTGATGGTTCTCTTGATGTCGTTTTTGCAAAGAAAAATGATGCAGTTGATGTTGATCCTCTTGTGATGGGTAAATCTTTCTCTTGCGATGTATAACTTTTCTCTTGCTGTGAATGACGTTCTTCTTGCTAGGCGTAAATCTCTTTTCCGCGATGCATGAATTCTTCTCTTGCTATGCATGAATCTTTTTCCCGCGATGCATGACTTCTCTTTCTCACGATGCATGACCTCCTTTTCTTGCGATGCATGACTCTTTCTCTTGTTATGCATGGCTTATTCTTCTTGCTATGCATGAATCTTTCTCTTGCGATACATGACTTCCTTATTCTATGATGCATGACTCTTCTCTTGCTATGCATGATTTCCTTCTCTTGCTATGTATGACTTCTTTCTCTTGCTATGGATGATTTTCTTCTCTTGCAATGCATGACTTCTTTCTCTTGTTATGCATGGTTTTATACTCATGCAATGCATGATTTCCTTCTCTGATGATGCCATCCTCGGTACCGAACGAAGATAGTGCTCCACTGAGCAACACAAGTGATCTTCTGGGTAGTTTTTGGGTGGCAGTATCATCTCAATTGACAATACAATAAAAATGACCCTCGGAGTAGTGGTATCATCTCATTTGACAATACAATATGATGATTCTCCGAGTAGTAATATTATCATGTCTGATAATATGATACAAATAATGTCCTCCAAGTATCTTTAGTTAATGGAAAATAGTAAAATGTCTTTCCTTAGGGTTTTCATTCGTTCCATCTCTGAACATAGTTGCGTGTTCATTATGGGCTTTGCCTAGTTGGGAATTGAATGAAATAATATTATTTATATTCTCAAATCTTTTATATAAGCAGCATAAAATATTTCTTATAGACCTGCATCCACAGAAAAATTGTTAGTTTAGAAATGAATTGATTTATGTCGATCTCTTCAGTTGTGTACTCCTTGTCTTGTTATCTCCTGTTGATTCCTCCGATCTCCCGCTTCTTGATAGACAAGACAAAACATTTTTATGCAAAAATAATTGAAACGCGAAGTAAGAGTTTTTAAGGAAAACAGATTTTCAAAAATAATGTCTGGAAAAGGTCACTGTCAAGTGTCATATCACGTCAAGCTTAATTAACGCCTTTGGAGTTGATGTCTCGAGGTCTATCTGATAACTTGTTGGAAAGTATTCAAAGTTACTCTAAACTGCTGATAAACCCTGTTGAAATTTTGGGGCCATCCTCAAAAATTTTGTCCCAGTTAACTGTCTTGGCTTGTCTTAACCATTGGTGATCAAATCACAGAATTTTTGAGATCCTCTCAAAAATTCTGTCTCGGTTGCAAATTCAAAAGTAACTTCAGTCTCGACTTTGTTGGGGAGGTCTTCTTCTTGAGAATTTTTGAGTCCTTCTCAAAAATTCTGTCCCAGTTTCTATTATACAGAAAAATAGAAATCTTACGGGAGACATGACCGAGCCCTTGTGGCACCTACGTATCCCGTTGAGGCAGGAATCAGGTCAAACGTAGTTCCCCCTCGAGGATTAACAGAAAAAAAAAGAGTTACAAAGAAACTGACTGAGGCCAACATAGACCGCTTACGTATCTCATTCTTGAGAATTCAGGTCGAACATAGTTCGAATACAAAGGAAAAATTAAAAAGGGATAAAGCGGTGATCGAGGCCGACATAGTCCGCCTACATATCTCTTTCTTGAGAATTCAGGTCAGACGTAGTTCATTACAGCTGGATAAAATTCTAAACAAAGCGATGACAAGGAAATGGCAGAAATACAAACTGAAACTTCACACATAATATCTCTTGACAACATCAGTTTCCGCCATTTGGTTCCATCCATCTCCGACAGAATCAAGGCACCTCCAGATAACACTTTACAAACCATATAGGGTCCTTGCCAATTTGGTGCGAATTTCCCTTTGTACTCATCCTGATGAGGGAAAATGTGTTTGAGAACTAACTGACCAACTTCGAATATCCTGGCCCTTACTTTCTTGTGAAAAGCACGAATCATTCTCTGTCGATACAGTTGACTATGACAAACAACAATCATTCTCTTCTCATCAATCAAGGTTAACTGGTCAATCCGCTTGCGAACCCAATCAGCATCATTCAACTCGGCCTACTGAATAATTCTCAACGAAGATATTTCAACTTCTGCAGGTATAACTGCTTTTGTTCCATATACTAAAAAGTATGAAGTGGCTCCAATTAATGTTCTGATAGTCGTCCAGTAACCCAACAAAGCATACGGCAGCATCTCATGCCAACCTCTCGATTATCGATCATTTTTCTCAAAATCTTCTTTATATTCTTATTTACGGCTTCTACAGCTCCATTTATTTGGGGACGATAAGCGGTTGAATTTCGGTGAGTGATCTTGAATTGTTCACATATTTCTCTCATCAAGTTACTGTTGAGATTCGCACCATTGTCAGTAATGATGGATTCTGGTACTCCAAACCTACATATCAAATTATTGCGAACGAAATCAGCTATAACCTTCTTGGTCACCGACTTATATTAATCTGCTTCCACCCATTTGGTGAAGTAGTCAATGGCAACCAAAATGAATCTGTGTCCGTTAGAGGTGGCTGGCTCTATTGGACCAATGACATCCATGTCCCAAGCTACGAAAGGCAAAGGAGAACTCATTGCATTGAGTTCGTGAGGCGGGACTCGAATCAAATCACCATGCTCTTGACATTTATAACATTTCTGCACAAACTTGTAACAATCATGCTCCATAGTCATCCAAAAATAACCGACCCGGAGGATCTTCCTCGCCAAAGCGAGCCCATTCATGTGAGTACCGCAAACTCCGGCATATATCTGTTCTAGAAGCTTTGCGGCTTCCCTAGCAGCAACGCATCTAAGAAAACCTAAATACTTTCCCACTTGCGAAGAAATTGAGGGTCATACGACATATCGACTTCTTCTGGTTGAACGTTGCATTCTGAAGATAAGTCCCGGTCTCTAAATACTTCTTGATGTCAAAATACCAAGGCAAACCATCTGGTTCTGATTTAACATGTGAACAATGGACAGGCTGCACTTTTACCTCTATATCTAAGGGATCAATATAACTTGTATCTGGATGTTTAATCATTGAGGTAATGGTGGCAAGAGCATCGGCCAACTCATTCTGTGTCCTGGGAGTGTGTTTGAACTCAATCTTTCGGAATCTTTGGCATAACTTTTGTATATATTGCACGTATGGTGTGATCTTTGGGTTCTTCACGGCCCATTCTCCTTGAACCTGGTGAATTAGCAAATCTGAATCTCCAATGACCAGCAATTAATGAACATTCATGTTGATGGCCATCTTCAAACCAAGGATACAAGCTTCGTATTCTGCCATGTTGTTCGTGCAATCAAATCGAAGTTTAGCCGTCATAACTAGTTTCTGACACTAAGACCGCTCCGATACTTTTCCCTTGATGATTCGCCGCTCCATCAAAGAACACTTTCCAACTTGGGCACACTTCAAAAATATCTTCACCCACAAATGCAACTTCTTCATCGGGAAAGGAAGTCTTGAGTGGTTCATACTCTGCATCAACTGGATTCTTCGCGAGGTGATCAGCCAAGGCCTGTACTTTTATCACCTTTTGTGTCACAGACACAATGTCGAACTCACTCAAAAGCATTTGCCATTTAGCCAACTTCCCAGTCGGTATTGCTTTCTGAAAAATATACTCCAACGGGTCCATCCTGGAAATGAGATATGTGGTATAAGAAGACAAATAATGTCTCAACTTCTGCGCAATCCAGGTCAAAGCACAACATATCCTTTCTAACAGAGTGTAACGAGCCTCATATGGAGTGAATTTCTTGCTCAAATAATAAATGGCTCGTTCTTTCTTCCCAGTTTTGTCATGTTGACCAAGCACGCATCCAAATGCGCTATTCGAGACAGACAAATATAGTAATAGTGGACTCCCTTCTCATGGAGGAACCAATACCGATGGATTAGAAAAATAGTTCTTGATGGAATCAAAGCAGTCCACTTGGTCAAAGTATCTTTCTTCAACAACTTGAAGATTGGCTGACACACCACGATGGATTGAGCTATAAATCGACTGATGTAGTTCAACCTTCCAAGAAAACTCATCACCACTTTCTTGGTCTTCGGAGGAGATAATTCTTGGATTGCTTTGATCTTGGATGGATCAAGCTCAATGCCCCTCCTACTGACTATAAATCCCAACACCTTGCCGGCTGGCACTCCGAAAGCACATTTCACAGGATTTAACTTCAAATTGTATCGACGCAGGCGATCAAAGAATTTTCTCAAGTGAGCCAAGTGATCCGAACTCTCGCGGGATTTGATTATGACATCTTCTACATACACCTCGATCTCTTTATGAATCATATCATGGAAAATAGTTGTCATAGCCCTCATATAAGTAGCACTCGCGTTCTTGAGACCAAAAGGCATCACCTGATAATGATATACACCCCAGGGTGTGATGAAAGATGTCTTTTCCGCATCTTCTTCATCCATCAGGATCTGGTAATAGCCCACATAGCAATCCACAAACGACTACATCTCATGTTTAGCACAGTTATCAATGAGAATGTGAATGTTCGGCAATGGAAAGTTATCTTTCGGGCTAGCATTGTTGAGATCACTGTAGTCAACACAAATTCTAATTTTTTCGTCTTTCTTGGCAACCGAAACGACATTGGCTAACCAAGTTGGATATTGCGTCACTTCCACTACTTGAGACTCGATATGTTTGGTAATCTCCTCTTTGATCTTTAAACTCAACTCAGGCTTAAACTTCTGAGTCTTTTGTTTTACTGGATTTAAATCTGGATTAATCGGCAACTTGCAGGACACCATATTCGTACTCAGCCCCGGCATATCTTTGTAAGACCAGGAAAATACATCAATATATTCTCTAAGCAAGCAGACTATATCCCTTCTTGAGTTTCAGTGAGATGGACATTAATTCTTACTTCTTTGACACACTCCTCATCCCTGAGATTTACAGTTTCGATTTCTTCTAAATTAGGCTTCTGTTGATTCTCGAATTGTCAAAACTCTTCAGCAACATGTTCTAGTACCTCATTTTCTTCTTCATATTCCTCGCATTCATTATCACCTGCCTCATCTTGTTCATTCGGCTCGTAACATGACATAACGTTGGCAGTTTTAAATTAATATTAATGAAATCACAAACAAACAAAATTAGAAAAGTAAAATATAGACAGATAAGTAAACAATTTTTTTATAAAAGAGGCTTTCATTTAAATTGAAAAACAAGCACAAATTATGGCCATGGCCGAGGGACATTTTGCCTTTTTAAACATCACAAGGGAATTTAAAAAACTTCAAACAAGTAAAAACTGCATAAAAGATGCGTCTTGGGCCTTTTCCGGACTACCACCGATTTTAAAAATAATCATAAACACATGTCTTTTCTACCAAGCTGCACGGGAAATCAATGACCGCATCAATCTCCTCAAAAAGGACCCAGGATTTCTTCCCCGATACCATCATTATTGACATATTCTCGCACTAGGAATGACTAGTATAAATGAGGGATTGGCCTGGCCAATGCTTGATCAACACTTTTGTTCTTCATCTCTGATTCATCATCTGTGGGGACATATCTCAAACCAAACCTTGCTCCTTTGGCGAAAATTTGGATAGGCTCGACAAGTGTTTCCCCAATTCGAAACCTGGTTCGAAACATCTCTGGAGCATAACAGTAGCAATCATCTTGTACACAGAAGGCATAGAAGGCTAGGGAGCCAAGTCATCACCGGTAGCATTTACCAACTCCACCGTGTAGAAATCACAACCTCGAGAGACATCATCAACGATCGGTGCATACCCATTGGAATGGTTCCCTTCACCATAAATGACCAATTTCTGGTCTTTCCAAACAAATTTCATTAGCTGATGAAGGATAGAAGGCACAGCCCCAACCATGTGGATAAACGGTCTTCCCAGAAGCAAGTTGTAACTGGTGTTGATATCCAACACCTGAAAATCCACGTTGAATTTCGCAGGACCTACCTGAATATCCAAGCTTACCGCACCCAATGTGCCTCTTTGCACTCTATCGAAAGCCCTCACATTGACTTGGTTCTGATGAAGCTTTCCCAGGTCGAATTTGAGCTGCCTTAGAATCGAAAGTGGGCAAATATTAAGATCGGATCCGTCATCGATGAAGACGCGATTTACTATCTTGTCTCAACTCATAGTAGTGACGTGCAGAGCTTTGTTGTGCATACTACCTTCAAAGGGCAGCTCTTCGTCACAAAAGCTAATTCGATGTCTTCGAATAACCTGGTTTATCACGGCTGTTAGATTGTCATTGTTGGTACACACGAGCACATAAGTGTCATCCAGGGCCTTCATCAAAGCTTGCCTATGCAATTGTGAACTCATCAGCAGGGCCCACACGAAAATCTGAGCTGGTGTTTTCTCCAGATGCTTCACGATTGAGTAATCTGTCGGTTGCATCTTTCTCTAGAACTCTTCTGCTTTAGCTTCACTAATTGGCCTTTTGGACTAATCTTTCTTCTGTACTCCCTAGGCTAACTCTTCTGGTGTGTAGCACCTGTCGGATCTGGTCATACCCTAGGTAACCGTCATTTTAATCACAAACTTTGGTCGGACAAGAGTTTCTTGTGGCACCAAGGCAACAGCCTTCTCGAGTGTCAGAATCACAAACTCTTTCTTCTCTTTAATGCTCAACGAAGCTACAGCCCTTTCTAGTTCATCAGGAGCGATCAGGACTATTGCCTTTGTCACGCACCAATCATCATCCGTCTCTATCATCTTAGTAGTGACGTCTCCATGATTTGGCAAAGGATTACTATTGACATTGGGTGCGACTATCTGGAGAGAGACCACTTTCTGGTCAATCAGGCCTTGGATCTTGTGTTTTAGGTTGATATAGTCCTCGATATCATGTCCAACACCGTTGGAGTGATATGCGCACCTTTGATCAGGTCTGTAAAAATTTAAGCTAGTGTCAACCGGCTTAGGCACCACTAGATGAATATATCCTGCCGAAGTTAATCGCTCGAACAACTTTGTTCGACTTTCAATGAGCGGAGTGAAAATTCTGGAATGCTTCTTCTCAAATCTAGGACGGGGGGAATCGTAATTGCCTTGTTGAGGAGGAGGCATTTGACGATAATTTGGAGTGTTCAGACGAGGGGATTGATATTTGGGATATGAGTTAGTTTGTTAATCTAGTTGTGGAGCTTGGTAGTTCGGGGGGTATTTTGGTAAAGTGGAGCTGGGGTTACGTACGTTGGGGGAGGAGTTTGGTAATTTGCCTGATCATTAGCACAGTTGGGGGCAACGTTCCGGTAGTGATGAGGTGGAGTTTGGTAAACTGGAGGAGGAGTTTGGTAGATAGGAGGGTAAGTTTGGTAGCCAGGAGGGGGAGTATTTTGATAACTGGGAGGAGGGGTATTTTGATAACTAGGGGGAGGGGTATTTTAATAATCAGTCTGTGCATAACAAGCCAGGTATGAACCCTGTAAAAGTCGAGAACGACCTTGGCATGATGAGGATTTTCTTAGGGTCTTTTTCCCTTCATAAGAGATAGAAGACACATCTTCTCTTTTCTTCTTCAACAAACCCGAGGACCTGAACGAGGCAGCAACACGGGCAACTTCCCAGTTCTTAATCCGTCTTCGATAGTCTTACCTACTTTGACTATCTCAGCAAACTTTGCTCCAACGAGCAACATAGTTCTATCATAATATTCAAGTTCTTGAACCCGCACAAATACTTCGACAATTTCCTTCTCAGACATAGGAGGCCGAACTCTAGCTGCCTCCTTTTTTCATCTGTATGCAAATTCTCTATAACTTTCATTTGATTTATGCTTCATTTTTTCTAAGGAATAACTATTTGGAATGATCACCATATTGTAGGCGAACCGTTTGATATAGTCCTTAGCCAGAGCATTCCAGCTAGGCCACTGTCTTGTTTTATGAGATGTAAATCATTCCAGAGCCTCTCCACTCAGACTTGGCTAAAAAGCCGCATCAGTAAAGCTTCATCTCTTCCAACTCCCACGAGTTGGTCACAGTAGGCCCTCAAGTACGCTAAGGGATTCCCTATTCCTTTGAAAGCGTCAAACTTTGGCACCTTGAACCCTTCCGGGAGGTCCAAACTCGGATAAATGCATAAATCCTCATAACTCAAACCGGCGACTTTAGGAATACACTGCAACTCTTTCATGGCTTTTCGGATCTCTTCCTTCATATCCAGCTTGGTGGCCTCTTTCTTTAACCTCCACTCTCTCTCTCGCTCTTCGTAATGGTCGAGCTTAGAACCATTGGCGTCATGGTCATTGGGGATCGGGATTTAGAAAGTGGCTTTCTAGGGTAGGGGTAGAGCAATGGAGGGACTTTGGGCATTTTGAGTGGCTTAGTAGTTTTGGGGGAAAGTCTAGGGGTTGGTATGTTGATTTTGGTGACGGAGGGAAGTTTGCGGGTTGTTACCGTTTTGGTTTTGAGGGGGTGGACCAGTTTGGAGGTTGGCATTTTGGGGAGGAAGTGGCACTTGGAGGTTAGTATTTTGAGGAGGGGTGGTGTCTGATAAGAGGCGGAGGCATAATGGGAATTTTGGGTAGTTAGGTCGATGATTGAGGGGTTATGAGCAGGACTGGACAGTGGGTTTTGAGCCTGTTCCGCACTTGAAGGAGGACAGTAAAGTAGAGGCCTTCCATCTACTGGAGCATTGAAAGCAAAAGCTGGATTGGGAAAATCTTGTCTTCTCTGCATTTTGACCCGCATCTCAGCGATCTATTGCATCAACTGCACGATTAACTCATTCTGATCGGTGATGAAGGGCTGAGCCACAACAACATCTATTAAGTTGTTATCCTCAATGTTATCGCCCATTGTTGACTTGCCTTTCCGAGAACTTTGACTGGTGGAAGGAATCTGTAGGACCTTTTGATCTGGTAAAATAGGGGTGTTCAGCCAGCTTATCAACACAGATTAGTTCTAACTACACGTAAAAAATAACTCAAAGGAAAATCTGTTAGTTTTGATTCAGGACAAATAATGTAAAATATCACATAGAGGGCATATAAACACATAAGAGTTGCTTTGTTTGAAAACATGTTAACCCACGAATAATGGGGACTGATTTTTTTTTTTGAACAAGTAGGAATTTGCTCATTTTATTTTGAGGCTAGTGACTCAGAAAGGTTAAATTGTGTTGAGCTAAGGTCTTTTTGCTGCATCTTTCGGCATCTGTTGATATGAATTCAATGTTTCCTTGTAAAATGAAAGGGGGAGAAGAAAATTTTTAAAAGATAAGGGTCGGGCCTTCAAAGGTTGCCTACGTAGTTCGAATACAAAAGGGAATTCTCATTTTCATTCATTCATTTTATTGATTACAAGGAAAGTGAAAAGGAATGCAATAAAGCTCCTAAAACAAAAATTGTGCCTTCAGAAAGGCTTCTTATTCTGACTCGTCAAAGCACTCTGGTTGCCGCATGGCTGATCAGGGGAGAAACTCAACTTGGATCCTTCCCTTGTTGATTAGAGATTCTAGATCATAGCAGAACCCGAGGCACATTCTTATGCTGTGATCTATGGCGTCGTGATAAGGGCACGGCTTCTAAACTTCAATTCCAATGGGATCCAATGTTCCATCATCCCTCTTGATAGGGGTCAAGACCCCCTTTCGAACCAACTCACAATAGATATCCAATAGTGATCTCTTAAAATGCATGAAGAAGTGACAGTAGAACACAATATGCCCTGTGACCGGTATACTGGGCTCCGATTGGTCACAGGTAAGAAGAGTGTTGTCACCCCACATATGGGAGATTTTCCCAATCCTGATTAGGTTGCGGATCTTATCCTTGAGCTCCACACATTCTTCTGTCGTATGCCCATTTCAGTCTGGATGGTAGGCACATGTCTTACGTACGTCCCCCAGTTCACCCTCAAAAGTAGTCCCCTTGAGGGGTTTCAGGATGTGTTCAGTCTGAAGACGCTCGTAAATAAGAGCACATGGGACGTCTTTTGCTCCCACTCTATATTCCTGCAGATATTCCTTGAGGGTGATTTTCTCATTCCCTTCTTTCCAACGTCCCTGGAAAGGAGGCCTATAGACGATTTCTTCCTCGGGTTCTTCTTTAACAGCTTCAGGTCCAATGCTTTCGGGACCACTGACGTTGGCCTCTTGGTTGAAGAAAGAGTACTTTCCATGTAGCTTTTAAAGCCTCATGGTTATATCATTGTTGAAGACATCATGTTCCTTCCGCATAGCTATCGTCTCCTCATTCATGGTAGTATATCTTGTCATATTAGCCGCCAACTCCGCGTTTAATGCTGCACTTTTGGCTTGTGCAGCTACGGTGGCTAGTTCTACTTCTATTCTTCTTTTTCCCATTTCTCGAATCTCTTGTTTGAATCAACGCAGTTTCATTCTTAAATTCTCCTCAATCGTCTTCACCTCGACATTCTTTTCTTTTTCCATCTTAGAAGCAATTTTACCTTTCCTGAGATGATAGAGTAATGTTTTAGGATCTGGTAGTACGATTTTATTTTTTGACTGAGAAACTCAAGACTTAGGAAATTTTGGTTGAACATTTTGGTAGTGACTTGTATTTAGAATTGTGGACATTTTCAGAAAATTTTTGAAAAGGAGTGGGCTAAAAATGTCCTCATTCAAAGCAATAAATCACATAAACAGTTAAAGCACACAAGCATATATCGCGTCCTAAACAGATATGTAACCCTTTTGTGCCAAGGGTAGGCCTAGCGATTTTAAAGGATTTATTGCGCCATTTGAAACAAATTGTTGCACCCCTCAAAATAAGATTCATAAACAATAGAGAATTCATTACAAAGTTAAGCAAATTGATACATCTTTTAGGGAAGGGATAAACTGCAAATACAATAACATCAATCCCACACAGGGGAATAAGATAACTAAAAGGCTGAAGGTTCTGCTCCTCTTCTCGCTTTTTCCACTTTTTCACGAATGAGAACTTGTTAGTTATCACATGCGGCTCGACAAACACAGCTTTGGAAGACATCGATATGCCCTGGAGAGTGTTAAGCCGATCATCCAAGTTCGAATCCAAACATATCAGGTAGGTTCTTACATTAGCTAACTCTTGTGTGGCGAAGGCTAAGGCCCTTTGGCTTTCATATTCTCGATGCTGGAACTCCTGTTCCCTACGCAAGTATTCTTACTCCCTACGTTAAAACTCTTGCTCTCTTCAGTCCCATTTTTGTTGAAAGTGGTAGGCTTGGATTTGGAGCCTTACTTGGACATCTTCAATCTGTCAGCCCGTGCGTAGCGTCGGGTCAACTGTACCACGTAGATCGTCCTGTAATCATTTTTTGTATTCGTCAACATGCCCAGCTTCATATCTATTTTCGACCATACTCTCCTTTAGGTTGACCCGCCCGGCCCATTCATCGAGAATATCCTTGGCATGAGGCATCTTGTCGCACCCGTTGTAGTCAAAGACGTAGCGACTAGTGTCTCCTTTAAAAGGTAGAATTTGTCTTCTGCCGAATTGCCGCATTACCCTGCTAGGGTTGTAGGGTCGAACCCCTCTAATGTCAGGAAGAATTAGGAAAAGACACTTAGCCCCCTGAACAGCTACTTTTTCTGACATGAAATTTTGAAACATCCATTGTATATTTCCATCTTTTATGTCGTGGAAAACTTTAGCCCATGCTTCCCTCGTGCTGTGGATCCTGAACCTGTTGATGCTCAAATGGAACTCGTAGTGGTCGAAATGGCTTTCTTTTTGTGGTTCAGCCAATTTCTGTTTCTGAGTCTCATATGTCTTCACTAGATGTTTAGACATCCACCATTGTAGCAAGATATTACATCCTTGAAAAAATAAAAACCTATTTTTGCATTGACCCAAAGCTCGATAGATGTCGGCCAAAATGATCGAGGCCAGGTTGAAGTATTTCTTGACTTGTCCCTTTTTACCAATACCCTCAAAGATAGCGTGAGTTACCATGACAATCCGAGTATCAATTTCATTCCCTCCGTCCTGAGAAAATACCATCTTCCCTAATAGGCATACGTCAAATGCTAGAGTTTGAGTCTGTCTGCGACTACCATAATCGAGAAACTTATTTGGAACATTCTTATAATAGTTCTCGTGTCCCCATCGTTCATAAAACTTCACAAATGGAATACTTAGGGTGTCTAGCCAATCTGCATTTACCAGTAACAACATGTTTTTTAGTTTTATGCTGTCGGCTTATCCGGTAGCAAAATGTGATGATCTGGATGATTTTTCCTTTTCTGGCACATTCCGACGTTATTTAGACAATCTTTGATTTCTTCAACAATTGGTGTCATTTCAACATCTCCAAAGCGAAACTTCATCCTCTCGTCATCTCAAAATCGAGTGACCACCTCAATGAACTTAGGCCAAACTTTGAGATTCATTATCGATGGGAGGTGACCCAAGTGAATGGAAAGTTCTCTTTTCTGACATGCATTGAGATTGTTCCACCATACACGGAGGAGGTTCGACGTCTCGGTGATCATTTTGAAACTCAAGTGTTGCTTGACCATCTACAAAAACATACAAAGAATTAGACACCCCCAAACCCAAGACACAACAAATTATCGAACAACGTATACATCCTTCAAACACGTAAGTATGAGCGTTCGTTCAGGCTGTGGGCCCTTTGGACTCAAGGTGGTCTTTCTAATGGGGCCAACACACCTTGGGTGTTGGGTCATCTTAAGCCAATGCACTAAATTTCGGGATTGAGTTTGGCTCTACACTAGTCTTGACTAAGAGTGGGCTTTGTTTATAGTGGATAGGTGACCCAAGCGAACTACTTGGGTTGGGACAGTTAACGACCGTTGACTATTCAGTAGCCAACTACATTCGTTAGGGTGACCTGAGAAAATTTTGATTAATGAACAACTGCAGCCCACATAATCGTCCTTTACGTAAGAAACAAAATAACTGTCGTTTGACGGAATATGTCATGCCATTGATGCAATAATTTAATATAGACGATAAATAAAATAAGTAGACAGTTAAAACATATAGCCAAATAGATTAATCTTAAGGTTAGAACCATCTGTTATCCCCAGCGGAGTAGCCATTCTATTTTATTTGAAAATAGGCTAGACTGGTTTTAAGAGTCGCCACTTAATTTTTAAAGTAAAATAAAAAAACCCAAATTTTCCCAAAAGACTAAAATAGAAATCTTTTGAAAATAATTAAAAAATTCAGGGTTCATATTAGCATTTCGAAAAGGGTTTTAAAGCAACCAAAATGCCCCCTAAACGCAATTATCCGATAATTATTTATTTGGCTAAACAATTTTAAGAAAATACACATATTTGATTAAATAGAAGTGATAAGAAATTAAGACTTAAAATCAATATTAGGGGAGAGAAAAATATTAAAAATATTATCAAGTAAAATTTTTTAAGTAATTTAAGTAGAAAAATAAGTATGATTTTTAATCTTTAGAAAATTCCGAAGTGACTATCTTTTGGGAAATTGATTAGGAAAACTTTAAAATTAAATAAACACGTAAAACACCTAATAGCAAATAAATGAGATAGGGAAAGAAGATTTGGGCCCAAGTCTGGATTTGTCCGCCTGGGCCAGTACTTGGGCCTATTTTCGTTTTAGGCCAAAGGCCCAATTCTTGCCAACTTTTGTATCTGTCCTAGACTAAATTTTGAAATTTATTTATTTGGGCCTTGGCCCATCTTCCACCTGTCCTAAACTCTAACAAGATAATAATAAATAAAATAACACGGGCTTATGCCAAAAATAACAAAATACAACTTTTGGTATTAAAAGTAGGCTTTTGGCCCAATTTTTTCAACTCTCTGATCTGTTACATATTCTTTCCACTTTGAGACTTGTTCATCGATTTTTATGGGCTGGCCAACTCGAAAGGAAAGGATTTGAGCCTTTACGGCTCTCTCGAAATGCGGGAATAAAGGAGTTCATGATGAGCTCGGGCAAATTTCATGCAAAAAGAACATAAAAAAAACACATTAGCATCTATTTTGCAATAGAAATAACAACGCAATCACACAAACTTTCGACCAATATAAATCCACCTTAAGCAAATTTTAACAACAATAAAGTAATATATACCCAAAATGGTCCAGCTCAGCATTCAAGAGACATATAGATCAAGCAAACTTAAAATTAAACAAACTTGTGCTTCCAAGGCAAGACAAAAAGCAAACAGTAAGAAGGCGACATTCTTTCAAATAAGAAATGTGAATAATCATGGGATAAATTCAAACACATGAATTGAGACATTTATCAAGGTGGGAGTTGTTGTCATTAAATCTGAAATGCAATATATGAGAGTAAGAAAACTGAGTTTAAGAGGTAAAGAGTGAGGCAAAAGCTAGCTTACAGTAAGTTAAACCATCACATTCAAACTAATTTCCTTCTCTACACATAGCAGACCACAAATAATGAGGAAAAGATAAAACGGTGCTTTATATCACTAAGAAAAGGGTCGTAGCAGACCTATGTATTAATGTAATGAAACTAAGCCTTTTAGCCACGAGCAAACCAATAAACAAAAATAACAGGGTATGCTATGATTTTGCAAAAAAACGTTTTAGAACATGAATGAGAGAGGGGTTTTAAACACTATGATTCATACCCCACTCTTTTCAATGAATAAGATGGAATAAAGAGAAACAGTACCCATAATTTTGGAAAAAACAAAAGATTCAAACTAGGCTTGAACAACATCTAAACAACGAGAGACAGAATCAAACAAACAAATGGAAGAAACAATCTTGCCACAACACAACCATAACAGAGTTAAACTCTACTGGTCTGAACAAAACTATTAATCTAAACATCGAAAATAGGCACAAGAAAAAAGAGCAGATCCTTTGACACCTTTAAAACATGTGACAAACTAAGAACACTATTTCGATAAAACCCGAACAAAACAATATCAATAATTAATGAGTGAACAACCCAAAACTAAGGCGAGCATAGTCAGCCATGACATTCAATGAGACCACAAGTAGAGAAAGCAAGCTTAAGATAGGCAGTTAATCATCTTGAAAATGAAATAGACATTTCACCCATTGAAAAATTATGATGAAAGCGGCAACTAAGGCTCGAAAACAAATCATGTAAGATCATCTCAGAATCAACGAAGAATATTTGAGAATGCCTCATTTCGGTTCATAAGAACAAACAACAACTAAAAGTATGGGGCAACGAACTGAGACAGCAACGAGTAAGGACGAGCTCTTCCACCACCGCACGCAAACTTCAAGAGGTCCAACGAGTAGCAAGAAGGTCGTGTTCGAAAAAAGAAATCGACACCTGAATATACTCTATATTACTCATTGATTACTGAGTTTGTTTTGCCTTAGAACCTAGGTATTCTTATGTATCTTTTTCTTAAATCAACTCAAATTTCTCCAACTTTTCCTCAAACTTTTTTCCAACCTCCAACAAATGAAGAAGAGGGGAAATTTATAGGGGAAATTAGGGTTGTTTTGGGGGGAAAACGGGTGAGACAAAATGGGATGAAATTCCAATTTCAAAAAAAAAAATCTGCAAGAGATAAGGTTGGACAGCTCGATTTTGTACCATTCTCAACGAAATGAGAATGGTATCCGTCCGATTCTCGAGCGAAGGACAAAGAAGCTGTGAGATTGCTCCACCTGTTACTTCGAGTACGACTTTCGCACAGAAACGAAAAGGGGGCGAAGGAGGGGACGACGTAACTGGGCTGGGTCACAATTCGCTGGGCTAAGTTTGCTGCTCCTCGCGATTTTCCTGCTGGGTTTCGCATCTGGGGAAGAAGAACAATGCAGGGTCGAGTTGGGTATGTATTGGAGCGCTGTTGTACGCGTTTGTTGTTGCTGTATGTATTTGCTGGAAGAAAAAAGGCTGAAACGTATGTAATTGTATTGTATTGCTGGGTTCTTTTGTTAGAAAATAATTGGGCTGGGAATATTTGTTGGAATTAGAATTAGATTGGGAAATTAAGTGGGCTGGAAATAATGGAATGGATTGTTGAAAAATTAAAAGAAATGGCCCAAAGTGGTCTTGCAAATGAGTTAAAGTGAGGCTAGAATTGCAATACAAAAAAAATGGCCACAAGAATTACAATGGGAATTAAGAAGTTAACCAAATTTAGTTAATTTAGAGAATTTGACTAAAATTTAAACAAGACGAATTAATATTGATTAACTAGCGAGCTTCTTAATTTTAACAAAATAAAATAATTAACTTAATTATAAGCTAATAACTCAAAATTATAAGTATTAATTAACTAAACCCAATTAACCAACTATTTAAGTAAAACTAAAAACTTTTTTAGGCAATTTTCGAATATTCATAAAATATACTAATTAAATACAAAATTATATAAAGCATATATATTATTTAAAATTATAAAAGGTGACAAAACTATTTAAAATAACTTTTAAAAAAAATGAATTTTATAAAGTCAATTATTTCAAATCGTTTGGAAGTTAAGAAGCTCAATGATTAATATATATTTTGGATGGTCAAAATTGGGTGTCAACATATCATAGTCGAGTAATTTTCATTAAAATTAATTTTCAAGATGAAATATCTAAAACATTATCTAAACGACCTCAAATTGTCAAATCACTTCATAACAATGAGTATTTTTAATTTGATCGTTTCTGATGAACCTACCGAATTTCAGATCAATCAGAGTTCAAAAATAATATTTATCTCCAAAGCTATGATCAAATTCAGATTCAAACGATTTAAGGAAAAATAATCAAATCTACATCTTTATCATATATCAATTCACGTTAACTCATCACGTGTAATCACGTACCAACTATTACATAAATAAAACCGATATAAAAGATGTCATTCATACTAAATCACATTTTAATTCCAAAAACCTACTTTAAAATCATTTTAACGACCTCAAAGAATCATAATTACATAACAAAAAGTACTTCTTACTAAACCGTTATCAATGAACTTACCAAATTTCAGGTCAATTGGAACCTATAAAGAATCTTTATTTCCAAAGCTATGACCAAATTCAAATTCAAGTAATTTAAGTATCTTTAGGAATTAAAACAATATGACATACATTCATATCACATATCAATTCATGTTAAATAATCATGTGTAATCATGGTCCAAATTTAACATAAACATAATTAACATAAAGAATGATCTTATCATATTCAAATCAAATTTTAATCCGACAACTACCTAAACCCATCTAAACGATTTTCGTTGGAACCATCAAATTCCAAGTCAATCAGATATCATAAAATTCATGACCACCTTAACTATGACCAAATTTGAAAAATTAATCATTTCAGGCATAGTTAAAGATTAAAATAACTTGATTCAGATTTTCATTCTCTTTTTATAACTATCCCATGAGCACAAGGCATATGATGTGTCCTTCCTTTTACTAAGACACACAACACCTTCTTATATCAAATTGTCCTCTCGATTAATACATCTGAGAATTCAAATAATACGTTTCTCCCTTTTAAACCGGTGAAAACCTTTAATATCTCTTCTCATTAATTAATTAAGTGTTACCATTATCTAAAGGTAAAATCTCCATTCAAGTAAACAAACCTTTACTAGTATACTTTTATGCAGGACAATTTATACATAATACATTAAAAATAACCCAATAACTAAAATAGACCATCTTTATAGATTTTATTTATTAATCATAATTCTCAATACATGTATTATAATCTCATATGTATAAATTGTTAAGAACTTAAAATAATCTCAAACAAATAAACCACTTCAACAATAATTATTTATTAATATTATATAATTCTTCAATTTCATACTGTGAGTGTGCAAAAAGAAGACCAATGCCCATATAATTATAATCATCTTATTCAAATATGTGATTAAAGAGAATCTCGAAACATTCCAAGTTACAGTGATTGGCACGACATCAATTCTAAAATTTACATGTATTCTAGCACATTAAACATTCATTCCAAGTTTGCAATATACCGTGATAATTTTATATCACAACTGGTAATTGAAACAAATTGATTTCTTAAAGAAAAACAATTACAAGTGCAGCATGGATCACTGCCGCATCAACACGTGAAAGAGAAACTAAACCCATCACTTAATTTGCCTATGCAATAGATGGGTAAGTTAATAGAATTACAATAATTCGATTTTAATTCTCTGTTTTTCACTTTTCTTTTTCTAATTAATTAAATTTATGCTCAACCAAGTCAAACAAATATTTTAATTAATACATTAGTCTGAAATCGTCGATGGCAAAGACGAGACTTAAAATCACATGTTTAACCACGGTTCATGAATAAAGCAAAAACCAGCCAGCTAGGCAATTCTCCCACTAAACATGCACCGCCCAAAATTTCAGCTTTGCAACTTAATTTGCAGGCACACTAGGTTATTTATTATAGATGCAAGTGCGGCTCTTGATGCCAATTGTTGGAAAACTATATGTACATCGTAAGCATATTAGAATTTTACTACTTACATGAATAATAGATAATCAAATCTATTTATACTAGAACACATAATTATGCTAGAACACATAAACTTGCTTAAATTTAATTTGATAAATACTTCTTGAAGCGTGAACAAATACCTTCAGACGAATCCCCAAGTTAGACAGACCTTCAAGCGACACAAGATAGACAACAACTATGGTCTTCTACAGTGATCTCAAGTTCACATCCGAACTCTCTTAATACTTGGGTGAGCAAGTATCAAATAGAAAACTAATTATCTTCTAGGGTTAGAAGAATCTCTAATTATAGAGATTTCTTTCCAGTCCAAAGAGGAGAATCAAAACACACGTTATTTTTCTTCAATCGACAAATACACACTAGTTTTCTTTTTATAAGAAAACTAAGGCCTCTCCCCTTTTTCCTTTAGAATTAGGATTCTGAGTTCTAGTTAAATATGGGCATTGTAGGGACCACAAAATTAATTACTGAGGCTTCCTATTATGGAAATAATTTCAAATAATTGATTTGAATTATTCTTACCATAATAAATTACAAATCATTCCATTAGAAATTCGTAATTGCACTCCTCTATTTATATTTCGAAATTATCCATTAAACACTTATTTAATTCCCCATGTTAAGATTACAGATACTAATCAATAAATTAAATTATTGACGAATTTAATTCAATGATTAATTTCCTTTAGAGCACTACTTAACTTATTTCATGTGTCGGATTCATAAATCCACTTGAAAGGTTTGACACAATGAAAACTTATAAGTTTCTCAAAAAGGCATATCAATCAATCTCTATAACGAGACAGGGATTCCATCAACTAACTTATTATTTCACCAATATATATTATTATCATCCAATCTATTAGGCATATTGACCCATCTCAGAATCTCACATTTTAATAAATCAAAACGATAATTAATATATACAGATCATAATAGTTATATCAAGATTAAGAATATAAGTACATTTAATAGTTTAGAGAATATGCTTTTGCCAGTCAGTCTAAAGCAACTATCTCTCCTCGGTCCCGTTCAATACATACAAAATGCACTAGCACAAGAAGTTGGAACTATACCGTTCCCATAATCAAGATAAATTACATATAATCTTGTGCTACAATTGTACCGATGACATGTCCAATTTCCATCCTAGATTGTGAACAAAAAATTTTATACTTATAAGAACCGATGATTTAATCCTCTGTGCATAAGCTAAAACTCTACACACTAAATTATCTACTATATAAGTAAACAGACACCATAAACGAATATATGATCTATTAAAACTGAGCAAATATTTATTCTATAATAAATATTATATCTTAACATATGGTTTATAGTATATATCCCAACACCTTGATCTAACTAATCCATGAAACTTGAGAACTTAAGGTACCGAGCAACATTCAAGAAAAAAAGACAGAAATACATAATGACAAAATTAGGAGACACAGAGAGAGATCGATATGCTAAGAACACATTACTAACTCAAGCCAAATGCAAGTTATACATATGACACTACAAAGAGCCGCAGATTATGAAGAAACATTCTATCACGAAATGGATACAAAGGTAAAAGATGACTATGATAATGACTGAAATTTCCAGATTTTCGACCATTAAACAACGCCAAAATAAGCCAAGCTATGTTTAGAAGTAAAAGAAGGCAATAAAATTCTCAGTCACATTTTTTAAGCTAAGGCTGACTCAGAGGATATGCAGAGGGAACTTTTTCTCAAAACCGAACATGAACGGATTCATAAGCATGCTATTTGAAGAACAGAATTCCAAAACATCATTTACATTCAAAGCAGCCAAGCGCATAACTGCAAAAGGCATGCGACACCCGCCGAATTATTATTTAGAGAGAGTTGTTTGTTAATAAATAAATACAATACATATCAATACAATATTTAAAATGTGAGTTGTTTAACATCTACTAATTGAAAAGGCAAATATATCACCACATGACGTTTGTGATCTTAATTAAATATTTTATTTGTTGTTTTATATATGGTTTCTATTTTGAACAATTTATAAATTGCATACATATTAAAACTACACCTTGCAATTTTTATATGTAAATATAGATGATTTATTCGATTTTACTATTTTTATCATCTTTTCGATTTTAAAGTAGATGGTCTATCTATTTTAAATTGAAAATTAACGTTTTTAAGTAATTAATTTATTAAGATAACAATTGTTTACCCTCAAATAATTCAAGTGAGAAAATAGCAAACATGACAACAAAATTGTTCTTCTCCTAGCAAGTTGGCCATAAAATATAATATTGTCCGGCAATTATCTACCTTGACCGATTACATAAAATAGAAAATATCATAATAATGCAAGGGTACAATTGGAAAGAAGCTTTTTGTAGAATTTTAATCCAAACACAAGATGAGGTTAGAAGCAATGAGTCAAACACTTGATAAAAACTACACCCTGCACTACTAATCTTTGCGTTACTAATCCCTGCATTATTTATTTTTCTACCAAACGACCCCTAAGAGTGGAAATTGGACAATTGGTTTGGGCTGCTGGGTTATTCAAGAGAATTGGAATTTGAGAACATGCCCAAGTCTAATCTTAAATTTGGTCCAGGTAAGATTTAAATTGACTTAGGAAAATAGCCACATGGAAGCAATTATGGCCAAATGGGAATTAGAAAGTTAGCCAAATCGAGTCGATTAGTAAATTCAGCTAAGTTATAATAAGATGAATTAATTAATTAGTTAATAAGCTTCTTAATTTCAATAAAATAAAATAATTAACTTAATTATAACCATAACTTTAAACTAAACTAATTTTATAAAATATTTAAAATAATTTTTTTTTGAGATGATTTTCAAATATTCTTAAAATATACTAATTATATTTATAACTATAAAACATATTTATTATTTGAAAATTATAAAAAGACAACAAACATATTAAAAATAACTTGCAAACTATATTGTCATTATTTATTTATTTATTTTGAAATTTTATAAAACTAATTGTTTTAAATCGTTCGAAGTTAAAGAAGCTTAAAAATTAATTTGTATCGGGGAAGGTCAAAATTGGGTGTCAACAATACAAATGAGGTAGCTTAAACTGTAGCTACAGCTCGTAAATATACAAACTATAGCTATGTAACATAATTAAATTTATTATAGTGGCTATTACGAACGTTCTCCCTTTTATATATTATAAACATTAGAAATAGTGCCATGTCTAGGTTTGGGGGTAGAGGGTTGGTTTGAGTTCACGGATATTCATGCGTATCTTTTTACACTTTTTTCTTGGTTAAAATGGATGAGATTACCCACTTTATTAACAAATTTAAAATAGAGCAAAGTAGATAAATTTCACTAGTTTATGAGCTAATTACTTAGATATACATTAATTTATTATATTACGAATCCTACTAGATTTTTGTGCGTCTAGATACGTTTAGATATATGTATTTTGAGACACATGGGTCAAAATTAGGTGTAATTTGTTCTATATACATTGTATTAAAGTATATTTGCATGTATTTGGAATACATAAACAAATCTTGTTCGCCTCCCTCTCAACTCGCTGTCACTCTCATATCTCACTCGCATATTTGGTTTTCAGATACATGTGAATATACTAGATACATGTATTCGCATGTATCTGAGATATATAGATAAATCTCGCTTCCCTCCATTCCATCTCACTCGTCACTATTATATATCCTCGCATATTTGGTGTCCCAAATATATGTGACTCAAACCAGTTACATGTATATAATGTGTATCTAGCTTTAAATTAAATCTAGTATAGAATTATTAAATAGTGAGATAAAATGCAATTATTTCAAATTATATGGAGAATTAATAAATATAATAGGAATGTTTGTGTAATTAGATAGTTTCTCCAAAAATATTGTGCTATTTAGGGTTTGACCCAAAATTTCTTCATTCAAATGAACACCTATTATACCACCACACCAAGGACATAGCTTTTGTCAAGAGTATCCAACTATAAATATATATCCTTGAAATGTAGAATTTGACATATATATATATATATATATATACTATATAAATGAACTCTTGGCAGAAAAATTTGCTGAAAAAAGTTCATATCAAAAAGGTAGCTTAGATGAAAAGCTAATAGAAGAATTCTTGAAAAAACAAAAACTTCAAGAAATAGAGCAAGAAAAAATAGTAATCAGATGTATCTATTATTCCGGTTACTTCTTCATATCCGAATACTAAATAATCCATTGGAAATTCAATTTTGAATTCTTCTTCAGATAGTATATGAACTGTTTTTTGTATTATGGTTTCCCTTAAATCTTTGTTTAAGATTTCGATTGCTTTTAGTATTGTTACTAAAGTTTTTTGTTCCAGAAAACATAAAGGAGATATCATTGTCCTTTTTTTTTTTTACACAATTAAGTAATTAATTAAATAATTAATTAGGTTTTAACCTTGCTCTAATACCAATATAGGGGTTGTGATGTATTTAAACATGTTTTATGTAATAAATACATGGTATGCGAAATTATGTAATTACGGTGTATATAAGATATTTGTTTTTAAAATCCTTATAGCAGTTTTATATTCAAAATACTCCTGTATTCTGATCATTTTTATTTCATGAATGGATACTATCATAGATATTGAATGCCTACTTCTTACCATCATGCAAGCTTTTTCTAAATCTTTTATAGATTTATCTAGATTGTATAGAGTTATTCTATGTTTCCAAGCTCTTTTTCTAACTTGATGCAAGTGATATTGAATATGTTTCATTTTTTAAACATAATTTGTTTTATTAATGATTTTAACATTCATGATTAATTTAATTCCCTGTAGGTACTAAGTACTTTCTTTTAATGTTAACATATATGATAAAAATGCAATATAATTTGTATTTGAAGATAATAATTATGAAATACAGAGTTTTAATGTATATACCTTTCTCTCTTGTTTTCACAGAAAAGTTCCTATCACCATCGCAGCAGTTCTCCTTTTCGGCTATGAATAGTTTTTCGCCTCCACGACCTCAGTCTATCCGGCTACTTTTTACACTGTTCCTCCGTTAGGCGGAAGATCGCAACCCTCACTTAGAACTTATCCTAGATATAAGAGAAGAGAGGTATACAAACCAAACTTTTTATTTCATAATATTATCTTAACATACAAACCATACTTATTTTTACATATATAAAACTTAAAAGAAAATACTTTTCCCTGGTGGGAGAAGTTTCTTTACTCACTCTTGAAGGTACCTATCATTTTTCTCTATTGGGAAGATATAGCGAAAATGTAGTATGCCTTCTAATGAATTTTTCCTCTCCTTTTATAGATGTAAGGAGGGACTAATATTACAATTTCTATTTTGCAGGAGTTCCCCGCAAAGTCTTGATAATTCTCCTTTGGTTTTTCAATCATCTTTATGACAACTTTTGATGGCCGACAGGAGTGGATATCTCTTTTTGACTAAAGAGATAATGGGAAGAGATAAGATAAGATTCCTTTCTAGTCTCTTTCTCTATGACGTATGCGCTTACGTCCTCTTTTTTGTCTTCTGATTGTTACATTGTTGTTTTTTGTACAGCTATCTGCTCTCATTTGAGTTGCTACTCAAATGTTTCTTCTTGAATTGTATGTTTATGCTCCAAAAACTTGCAAGCAAGCTTCCAAGTTTCTTCCGTGGCTTCTAGTCTGTGAAGATCAATATCAAGGATTTTTTTCTTTAATATCGATGATTTAGTTTTTCCCTTAGTCAATAATATCCAATAGGGAGTATGATCTAAGACTTTGTAGTCTTCATTATAAAATCGCTTAAGAATAAAATATAAAGCTTTTATTCCTAATGCTCTTTTAGTCTGAATCCATTTTTTGTTAAGATGTGGGAATTTTTTATCTACTCCAGTTGCCTTAACGTTGAAATCTTTTAATTTTTCCACTGTAATATAATTAACCACTGGAAAATATGTTTGTAAGTCTTTACTTTCCATGGCGATGCTGAAGAATCTACAATAGACTCCATCTCCTTGTGCATAAGTTTTTACTGCCTTTTGCAGTTGTTTCGATTATTTGGACAGTTCTTGTAAATCAGGTTTTGCATAAATCCTATCAAGGTATCCAAATTCAATAGTTGAGCTGCAAAGCCCGGTGATCCATTATGGAATATTGAAATTCTAGGAAATAAACTGGTAGTTCCTAGAACTCCGAAGGTTTCCCCACTTTCTTCAGGAAGGCCATAGATATATCTTGTAAAAGAAAGATATTCTTCCTCTTTGGGATTCTGTTTTCCAACCTGAAAAGAAGAAAAAACTTTGGTTCCAAATGAAACCTTGTTAGAACTGCTTTCTGGTTTCCCAGAATTGATTTTTTCAATTTTCTTTGAAGGGGTGCCTTCTTCTTTCGAAGCATTGGCATCTTTTTTATTTGCTTGGCTTTTACCTTTGTCCTTAGACTTAGGTTTTGGCATATCTAAGCTTACCGATGAGATGTTTGTTGCACTAAGTGCTAGTGGGACATCTCCTGCCACTTTATTGGGAGTAATATTCCCGGCGGATTTTGAATTCTCTTTTGGACTTGTGTTCACATAGTAATAAAAATTCATTCATATTTTCAGCTTGAACTTTGCTAAGCTGATTGATTTCATATTGCATCTTTCTGGCTTGTTCTGACAATGTTGCCAATTCATCCTTGATGCTGAATAATTGGTGGCTTTTGTCATCTATGGACTTTTCAACCCTCATCATTCTTTCATAAATCCTATTAACAAGGATTTGGGTTCGATTGTCCATATTGGACATTTCTGGAGAGAAAATCTGCAAAAGAATTGTCAACTTCTTTAATATGCTCTATTTTAAATGTATAGAATGATAATAAAACCTGCCACCTATGCAATCTCCTGTATTGCGGTTCTGATGGAAGTTTGTTGGAAATTAGACCTGATACCTGTGTATTATCAGTCCTAATAATAAATTGTTTTGGTAAAAGAAAAGCTGAAAATTTCCTAATTCCTCTGACAATAGCTAATAATTCTTTTTCATTGGTAGAATATCTGGTTTTTGCTTCATTGAATGTACCACTTGTGTACCTGCAACTTTCATTCAAATCGGTTTGCAATAATGCACCCCAATGATAGTCTGAAGCATCTATTTGTAATACCAGATTATCTTTTTCGTCTAGTAATCTAAGTTTAGGAAGCTTAGAACATTTTTTCTTTAATTGTTTTACACATTGAGTGTGTTCTTCTGTCCATCCCAATCTATTGGATTTTCTTATTAATTTTTGTAAAATATTCCTTTTCTTTGCCAGATCAGGAATAAATTCACCTGCATAATTTAAACATCCTAGAAATCTTTGTATTTCTTCTTTTGTTGTTAGTTTATCTGGAAATTCTACAATCTTTTTTGAAATATGAGATTGTAATTCTATTCCATTTTTTGAAATAATCATTCCTAAGAATTCTATTTCATTTTGATTTATTTCTGCCTTTTCTGGCTAAGGATAATTCCATTCTTTAAACAAATTTCTGAAAATTCTTTTAAATGTTTTAAATGTTCTTGATAAGTTTTAGAACATATTAATATATCATCTATATAAACAATTAAAAATTCCTTTTCAGAAAATATTTTATCCATTTTCCTTTGGAAGATATGTGGAGCGTTTTTTAACCCAAAAGGCATAACCATCCACTCATAATGTCCATTGGGCGTACTAAAAGCCGTTAATGGAATTGATTCTTCTGATAATTTTATCTGCCAAAATCCACTTTTACAATCGAATTTTGAAAAATAAGTTTTTCCTTTTGCAAGGTTTATTAAATTATTTTTATTTGGGATAAAATATTCGTCAAATATACAATTTTTATTTAATTCTTTGTAGTTTATAACCATACATGTTTTTCCTCTTTTTAATTCAGCATGATTTCTTACCATAAAAGCTGGGCTACTATGAGGACTTTTACTTATCCTAATAAGTTTTAGGTTGATTAATTCTTTGAGTTGTATTTTAAACTCATTTTTGTCATCTTCATTGTAGAGCATAGATTTTACTCTAATTATGACACTAGGGTCTTTAAGTGTTAGAATAGCCTTTTCTTGGTTTTTTTTTCCCACTTTTCTAAAGGATTTTCACCATATGATTTTTGTAAATTTTCTTTAATCTGTTCTAGATTAAGGCATTTACAAGAGATTTTTCTTAGATTTTCTAAATATTTTTCTTTATAGTGTCCATTTTCTTTTTCAAGATAATATGGATTTTGTTTTCTTGGGACTTTAATAAAATGCCCACATGGAGTTTTAAGGCTTATCATATATATTGTTTGATGATAATCCTGAAATTGTTGTAGAAAATCATTACCTAGTAATAAATCAGTTTCTAATTTATCATAGGCAAATATTTTATTTATAGAAACAATTTTTTATCCTAAAATTATTTCTACTTTTTCTTTTGACTTATTAAGTCTCTCTTTGACTCCTGTAATTCCTATCATGGAGATATTATTTTTGTTAATATCCCAATCTTTTATCATAAATGACTTTGCTAGACTAGCTTCTGATCCATTGTCAATTTGACAACAGGCTGTTAATTTTGTGTCATAGAAAGTTAATTCTATAAAAACTGATACTCTAAAAGATATTTCTTTAGGCATCTTATTTTTTCGGAATAAAACAAGTCTCATTTTTATAGCTTATTTATATCCCATTTTTCCTATACTATAGTCATTAAGACTATTTAAGAACATATTTCCTAAGAGTAGGTCATTATCATTTTCATGATTGGTAATATAACAGGGAACTGTTATTCTTATATTATCTAGTTGTATAGGTAAATCTACCATATTTATAATTATTTCCTTCAAAGGTTTTGTAAATGTAAGGAGTACCTTCATAAATTGGTAATCCATCCAATAATATTCCTTTGATATGATTTGTTGTTGCACCTGTTTGTATCAATTTTTCTTGATTTTTCCATTCATCACCGTTAAAAATCCTTCCTGAAATTCTAGAAATGTTAGTAATTTCAAGGGTTCTTTTCACATAACGGTTTGAATTGTTTTTCTTTATGGAATTTCTTCCATATTCTAAGGAAAGTCTGGGATTATTGTTAGAACTTCCTATTTCTCTTGTTTTCCCAAAATGAATTTCATATTCATCTGGAATGACTGCCTGTTGAATTTCAACTTCAACTATTCTTGCAATTCCTGAGCATTCTTGATCAATTTCAATCATTTCTTTATTTTTATATATACTTCTATAATTGGAATTTGTAAATGTATATAATGCTTGGTAATATATACTCATAATATGATTACCTGGTTTAAATAAATCTTTTTTTTTACTTGGAAATGTAAGCTTAACACATCATTAAAGTCTGCATCTTTTAAAGATATACAGTATTTTGGATAATAAGTGAATAGAAGCTTGGTGTAGGCTAAGTTTCCTTCTACTATACCAAGATTTCCTTCTCTTGCGTTTATGAATCTTTCATCCGAAAGATTAATAACAACTGCGCAATTAATCCCTTCTTTAAAGGTTGACTTTACTAAAATTTGAATTCCACCAAGATGTACATAATTCATTTTCTTTCTTTTCTTTTTAGGAATTTTTCTTAAAATCTGATCTATCATTGATTTTGTTAACAAATTTAACTTGTGTTTTTCTGTAGTTTGGGTAATTTGTATTACCTTTTCTACTTCTTGATATTCATGATAAGAGATTTTATTTCTTGCAAACATTCTTTGCATCCTACTAAATATATTATCTTCAGATTTTAACCTGAGTTGTAGTCCTTGAATTTTTCTTAATAATTCATTATCGAATGTTGCTTTTAAGGCATAACCTCTTTGATCTTCTTCAGCTTCAATTACTTGTACTGAAGTTTCTACTTCATTCTAAATTTCATTATTCATTTATTCAGAATCTTCTGAACTAGTTGAATATTCTTTATATAATTCTTCGTAAAATTCATCACTTTTAATTGAGGTAACTGATTCTAGATCTGAATCAATTTCTTGTCTATCAATCTTTGATATTTTAACATGTTTTTTATTACATTCGTAGCTTTTATGTCCTTCTTTGCCACAATTGTAACATTTGCATTTTTCTTTTGTTGGTTTGAAATTGTTTTTCTTTTAATAATACCTTTTTTTAGGTATATAATTTTTCTTTGACATATTTTTCCTTTTTATTAAGCTTTTCTTAATTTTTCTCCTTTTCTTATAAGGTCGTTCATTGCATCCCCATTGGGTTGCTGCATTTGTATTCAGACAATATATTTGAGTATTAATTCTTTTGGTTTTTCTTTGAACATTATGTGCCATGCATAATTGTCCAAGTCTATTATTTAGAAAGGATATTCTTTGTCCAAGAGTATCTTTTTCTTTATCTTCTTTTTCGTATTCTTCTCGGAAGTATTTAGCCCAAAAGCCTGGTAATTTTTGATAGTATTTTTCCATATACGGTAGCATTTTTTTGCTGCTATCAAATATTTTATAATAATATTCTTCGAATTCACAAGTGTATTCTTGAATATAGCTCATTTTACATATCTGTAATTTTTCTAATTGTTCTTTTGCAATTATTCTAATTTTTTCTCAATGTGATGAAGGACTTCCCTCTCCACCTAAGAATTCATTTCCTATATATTGTACCATATTTCCTATATATATATATATATATATATATATATAACATAGTTTATAGCTACGCCCCTGCTACTCTGCCCTATGCAATTTATGAAACTATCTTCTCTGGCTAATGCATATAATACCGTGCAACTTGCTATATTACCTACCTTGCAATGTCGTTGTTGCGTTGTTTCCTTTTGCTTATCCAACTCAAGCTGAATTATATGGTAATATGATGAAAACTTATTGCACTGTTAATATTCAGATAACCTTACTAAAAAGAATATTGAACCTGTGCTCATCGTTTTATTTAACCAATGAACATGAATAATTTACTTAGCTTTTCTAAGTTGGTCAAATGTATATTTTCAAGGTTAATAACTCATAAGGGTAAAAAAGGAACAATATGATAATTTATGCATTGATTTTATGAAATGACAAGTATTATGGACCAACTATTTATAGAAAGGGATGACATATAAAAAGGAACGGAGGGAGTAATTTATCGTATTTTACGTATTTTACGTACTTTTTAAATAATATATATTACTTCTCTTATCCCAATGTATGTAGCACAGATAAATTTCAAGATTCAATTAAATGTTATTAATTATTGAGATTTACAATACTTTCTACGTAGTTTCTAAATTAAATATTACATGTTACTTCTTTTGATTATTGTAGTTTATAATACTTTTTACGTAAATTTTTAATAACATATGTTACTTCTCTTATCCCAATGTATGTAGCACAAATAGAATTTCAAGAGTCAATCAAATGTTGTTAATTATTGAGATTTACAATACTTTTTACGTTGTTTCCAAATTAAATAATATGTTGCTTCTTTTATCCCATTTTATGTCACACAGACAGATTAATTTTATGAATCAATAGAATTTTTTATATGTTTTTTACCAATATTTTAAGTTGGCAATTATCATGATTTATAGTATTTTTTACACAATTTTAAAATATTTAAAAAATTTAAAAACAAGACAAACAAATTAAAACGGAGAACCACCAAAAAAGGGAAAATAGTGCAGCTGCCAGGCAGGCATGTAGACCATGACCTGTCTGGTTATTGTCACTTATATATATGTAATGGATACATTATATCGACTTGATTACAATGATATGCATCCTTTTAGATACGATTGCGAAAAAGTACGGTTTCAAATATGCTAGAAACATTTATTTATGGTCTTTCATCGTGTTCTTCCTCAATTGATATTAACCACAACTCATGATATACATACGAATTCAACTATTTAGTTTTGTTCCTACATAC
This sequence comes from Solanum pinnatisectum, assembly GCA_035578085.1. Lineage (NCBI taxonomy): Eukaryota > Viridiplantae > Streptophyta > Magnoliopsida > Solanales > Solanaceae > Solanum > Solanum pinnatisectum. The sequence continues at coordinate 39,276,023 of CM069079.1, read as the reverse complement.
TTAGTATCTTTCTTGTACTAATCACATACCTCTTATGCGCTATATTTTATCATTCTCAGGCTTGTGGATAGAGAGTAGCAGTTCATAGTTTTGATGAATCCTCATCATTGAGGACATAATTTTGTTATTTCTATTCTTATTTCAGACTTGTTTTATGGCTAGCTGGGTGCCTTGTCCCAACAAATCGTTTTATTTAATTTAGAGACTTTCATACATTAGTATTCAATTGTAATAGACTTTTTCTTAAGATCTATTTCAGTTATGATTTTAGGGGTCGTTTGGTTGAGAACAAGTTATTACAGGATTAGATATCCTGGATTAGCTATCTCAAACATGGCAACCAAACAAGATACAAAATTTTATTCCATCACTATTTATTTTTATCCCTCACAACAAACAACCCCTTAGTTTACAGTTTCCGCTTTAATTTTCATATGATATTCTTAGATATGTTATGCCAAGAATTATTTGGGAATCACTCGTGGTTTCAAATATCCTATTTCAGCTATGGTGTAAACTCAAATCGTGACAATAATGTAAAATACAATACATGCAATAATAATAATAATAATAATAATAATAATAATAATAATAATAATAATAATAATAATAATAATAATATATTGATTAAAAATTCAAAATGATAACTCAATGTTTATGTTGTTTATATTAAAAATGGCGGAATGACCTAGGAGGCCCCTGTACTTGGATCTGTTTGTAAGTTGGATCCTTATACTTTCGACTTTACCAATTGAACTCTTAAACTTATTGAAACACAATATTTTAAATTCCTTTGACTATTGACTGAACACATGTGGCATTAATATTGATGACTTGGAATGATGTGTAATTTCACGCGTTTTAAAGCAAATGAATATAATATTTTATATGAAAAAATATTAAAATTTTAAAAATAAATAAATGAAAAACGCTCAAAAGAAGAAGAAGAAGAGGAACAAGTCGTCATCTTCAAAGGCCAGGCCGCCCGCGTGCCGCCCCCACAATTAAATTTCTTCTTCCCATTCCACTCTTCTTCTTCTTCGGATCCACTCATCTTTCGCGGCGCACTGTCCCACTCTCAAATACTTTCTTAAAATTCCTTTATTTTGCTGTAAATCAACATAACCCATATTCCTTTCTGTTTTGCCATATTTCCACTTTCAAAATCTCATTTTTGTGCGTTCTTGGTGATAGTGCGTATTTGAAAAATGAAAAACTTCATTGATAAACGTAATGAAACTTTAAGAATAATAAATGTATTTAAAATTGTAATGGAGATTTGTTGGGTTTGCGTTTGTGAACCAATAGTGTTAAATTCAAGTTAAATAGGTAAGAATTCCACCCATTTTGACATGAATTTGGTTCTCAATTTGAGAGCAAAAATAGAGAACATAATGTTCAAAAATTCAAGAATACACAAAAGTAGGGCCTTCTATTTTTTATTTAATTTTTTAACACGTAATTTCTTATGTATGTTAAAAATGATGTGAAATTTCACGTGTAAATGAGTGTACTACACGCACACACATATGACGAGAAAAATGTTTAAAATATTGTGATTCAGTGAGTTTAAGGATTCAGTTGACAAAGTCTTTAAATATAAGGTTCCACCTTACAAACTATGCCAAGTACAAGGGTATCCCAAGTTATTCCGCCTATTAAAAACAAATATTTTAAACTATACATTGTAGTACACTATAATCTGTAAGGGGTCGTTTGGTTTGAATACAAGTTATGATGAGATTAGTTATGCTGGGATTAGTTATGCTGGGATAAGTTATGCTGGAATAAATTATGCTGAGATTATTTTTTATTGACTGTTTGATTTGTTGTATTAAAACTAATATGCATGACATACTACCCTTCATCTTATTTAGGCTTTTTATATATATTTTTTATGGAGCTTTATTTATTCACTTTTAAAAATAAATTAGAGTAAATGGTCTAAAACCCCCCCAACCTATACCCGAAATTCCAACTACACACTCCAATTTTACGGGTGTCCTATTACCCACCTGAACTTTATATTCTCTATTTTATACACACCTAAGTGTTAATCTGTCATGGGAGGTGTTCTCACCTCCTCTATGCGCGTTAAAAGGTTAATTTTGACCTCCATTAATGGCATTGCTAGCCTCCCAATCATCAGCCACCACTGTCGCCGCCTCCGGTGAAACCCAAGCCGCCAACAAAACCCCGTTCTCCTCTTCCCCTCTCCTCGTATCTCTCTCCCTTTTCGAGACAACCACCATGAAGACCTACCTCTGTTCTCACAACAAGGTCGACTACAACAACAACAACAAAACTTGCGTTTTGCTCTGTCGGCGACCTCGTGAAGCAAGCAAAACTTCGACGTAGCAGCAATATGCACAGATCAATATTCATCTTTGTTCCTCACAATTCCATAGGAATTTGAAAGAATTGGGGGAAGAAGTTACTTTAGAGATTTGAAGAAAATGGGAGAATATAGGAAAAAGTGGAAAGAAATTATAAAAAAATTGAAAATAAATAAATAAATTAATTGAATTTTCACCTGTAAAACGCGTGAAGTTCACAGGGGCAACACAGATCTGATTGTGGCTTTTTAGGGGTGTAATTATTACAGTTTTAAACAATTCAGGTGGGTGATAGGACTCTCGTAAAGTTGGAGTGTCTAGTTGGGATTTCAGGTATAGGTTATGGGGGGCGGGGGGTTTAGACCATTTTCTCAAATAAATTACGTGAATATGCTTAAATTTGTATTTCATATGAATTGAAATAGGCTCATGGGAAGCTTATCCTCTTCACTATCATAAGTAAAATATTAATTAAAAACAAATCAATCATAATTTGAAGTAAAAACTGTATCAAAATAACCAAATAGATTGGATCAAAACTCCAAAAATGCTTCAAGAAAACAGCGATAAAGTGACTAAAATACACCAAATCAGCTACAAAAACTGACTAAAACAGCTAAAACTGGACAAAGTTTGCATAAAAATAACCACAAAATTTGAATTAAATCTGAATTCAGACAGCAACAAAAAATCCACCAAATCAGTAACAAAAGCTGCATTAAAACATCTATTAAGACTTGAAAAAAAATATCAGCAAAAACTCCAAAAAATTGACCAAAATTGCACTAAAATACCTGCCAAAACTAGAGCAAGCAACTATAAATTTGTGTTAAGATTATTTCTTATTGAGTGTTTGGTTTGTTGTATTAAAACAATATATATTGCATAAATTTTAAGAACAAGTTGTTTGTTTACAAAATTACCTTTCGTTTTATTTAGTTAATATTTTCTTTGCAAACTTTAATTATTTATTTTTAAAAATAAAATATTTATTTTATTTAGCTTAAATATTTTTGTTTATGCATTCTCATGATAAGTACCATATGTATTTAAAAATGTAACTTTTTTCTTATTTAGCTTAAAAATAGAATTTCCCTCTTTAAGTTTAATTAAAGTGAAAGAAGATTTATGGGAAATCAAAATATAAATAAACATAAGAATTAGTCAAGTAAATTCATAAATAAAAATTATATTTATATCATGTAGTTTTTTAATAGAAAAATATAAATAATTATCCTAAAAATAAAAAGTAATGAATATTAGTATACATGACATTAAAATTAATGAAAATATACATAAATGTGAAAAATAATGTATACAAAGGGTTTAAAGGGATATAGTTGTCATTTTCCTATTCTATCCCGGGATAAATTATCCCGGGATTACTATACCATCAAATGGGAGGGATAACTTATTCCGATACTGATTCCTAATCCTGGGATAACTTATCTCAAGCTTTCCAACCAAACAAAAAAATAAAAGATACTTAAAATTTATACCGAGATTAACTCTCCCTATCCATCCCACCAGATGACCCCTGAGGTATCAAACTAAACAATCTTCCTAGAGACGCTACCCGCTTCGACTTACCGCCAAAACGGAAAGATTCAAATGCCTTAAGCAGAGAGCAGCTCTCGCGTCTGAGCTACGAGGAATGGAGGACGAGGGAGAAGCTCTCTCAGCATCGAGCGACAAATCCCTTAGAGAGCCAGAGGATGACATCGATTGCGTATCTAATAGTGGCGAGGACGACGACGATGAATGGAATGTAGAATCTCAGGCGGGTACCAGTTCGCCAGATGAAGACCGTAAATCGCAAAATGTTGATGCTCTTGTGAGGTAGCGTGAATTTTTATATACTTGAAAAGACCTACCATACTGTATATGTCATCGTACGAGTATGGTATATGTTGATTAATTTAGGGTTTCACAATTTCCATATGTTATCTGTGACAGAAGCTGTATAATTTGTCAGTTGCACAGTCTCATTTGAGCTAGGAACTCTAAGTGCAGCAGTTAATATGGATTAACTATGCCTAAATCCAAATTAGTTTGGGCCATTTGTATGAATCTTGTATATCCATTCTGCTGGGTTTGGCCAGTTGCTAATAAAGTTTGAATCTTGTGACAATGTTCTGATTCATGTTAAGTTTTTAATGTATTAGAACGCACATTTCACTTTTGTGCGAAATGAATTAGTCATACTTCTTTATCTCGATAAATCACTAATACTTAAGGAAAATTATCTAGGAGTCTTATGATATTGATCTATGATATCCTGATTGTTATGAATTCAGGGGTAACCTTATTGTGAAAAGACAGTCCCTACTTCCACGAGTCTATTCAGTGACAGATGCAGCAGCCAATCTCCGAAAGCCATTCAAACCTCCAAGCTCCAATGGTTACAGTAGTAGCAATGAGCATCTAGCTCGCCGTCTTTGTGCTCGTAAAAGGTTTGTGCCATGGGGTTCAACAAGTCCAACATTGACTGCTATTACAAACAGGCTGAAAGCTCCAGAAGCTGCTGAGATAGATGTGGTGGAAGACAATTTAGAACTGCCACCTGGTGTTGAACCTCTGGTGTTGTGGCAGCCTGAAGAAATTGTGGAGGAAGGCTATAGTTTAGTACCTATAATTGTGGATCCATTGCTTGTTAGGTTCCTTCGTCCTCATCAAAGGTACTTCACATGATAGGTGATATAGGGTGTATTTGATAATATTTATGTGATATTTAAAGGCGTATTGTTGAACTTAGTGATGAATGAAAAGGCAATGTTAGAATTCGAAGCTATGGATATTTAATGTATCATAGTGTGAAGCACTCAAAAGAATTCTTTATATCTTCTCATTAAGTTACTTTGTGCCATTTTATTTCATAATATTCAAGTTGAATTTGCAACATTAGTTTCTGAAGATATACATCAGTAAGTTGATAACCTTTTCACTCCTCCATCATAACACCAAAAAGAACATTTATTCCTTATTTCATTAAAAAGAAGAACTCCAAAAAAGAACATATCTATTATTCGCCGAACTTCAACCTCTTAATTTTGTCTTTAATACCATATGTTTTTTAATCTGTTTTTAAATGAATTTCAAACAAGTTAAGCAACATTGAGAAACTCTTAAATTTGACTATGTTTGCAGCATGTCGCAGCATCTATATCATTTAAAGACTATTCATTATTTTACTTGCAGGGAAGGGGTCCAGTTCATGTTTGACTGTGTGTCAGGTTCACTTAGTAGCTTCAACATTAATGGATGCATTTTAGCTGATGATATGGGGTAAAGTATTTTTGATTATTCTCCCTGACTATGTGTCTCTAAGTTGAGTGATCTTAGGTGTTTCATTTTGGCTTATTGGCTGCTCTTTGCGTTTTAGTGCAGTTTGGGGAAGACTCTGCAATCAATCACACTACTTTACACTCTTCTTCGCCAGGGATTTGATGGAAAAGCTATGGTCAGGAAGGCAATAATTGTGACCCCTACTAGTCTCGTTAGTAATTGGGAGGCCGAAATCAGTAAATGGGTTGGAGAAAGAGTTAAACTTGTTGCTTTATGTGAAAGCACCAGAGATGATGTTGTGTCTGGCATAGAAAGTTTTATCAATCCCCGTAGTAATATACAGGTAAGTTTTTTGAGCGATCCTAGTTACATTATGTTTGAGGGGTATCAATTCATATATTGTTCTCCCAGGTTTTAATTGTTTCCTACGAGACATTTCGGATGCATTCTTCAAAATTCAGTAATTCTGGATCATGCGACCTTCTCATATGTGATGAGGCTCACAGATTGAAAAATGATCAAACACTGACTAATCGAGTAAGACATGTTTACTTATTTGATGACTTAAATTACTTTTTGTGGATGAATTCTGTAATCTTTGTCGAGCCTAATTTAAAACTTGCGATTAGGCATTGGCTTCTCTAGCATGCAAACGCCGGGTTCTGCTATCAGGGACTCCAATGCAAGTGAGATCCTATCTGACTTTTCTTTAATATCTTTTATTAACATAATTTGTTTTTGCTACATAATGCATTTTTCTTTCCCACAATTTCCAGAATGATCTAGAAGAGTTTTATGCCATGGTTAATTTCACCAATCCAGGTATCTTGGGTGATGCTGCACACTTTCGGCGTTATTTTGAGGTGAGCTTACACTTGAATTCAAAAAATTTAACGTAAACTCTTATGTCCTTATTCTTTTTCCACAACTTTGTTGGGTTTAAAGAGCAGATAAGCTTTTTTATTATATCATCACTGAATGCAAAATCCATATCTTTTTTACTGGGTAAGGAGACATATATTGGTTATCATTATTCCTCTCTGTATATAAGCATTTACCTTACTGTGGTTTTCCTCGATCCAACTGTTTGCAGACACCAATAATATGTGGTAGGGAACCCACTGCCACAGAGGAAGAGAAGAAACTAGGATCTGACCGCTCTGCTGAACTGAGTTCCAAAGTTAATCAGGCAAGCTTTCCACTGAAAATTATGCAGTTTCAGAATTTCGGCTTGTTGTTGATCTATTATCTGCTCTGGCTAGTAATTCTACACCCAAATCCAGTGTAGAAGAAAGAGATATAATGGAAATATCATTCTATGAACCTAGAAGGCTTGAAGCCAGTCCATAATCTTTTTGTTATTCTTTTGGAAGAAAAAAAATAAATCTTCAAATTTGGAAAGTCCAAAATATTCAAGAAACGAAGTACAATCAGAAATGTTAGAAACCTAAATTAGTGCAAATTGGTTTTGATTAGGATATCACAGTCATTGCAGAGTTTGATGTCTGCCTCTTGTCTGAGGCTGCTTGTTAGGGACCCAAATCTAGCACATGCTCTCATATAATGATTTGGCGTGTTTTTTCTGCACATCACTGACAGTCTTTTTCTTTTTTTTCTACGGGTCTCAGTTTATTTTGAGGAGGACAAATGCGTTATTGTCAAACCACCTACCACCAAAGGTATGCCTTTTCTTTAATTCATTAGATATTGTAATATAGTGTATATTATGATAAGTGTTGATTGTGCTTCAGAAGATTTGATATTAAAAGAAGTTCAATGACTTTATCTACTGCACTTTTAGTTACTCTATCAGATCTGTTGTTTTGGCATATTGTTGTTTGAGGTATTAATTAAGTGATGAACTACCAAGTTCTGATTTGGTGTCTATGGCAAACTCCTTTGTCTCCTGTATGTTTGCCGGACAAAATTCGGACCAAGTAGAATAGTACTAACCTTTTGGATTTTAAAACAAATTTGACAGTGTTCTCATTCTTATGATGCTAAAGAAACCTTTTCCATCTAACAAATATAGGAGCGCAGCTGGCAGTTATTTAGTACTGTAAATATAATAATAGTAATAGTAATAATAATAATAATAATAATAATAAAAATAATAAAAATAATAATAAAATAAAATAATAATAAGAAAAAAGAATGTTACAAGTTGTTTAAGCAACAGATAAAAAAATAAGAAATAAAAAATTTTGTCTCAAAAGAATGTCTACTCATTTATCTAGATGATAATAATATGTTGGTAGGGGTAAGGTCTGAATATAGTCTACCCTCCTCAGACTCCACTTGTGGGACTACATTGGGTCTATTGTTGTTGTAATACTAATATGTTGGTAAGCATTTTGATCATTCTGAAGATTTTGAATGAATGCACCCTTTTACGCTGCAGATAATTGAAGTTGTTTGTTGCAAGCTGACACCGCTCCAGTCAGAGCTGTACAATCATTTTATACATTCAAAAAATGTAAAATTCTCATTTTGCTAGCTTTTTGACATGTGAATTATTTACATAATTTAGCTTGCTTCTTGGATAATTTAGTTTGCTTTTGTTCTACCACTACCAAGTACAGGTGAAACGAGCTATCGCTGAAGAAGCAAAACAATCAAAAATCTTAGCTTACATAACAGCTCTGAAGAAGCTTTGCAATCATCCAAAGGTGAGCTATCATTCTCTCATAGTTTCTTCAATTCTATGCATATGTAACAACTACACTACTTATTTTCTGAACTGGAAAGTATACCGGGTATTAAGTCTTCTTTTAAGAATACCAGCAAGGCTACAAGTTTTTGTTTTTTTGTGTGCTGTTTGAGGTTTTCTATATTTTCCCATTATATATGTTGAATGTTTCCCCCTACCTTCTCATTAGTTTCTTATTTAAAGGAATACAAAACAGAAAGAGAAAACTGATACTTATAAGATGTACCTAAAACCATTTCTTTAATGTTTGTTTTGGCAATTAACAGACTATTTTATTATATTTCTTTAATGATGGTACCTTGAAAATTTACCTGAAATTATTGCTCCATGTTGATACCTTAGCAATGTATCTGAAAATATTGCTTTATACAAAAGGCGAAATGGTTTGATGGACCCTCGTACTTGTATCAGTTTGTATTCTGGACCCTTTTACTTAACCATTTGTCAACTGAACTCTTAGACTCAATAAAACACAATTTAACAAATCCCTCTGACCATTGACCACGCTTATGTGGCATTAAAATGTCTGAGTTGGCAAAAGTGTGCAACTCCACGCTCCTTTAGGCGAGTGAATAACTTTTTTTTTTTTTTTTTAAACGCCAATATGAATTATTGATAGGCAAAGGCACCACAATACATGTCATTATAAATTGGAAAGGAGCAAGTGCCCCATCCTAATTCATTCAGTCAACATAGAAACATCCCAAAAGTTAACAAAAACGTAACTATTTGGGTTAGGAGAGAAAATTTTCATCAATAGATCCAAACTCTTAACCCTAGAAAATCAACCATGTCTTTCAAGCAAGGTGGAAAAGTAAATTTTTGGGTTAAATTTGTTTTTTTTTTTTTTAACAGATCAAAGTCTACATAGTAGATTGAACAATAACTCAAGAAAATTGTTAAAATCAGATTAAACATCATCAAAACTTTCTTCCAACAAGTGATAAATAAAGTTGCCAAACTCATCAATGGTAGCTACTTCTCTTAATAACAATCGGGCAACTTCCGAATAGGATCCAAAACAACATCAAATCAAATGCCTCTTCACTGCTCTTCATAACAAGAGCGAGCCTGTTGTTGATGCTCTCGTGAGTCTTCTTGGTCTTCTTTGCAGCCACCATCGTGGATTCTGGTGAGGAGGAACTACGTCGGAGATGGAGGATTTGAAGAAGCAATTTACGTCGACGGCGGCGAACCGGAGACCACTGCTTCGCAGTGGAGTGAGAGAGAGGCGGCACTGGTCAGTGGAGAGGAGAACGAGGTGCGTGAGGGTGCTAGGTCATGGCGGCGAAGAGGTTTCTCGGCCAGATCTAGTGGTGCGGTGACTTAGGTTGTTGGTTTTGTGAAGGTTGGAGGAGGAAAGGAAATGGTGATGGTGTGCGGCGGAGATGAAGACAGGTGAGGGAGAGAGTATATGCGATTTCGCTGGCAAAAGTGGCGACGACGGCGGCGATGGCTTCTCCAGTAGATGTTGGCCGTGAACAGTGAAAATGGGGAGAATCTATGGAGTTTTACTTTAAAGAATAAATTAAAATTCTTTTATTAAATAATTTTGGTTAATAATTTTAAAAAATAGTTATGAAATAATTATGACATGGCACTAATATGATGTGGATATGACATGTCATGTAAAGGAGAGTGAGCTACACACATGGTTGATGGGGCTTAAAAGTCTCATTTTAATTGAGTCTAAGGATTCAGTTGACAAATGGTTAAGTAAAAGGGTCTAGAATACAAACTGATACAATACAAAATAGGTGTTAAGAGCTTTTTGCACTTTACAAGATAGTGGTGAAGTTAATGGTGGTCTGAACTTGAAGGGACTTCCATAGAAGACTACTTCTTTATGATTGGAAATTTTGGAAAGAGAAAACTCTGAATTGTCCTTGCTTTACCTTGTTACTGTTTTTCCTTATTACTGTCACATGATAACAGAATTGTAATCCGAATAGGAGGTAGGAAATTTCTAATCCAAACATAGGAAAAGTCATGATATAATCCATTTTGGATTTGTTCAATTTTCAAAGTTAAGGTCAATGCTTGCAGAAAATTCAGTAAAATGAATATTCTCGAGGATTTGAATTTGGAAGATCAAAACTTTTACAATAGCTCTAGTTGTTAACTTTCTCTTTTTGATATCAAAGAAATTTTATGTGAGTTTCTGGCCCGACTCCTGTAGGTGCACAAGTTCGAAACTCTGGGGAGTATTAGTTTGCTCCTCCGCCCTCCTCCCAACATAAATACTATGCTTTGTTTGTGGCAGTGTTCGAAACCATGACATGTATGTAAAATCTCACATCATATGTTGTGTCCTTACCATGGAACCAAAGCCCTGGGGGCCCACCTCTCTGGTGTTAACTTGTTACTGCTTTTCCTTATGACTTTCATAGCGCCATATAATACCGAAAATTCCTAACCATGATATTATCCTTCTTGTGTTTATTCAATTTGCTAGTAACAAAACTGTTTCTTACTAATGTCAAATATCTATAGCTGATATACGACACGATGCGAGGTGGAAGTCCAGGGACATCCGGTTTTGAGGACTGCATCCGCTTTTTCCCTCCAGAAATGTTCTCTGGAAGGTAAGCTGTTTTAGCCAACTTTCTTTCTGAAGATCATCTTCAACTTGATTATTTCCAAATAAAGAAATGGCCTTACAAATAATCTGCTAGGTGTGGCTCATGGACGGGTGGCGCTGGATTGTGGGTTGAACTTTCAGGGAAAATGCATGTCTTAGCCCGGCTACTGGCTCAACTTCGTCAGAAAACAGATGACAGGATTGTTTTGGTTTCCAACTACACACAGGTATTGAGGAGTAACTATAGTTAACAGAATCTGAAGTGTGAAATACAAGTTTTGTTACATGTGTTAGTTTTCTTCGATTTGGACATATGTTTTGTTTGCTCTGGCTTTAATTTCAGCTTCTTAGTCTCATAGACCTCTTAGCATGGACAGGACTCCAAATTTTTCTCCAGCATGAATCTGTTATTGTTGGATGCTGGTGTAGAATTATGATTTCATGGCTTGTGGTCACAATTATGAATTCATGATTTGAAGGGGTAAATAGTATGCTGAGATTGTAAAAGTGCATTCTATCTTTTCTCAGATGTGTGCGGGGAGGGCTTTGGGGTGGCTTAAAACCAGTATTTTCCTTTAATAATGGGCCTGTTAGGGTCAGCACATCATTTTTTATACTGGTTAAAAGTGTTATGTATATTTTGGTTGGCTCTATCAGGATACTGTTAGAAGAACATGAGAAGATAGCTATTGGCAGTGGTTTAGTAGTCCATCACCACAGTTTGACTATAATATCCATATTTAGCCAATCCTAGGAGTGCCACTTCCTTTTCTGCAGATGTGCTAGCTTTCTTCTTCCCATTCTCTTAGTCGAGTACTCTTATGTTTTCCTGAAGTAAGATACATGCCAGTTGCCACATTGATCTTCATCAATCTTAAATACCTAGCGTTTTCCTCATTTCTAATGTTCTAAGTTCCATATTGTTAACAGAACAAGTGACTGTATTATCTCTTGGCTCTAGCTCCTTTAGTTACTCTCAGTCTAATATCTGCTGGTAAAACTTCAGCATCAGACAAACTAGTTTGTGACTGTAACTTTTGTTTCAGAAGATAATGAAGGTTAACAGCCTGCTTTCAAGATGTGAACACTGTGATATAGCATTACATATTTGCTTATTGCATTCAAGTTTTTAGTGTGTAACTGAAATTCTCTCATTTGTTTCCTCTTCCTTCATGAATAAGTAACTGATTTCTCTCTGTTATTTTCTCTTCCTTCTTTCTTTTGTCGTCTGTCCTAACTGTGAGTTGTGAATAATCAGACACTGGACCTTTTCTCTCAATTATGCCGTGAAAGGAGATATCCCTTCTTAAGACTTGATGGAACTACATCAATTAGTAAAAGACAGAAGCTAGTTAATCATTTCAATGATCCAGCAAAGGTACCTGGGGATTTTGTTACACTTTTTTATCTTACTAAGGTTTGGCATTACCAAGACTTGTTTTGTGCATCTTTTAGGATGAGTTTGCATTTCTGTTGAGCAGCAAGGCTGGAGGTTGCGGTCTTAATTTGATTGGTGGGAACCGTCTGGTTTTATTTGATCCTGACTGGAATCCAGCCAATGACAAACAGGTGAAAGCTTTGCCCGAGAATTACCAAATGATGCCGGAATATGTTGCTTATCAGGTACATAATATTCATATTTTCCAACTCTTCCTCAGGCAGCTGCAAGAGTCTGGAGAGATGGACAAAAGAAGAGGGTCTACATCTATAGGTTTTTGAGTACTGGAACTATTGAAGAAAAGGTTTGATTCCTAGAAGCCTTTACTTAACGAGTTCCTATCTTCTCTAATTGTTCGGTTGAAGAAATTTATTTTTATTTGCAGGTTTACCAGCGTCAGATGTCAAAGGAAGGTCTTCAGAAAGTTATTCAGCAGGAACAAACAGATTCTGATATCCAGGTAATGTTTTAGAGTCTCTTATTTTTTCTTATTCTTCTGCTGTAATGTGGTACCAATATGTGATTGCAGGGAAACTGTCTCTCAGCAGAAGACCTGCGGGACCTGTTCACATTTCATGATAGTAGGTATGTTCCATGCTAAATGGGATAGCTAATGCATTATGTGAAATCTCCTATACCTTCAAATGGCTCAAGTATTTTTATCAGTTATGGTGACTTTTGGGGATTCTGTAGTGTGGAAGTGCACCTCCCCCATTCCCTTTTGTTTTTTCACATCTGAGTAGTGCTGGCAAATGAACGGGTCGGATCTAATATAGATGGGGCTGAAAATGGGTTAGATAAAAATGAATAAAATTTCCAACTCACCCATATTTTATGTGGTTAAAAAATGGGTTGAATGACGGATAATACAGATATCCATATTATCTACACATATACAGGACTGAAATTTGCTAACATATTATATCAATCATCAATTGAATAGTTTGACATATAAACTATATAAACTCTATATAAACTCAAACAATTTGAGAAAGTTAACCGTTTGTATAATCTATATAAACTCAACACCATAACTGGTACTGAATTTAGAACTTTAAATAATCAAATAGAGTAAAAACAAAGAGGAAAAAACTCCTACCAGATCTGTAATCTTTACACTTTACCAATTAAATCTACTAAATTTCCTACTTGCCCCCATAAATTCTGTTTACACCAAAAAAAGGAACAACTAAGACAATTCATCCTAATCTTTTGAATGGAATTGCTGGTATTTTCCAAATGTTTTTAGTTCCTCTCTTTCCATACTATCCACCAAATACATGCTGTGATGATCTTCCACCAATCTTCCTCTCCATTTCTCTTTCCCACATTCATTCAATGATTAGAAAGATCCACACTAGACCTAGGCATAGCCCAATTTATGCCCAAAATACAAACAAACATGTGCCACAAATTTATTGTCGTCTTACAATGTAAGAAAAGATGCTCATTCCTTTTACCCTCTTGACCACATATTAGACACCTTTAACAAATCTGAAGACGTCTTCTTTATAGCTTTTTTTTTTTTTTTTTTGATGAAGTAATTAGTTCTATTGCAGGCATCAAGTAGATGCATAATAGTTACAAAAGCTTAGTAGTAAAAGGTCAGTTCTCCTTTGTAGCTTTTCTTGAGATATACATGCTCACCTTGCCACCAACCAGACAAAACAAGATACCTTTAATGGAATTTTTATCCTCCAAATCAGTTTCCTAGGCCATACCCCATTCGGGGGCGGCTTTCTTGTGGTAGTAATTGCGAACATCTCTCCTCTTCTATTAGCGTGCACAGTTTGCTTGCATGCTGCCTTAGGCACATCTCTCTATGGAGCTATTATGATTCATGAACCAAGAAGCTGATCTTGCATAGTGTTAACTTACTGCGTGTCTTCAATCAATACTATGTCATCTGCAAATAAAATACACCATGACACCTCCCTTTGATATGCCGCATCAGTTCATCCATCATCAAGGCAAAAAAAAAGGGGCTAAGAGCTGATCCCTAGTGCAACCCCATCTTGACTGGAAAGTGTTTTAAGTCTCCTTCCACTGCCCTTACCTAGGTCTTGGCTCTATCATGCATGTCCTTAACCACCCTAATGTTTGCTACATGTACACCTCTAGCCTCCAAACATATCCATAGAACCACCCTAGGGACTTTATCATATACTTTTTGAAGGACAATGAACACGATATGTAACTCTCTCTATACTGCTCCACCGATCTCCTTAAGGGATGAATGACTTCTGCAGTTGATCACCCCCACATGAATTTGAATTGGTTGTTGGTGATAGATACACCCCTCCTCACCCTAATCTCCACCACTCTCTCAAACTTTCATAGTGTGGCTTAATAAGCTTGATACCTCTATAGTTGCAATTTTGAATATGACCCTTGTTCTTGTACAAAGGGATCATTATACTCTACCTCCATTCTTCGGGCATTTTTTGTCGTCTCTAAAATAACATTAAACAACCCAGTTCACTCCATAACTGTCTTGCCTGCGGTCTTCCAAAATCCCATTGGCATATCGTTTGGCTCGGTCGGCCTCCCCTTCCTCATCTTACACATAGCCTCCTTAACCTCCTCAAGCTTTAAATGTATAACCAAACAATATTTTACAATAATGTTTGAAAAAAGGAAAAAGTTTTCATGGACAAACGGCTCCTTAGCAAGCACTAGCCCCATCATTTCTGCACATGTCTTCATGTGATGCCCTTTTTATATTCTTATTATAGATGGAGTATGATTGGATTTCAAAGAAAATTTAGAGCCTACCCATCCTTGACATATATCAACACTAAAAACTATAGAGCCAAAGGTAGCAGTGATGCTGCTTTCAGTGCTTGGGTTGCGGGTCATTGCCCACTGTATCACTGAACTGAGGGGACGTTCTGAAAGAGAAATAAAAGAGGGACAGTAGTGGGCATATGTAGAGAAAGAAAGAGAAAAGGGTTGGGCTTAGTTTTTGTGTTATGAAGACAAAAAGTTAAAATCTCTTTCTAGTTGCTATGGAACTATTAGAAGATTCTCTAGAAGAAATACGGGGTTCTGCTAAATTTTAATATGTTAGCTATTGTGCTACTAGGCGCATTTAAAGGGGGGAAATGGTTATAATATGAACCTGCTACCTTCATGCATATATAATGATAATATGGTTAAGAATTCATATGTTTCTCTTATTTGTTTTCTTTGGATAAGAAGAAAGATCCTATACTATATTGGAGGGGTTAACTGCATAGAAGAAACTTATGGAAGCTCACATTGTGTAATTTTTATGTTCCTATACGTTCAGCCATTTTATTATGAATTACTGTTACTCTCATCTTCATGCTCTAATTTTGTATCACGTACGACCAAGATGCTTCTTGTCTTCTATATTTAATTCAACTTCAAGTGTTAATACAGGTCTGAGATTCATGAAAAAATGAGCTGCGATCGCTGCCAACCAGATGCAGTGATGCCAGATGACAACATCATAGCTGAGTTGCACACTCAGGGTCATCAGCCTGATCAAGAGGATATTGGGGGGTTTGCAGGTGTAGCTGGTTGCTTGCATACATTACGAAGCTCAGAGAGGCAGGTTGGTATTTATTTGTATAGTTCAAGTATCAGTTCTGTTATTTGGTTCTCATACAACAAACACCCTTCTCCAGATAGGAGCTCCCAAGGAAGAGGACTTGGCCAGTTGGGGTCATCATTTTTCCCCAAAATCAGTACCAGATGTAATTTTCCAGTCTGCAGCAGGAGATGAGGTAAGCTGAGAGTTCAAATTACTGTTGCATTGAGCTCAGACTAAACCCCTCTCCTCTCATGTCCCCGAGCAACAAAAAAGTAAATGAAGAAAAAAAAAGGAAAGAACGGTGAGTCAAACTTCTGAGTTCTCATTTAATGTACTTAAAGATCTACGAAAAGCTAATCACGTGTCATACTCCAATTTTTTTTAAAAAAATTAGTATGACCAGTGGAAGGTATATGGGCAGATTTGGTATTATGTGACAGTTACATTTTATGATACTATGATAATATATATTGACGCCAAAAGAAAAAGGACAAAAACTTAACCTTCTATGTCCCTCGGGGTCTTGTTTGCTGTTTCATTACATTAAATTGGAATACTCATTTTTCTAATATTTGCAGGTTTCGTTTGTTTTCACTTGCCAAGTGGATGGGAAACTCGTGCCTGTTGAATCAACTCTAAAGTCAAAACAAGAGGTGGAAAATAGAGATTCACCTCATTTCAAAGAAATGCTTATGAGAAATGCCACATTTTCATCTCCACGTCAAGCACCATCACTAAAGACAATGTCATCAAGCAAGCCGTCTAGTGAGAAAGAAAACTCACTTCCAAAACAGGATTTGATATTGCAAGCTCAAGCACTGTCAGCATCAACTCCTAATGGAACTTCTATGAGTACATTACCTGCATTTTTTAAACCTATACAAAAGCCAAGAAGCAAGTTAAATAGACCTTTAGAAGATACTAAAATATACGAGAAGAGCAAACTCTCTTGCGAGAATCTTTTGCCCAAAAAGAGATTATCTCCTGATTACATATATGATGATGATTTTGCCTAGAACTTAGTCCCTCTCTGTTTTTTTCCCTTTTGTTTCAGTTTTACCTGGTTACATGCATAAACAATTCCCCAAGCTATCAAACCTGCTATATGTTTCAATTATATCTGGTCCTAATTAATGATCCAAAGTAGCTCTCAATACAGAAATTTGATTAATGAAATTATTTGCATTGTAAAATTTGGTTGGTTTGGCTAATTCTTCTGGCCTCGATTCAGGTAACATTTCCATTAGTCAATTCTTATGTTTTGCAAGTGTTTTCTATTTTTCCCATTATGACATGTTGGAAAGACACTTCATGCTATGCCATGCCAAGAAGTTTGTTGATGGGAATTTAGTTGCAGTTCCACACCTTGTAACCCCTCTCTCCACCTTTTAATCTCCTATGTTTTCTATTCCTTTTCCTTCTATGTGACTATGTATTATACGATTTTAAAAAATATATATATACAAGAAAAATAAGTTTATTTATGGATCTAGGTCGTCTTCAAATAGACAAGCTGAACTTTTAGGATTTCGTTTATCCATAGTATTTGTCCATTTTGATGATTTGGCCTAGGCGTGGCAATTCAACTTATTGAGTCAAATTTGGGTGAGTCATAATGGGTCAAGATTTAACTCAATCCAAATTTGCTCAGTCTTAATGTGTTCGGTCAAAGTCAGGTAATGGGTTATAGATGGGTCAAGACCCAACCCAAATTTATAAAAATTTTATTGTTTTATTTTTTCTTTTATTAAAATAGAGAAAAGACTCAAATATGCCACCGAACTTTGACAAAAGGCTCATCTATGTCATATGTTAAAAGTTTGATTCATCCATGTTATTTCTGTGTCACGATATGATTTCTCAGGTCATGATGACACCTATTGTATCCACCGGTAGGTAACCCATACCCGAAACTAGAAGTGACAGTCTATCTCGCGGAAGAACATATAAAAGAAGCAAGGAATAAATAGCATAGAGAAGAAAGGGAAATAAACAAATAAATACATCAAAAGACAATCCCAAGATTTGACATCAGTTGGTAGTCGAGCTTATAATCAAAATAGGAGTACAAGGCTTTACAAATACAATAAGGACCCGTTTGGTAGACAGTATTAGATAGAATAATTCATAGATTAAAATTTAGTACATCTAATAAATTGTTTGGTTACTTCATAAATTTAATCCATGGATTGCTTATCCACCATATTTGGTCTCATCTTATCCCTAGAAAATGGTGGGATTACTAATCCAAGGTTTGTTAAACCTTGGATAAGACCCCTAAATGACTAAACTAACCCCTTATTCCTTTTTCTAAACTTCTTTTGTAATTTAATTTCCTTTTTATTTATATTGAAATGGTTATAAATGTTCTTTTTTTAATTCTCCAAATCCGTTTAGTGTAATTTAATGATTTCACTAATATTTTATTCTCCATTTTTTCTTGATTTTTATTTTATTCAAGATAGGTTGTCGATTACCCACTTGAACTATTTGTTTTTTTTTTTTTTTTTAAATAAGCTTTAGGTGTTGAACAATTTAAGTAGTCTTAAATCTATGTTAAGTTTAAGATATATACTTGACCAACAAAAAATTAGAAATACGTTGTGCCATCAATGATCTTCGTAGTGGTACATCACACCTTAAAATTAATAACAATTTTATGTATATATGTATTTGGATTAACTAATTAAATGGAATAGAAAATTCTTTTAAAAAAATTGTTCGGTCTGGTGGTTATCTACTTTCACCCAATTACATGAAATAAACACTCATAATAACACAAGGGTATAATAGGAAAGAATTTTTTTGTTGAGTTTTAAATCAAACACAAAATTAAATGGAAAGTAGTGAACCAAACAATTGACAAAAAATAATCCCTGCACTACTAATCTCTGCATTACTAATTCATGCGTTACTAATTCATGCATTACCAATACCTGCATTATCAATATTTGTACCAAACGACCCCCAAGTACATAACTATCTCTGAAAGCATAATATAGATTAGTCCTAGCCAACATAGAGGGAGATCGACAACTCTGACGTCAGGAGCTCAGCCAGTCTTTGAATCCTAAAAGCTGCTCCTTACAAGATCCAAATCAACAACAAGACCTCGTACTGTGATCTATAGGGTTGAATACCAACAAGCGGTACTCAGTAGGCATAGGCCGACTGAACTCCAAAGATAAAACAAGTAAATACAACATATAAATAAGAAAATCACATCACACAAGTATCTATCGAGGAGATCTAGTATGGTAATACATATAGAATAAAGGAATAGTTAATAGTAAGTAAGAGACCAAGACAAACGAGCATACCTGGAGGCGCAAGCCTAACAACTTAATAACGATAAGATCCTACTACGGAAGTCAACTAACCAAGGAAAGAACCACAATAATACTGCTACTCAACGTAACCACAACTGAATCAAAGAGCACTAAGATAGGGCAAAACCAACCACTTAAGCAACTAACGATCAATTCGACGTAATGTACACAATTTTAGTCAAACAATAACCTAATCGGACCTCTATAAGATCGAAGTACAAACAACAAACATAATCAAACTGCCCCCTTAAGACCGGCAGGTGCAAACAACTATCAATTATACTAGTGATAGGCAATGCATATGAATACACGTAATGTAGAAGAAACCAGCTAAGCCATCAACACAAAGTTTCACACAACCAAGTATATACACCTACCTCATGTCCCTGCAGCTAGGTAGGAACCATGCGACTCCCTCATCATGTTCAGTGGGTCACACGACCCATAGGGGACACGGGAAGTCAATATACACTGCTTGGTTCGATCCGAGACTTCCCAATATATATTCACCGAATACAGTTGTATCCAGTCAAAGAGAGGATAAATACAATTGTATTCGCTGGATTTCGAATACAATTGATACATAATACAAAATAATTGTCATTAAATAAATATATAATACATTGTAAAATAAAATACAAAATACAATCCTCTCTTGTCCCTCTCCCGATCTCGCTCGCCTCTCTCCTCCTAATATGTATTCATATTGATACAAATCAATTGGTATTTGTATAGCTGTGAATTATAATGAATGAAACTGTAGCTAAGAAATCCTATTATGATATTTGCTGTTTTTGAAAGTTTCCCCATATTTAATAGAGTAAATTTTAGGTTTAGCAAACATAAAAATCATATTTGTATGCTATAACTATAGTTTGTATAATTGCGCTCCATAACAAACTTTATGTTTGCTATGACTATTAATATGTATATTTCGGTATACATATACAAAAGAATCAATTGTATAATCTGTGTTTATATAAAACGATAAAGAGAGAAAGACAAAAGAAAACTGGGCAGGAAAAAATCTGTATTTGTATAATTATAAGTGTATATGACAAAAATATATGTATTTGTATTTGTATATATAATTTTCTCTCGCTTTATACAAACACAAACACAATTTATACATTTGTGTTTGTATAAAAGTGAGAGAGGCAAGTGAGAGTGGCAAGCGAGATTCTCTGGGAGAGAGGCGAGTGAGAGTGGCAAGCGAGATTCTCTGGGAGAGAGGCGATCGAAAAGATATGTATATATACAGTTTTCTTTCGCTTTATACAAACACAAACACAAACACATTTTATACATTTGTGTTTGTATAAAGTGAAAGAAGTGAGGGAGAGACTGGCAGCGAGAAATGGAGAGTGGCGAGCGAGAAAATCAGGGAGAGAGGCGAATGACAACTGTTTGCTACGGATTACAATTAAATCAAACTGTGATTATACCATTTAATTTGAATTAATAATTTGCTATTTTATACAATTTTTCCTATTTAATATCCAGCTGGACAAAAAGTGACTACCCGCCCAATTTTCCCGTCCATTGTGGGCCGATCCGAATCCGCCTGTTTCTCTATTACCCGAGCTGAGGGGCAGACAAATTGGGTGCTACGAGAATACAAATACATACAGGAAAATGTGGAAAGACAGAGGACCAGGAGTGAAGATCCTCTGGCTTTGGGCCATTGGAACTGCTGGAAGTATACCCTTCCTTCTTCTCCATTTTTTGAGGTTTACCTTTTTCCCCAAAACTTCAGTTTCTTCTTCTGTTTTTGCAGTTTTAGTAACAAGCGTAGTGAGGACCAGACTGCGGGATATGGAGCAGTTTATGAACGCTCAGCAACAAACGCCTGGGCCTATTGACTCACCCGCGATAAGCGACAATGATGATCATCAATCATTGAATTCTGAGGATTTCATTCGGGAGGAGAAAGGGTGAATAAGAGTCTTGTATGCTATGTGTTTGATGAATTGTCTGAATGGTGATTTTAATTGTTCCTTTACAGAATTTGGAATTATTTGACTCTTTTCTGTTTTTTCCTTTAAAGTTTTTATCAATTTGCAAGCTTTATATGTTGATCGTCTTTGTTTGAAAGCATAATACATAAATATGTCTTTTAACTTGACTTCCATTGACATATACTCCCTCCAACTTTGAGATTACACTAGTAGACATTTAGACTTGTATAAAATTGAACAAATAGACATATTTGTCCTAGGTGGCGTCGTATATGACAATTTTGTGTATTACGCCACGTAGAACGTGTGTGTATATTTGTTCAATTTTGTATAAGTTTAAGTGTCTATTTGTGTACCTCCGAAGTTGGAGATCATAGATGCAAGCTGAAGCCAAGTTAAAGAGCATATTTCTGTATTATGCCTTGTTTGAATGCTGTATAAAGTAAAACCAGTAAATTAGTTGGTCGCCTTAATTGAGAAGTTATACCTGGTAAAAGGGATCTTTCTTCATATTTAGCAAATCATTCATCTGCTAGTGTAGTTTTTGAAGCTAGGGGTCGTTTGGTAGTTGATTTGGAGGTGAGTTATGCAGGTATTAAATTCTGCGTCAGTAATACCAACGTTTGATAGTTAGTTAGGAGGTAAGTTATTCATGTATAACTTCATCAACCTCAGTAACCAGACTCTTCTTCCCATACTATGGATTTATTGCCTTTCATATACATTAGACATGCTCCATTGACATTGTTCGGAGTAGCTGAAAATGAGGTTGGTTGTTCACTACTCTCGGTAGGAGGATCTTGTATCAGGTAAGAAACAAAAAAGGAGGATCTTATATCAAGCTTTATGCTCTGCAGATTTGTTTCCAGAGAAATTGGAATGTCAAAACCATGTCGTGGCCTAGACATGTCCATCTTTGTCTTACCATGAGTTCTATGCTCTGCAAGAGTCGTGGCGTCATTCTATCACACAACATATTCTTGTCACATACATGTTGAGGCTTCATTGAGTCAATATTTGATCTGCCCTCAATGGAACTTCACTTGACTTTTGATAGAGTGGCCGGCTAGAAGGACCAGAGAACACAATAAAGCTATAAAAATGCACTCTTGCGATTGTTACCTCTGCTACAATGCAATGGCATTACTCTGCATTTCCTTTGTATCATAGATCTGAAATAGTAGATAATCTACTTATCTAATTTGTTTCTACTGTTGACTTCTGGGCTTGTGTATACCTCCTTCATTTTAGAGATTTCGGGAAGGTAGCTAATCTACTTAGCTAACTTGTTTCTAATACAACTTGCCCTCAATTAGGTTTTGGTCTAGTGGTGAGAGCACAATGCATGATGTTTTCGAACCTTGCCACATACAAAAGCCTAGTATTAAGTTGAGAAGGGTAGACGGGCGGGCCTGAATTGTGAACAACTGGCTCTTCAGGATTTCTTAGTTATTACAAGTATAGTGTTTCTAATATGACTTCTTGGTTTGTGTTTTGTGTATTAAGGAAGATGCTCCAATGATTAAGTCAGCATATTAACACTAAACCAAGAACTCAAATGCAGTGGTAGTAACTCACAACACTACAGGAGCTACAAGTGGAAAATATGGAGGTAGTCACTCTAGAATGCTCTCAGCATATGCAACAACTCAATGCCCACGTGGTTTGGTTATTGGTTTAGTATATTTAAAAATCAAAAACCGAACCAATTGATGTGTATGCATATGTCAATATCCCCTTCTAAACCTGATGATTTTGAAAATTCATAGGGTTGAACTTTTAATTAGCTTATTGCATGAACAAATTTTCAAGATCAAAAGTCAAACGTGTTTAGCCCGACTTGGTTAAACACTGAATCATATATATATATATATATATATAAAAGAGAACCTTAGGCCTGCCTACGTAGCGCCACCACAAATCAGAATTCTCTTTTAATTTATTTATTTACAAAACTAGCCTTCCCCTTTCATGAAAAGTGTGAAATTTATGAAAAGTTGTGCTTTTTATGAAAAGTTGCGACTTTTATAAAAAGTTGTGAATTTTATGAAAAGTTATGACTTTTATGAAAGGTTGTGATCTTTCCGAAGGGTTGCAACTTTTCCAATAGTTGTAACCTTTCCAATAAGGCACAATAAACATTTGTTCACACTATCATTTGTTGCCTATAAATAGAGAGATTTCTTCTCATTTTAAAACAACAAAAATTCTGAATCTCCTCTTCTTCTTCTTCTTCACAATTAAATATTTGTGTACTTCGATCCTGTTGAGTGGCTCACTGACACCATTGCTTATGTTAAAGATCTTGATATGTATTTTTATAGTCATTTATTTATGCTTATGTTATTAAGTATAAATGATAATATGTAATATATTATATTTTCCTTTACATTGTTAATGTTTGTTACTACGTAATTGTAAGATAATATAGTGTTTTAGTTTTAATAACTGTTAGATTTTAAGTATTATTTTTAAACGTAAAGTACTCGACACTATGTACCCTCTCAATTTCATATTACTTGACTTGGCACATCTTTTAGAAAAACTTTTTTTTGAGATGTATTTTACTAAACTAATCTTATTAATTATACTTTGAAACTTGAATTTAACTTACTACTTTATATAATTATTTAATATTAAGGCTAGAAAAAATAAAATATAATAAATTTTCTTTTCTTAATTAAAAAGTAAAATAAAATATCTATTTTTGAATCGAATAAAATTATCTAAACAATTATATTGATCTAAATTACCAGCAGGTAATTTAGCACATTCCAATTAGGGGATGGACCTATAAATATTTTATTTATTTTTTTAAAATATGAGGGTAGGGCTAAGGGAAAATGAGGTACAGGATCACAGTCTTAATATTTTTTTCAAAAAACAGTAAAGAAAATAAATTGGTAAATTTTATCTTGTTTTATTAAATTATATTTATTTCTGACCATTTATATTTCTTTTCTAGACATAATAGTACACTTGAGGAATGGTTAATTGGTTACAATCTTGACCAGGAATTTTTTTAGCTATACACTATCTAAATGATTAATACACTTTCTTTGAAGAAAAACAGAAAAATAGATATAAATTAGCCAGACAGTTTGAGTACTTAAAATTTATTATTTTTAAAAGTAAAAAAATATCAATTACATTGAAAAGAGTTAAGGAGCTCTAGTGAAATGTAATGCGCCAATCGTACATGGTTATTATAAACGCTTCAGGATCCTTCTTTTTTTGTACTAACGTTCTGGTGGCTATGACACTATTATACTACGGGTGTGTTTGGTACGAAGGAAAATGTTTTCCTGGAAAATAAGTAGACTTTGGACTTATTTTCTCATGTTTGGTTGGTGAGTAGAAAATATTTTTCGGAATTTTTTTTAGCGTTTGATTTATGAATGAAAAATATTTTTGAGAAAATATCTTTTATTTTTAAAAACAAACTTAAATTTCTTTTGGAAGGGGTGTGGGACTGTCACGACCCGAGCCTACACCCTGGACGTGGCCGACACTCGAGAACCATTGCTTGTCCCCAAGCGAACCCTCATCCTGGCTGACTACAAGCGGAAGACTAACTCAAGCATACAAAGCTTAAAACAGAATGAAATTCATGAAACTCAATTACAAATCTTTAACTCAAATGAATAACTCTGAATTAAAAAAAAAATTCAACTAGCCAACAATAGGCAATTCAAGTCTTTAATACATTTAATAAGACAAATGAACAGACTTCTGAAACTCTACTGTCTATCTATGAAGCCTCTAACTGACAAAGATGAAAGTCAGGACAAGACCCACGACATCCTAACAACTGATATAACTGAAAAGTAAATGAATTCCTTCGGAAGCAAGGAGGCTCACCATAGCTAACTCGAACTCCATGTGGTATCAACGAAGTTCCTATTGACGATCCCACTGAATCTGCATCATGACAGGATGCAGACCAAATAACTCAGTACATGGAATATACGATCATGTAAGGGGAATTCTAAATCATAACAGAATCTTGAAACTTAATAAAAAGGGAAACATACCTACCTCTTCTCAAATTTACTCAACTCAAGGAATACTCAAGGATACTCAAAACTACTCTAACTTACCCAACTCAGAAGTACTAAAGGATAAGATACTCAACTCAGTAATTAATAAGGTTCTCAACTTAGTGAAATTCAACAATAAGGTATTCGACACAATGAAACACATATCAACTCAAGATACTCAACTTGAAGGTACTCAACTCAAGATACTCAACTCGAAAGACTCAACTCATGATACTCAAGGATAAAACAATAGTAAAAGATGCAATATATATGGAAAGCTGTAAAAACTGTAGATAACAACTCAATGTATTGAAAAATACAATAATACTCAATGTGTATAAAAAAAATACAATATTACTCTGTGGGAGTTTCTCTAATCAACAACCACCACTATGAGCCTAAATGATGATACATCGTCTTGCCCACGCTGTCAGAACTGTCATATACTTTGCTGTCATATAAAACTCCTTAACTAAGGGGATCCACTAGTCTATGCTAAAAAGCACTAAGGAGTTATCTAAAAATTATGATCCTTTCTACCCATGATGGCTACATGGTTTATGGAGACTTGAGTTATTATGAACTCGCGTCCCCATATCGGTGCTCAATACTACTCCCAAAATATACTTAGCTCATATGTTTTAAAAACAAAACTCTTTCTGTGATTTGAGATACTTACTCAAAAACTAGCTCAAAGGTTCTATTGGAAATCGATGTTTCCTTTCTTGTTCAAATGTGAAAACATTTTAACTCTTGGGAATACTTAGTTCCCGTATAATCTTTGAAGAAATGAACTTTACTCTTACTCTTTACTCAACTCAAAGTTTAAGTCTTAAAACAAAGTTAAAACGTTTGTAAAAGACTTCTTAAAATATGGTTCATGCCGAATTATGGACATGAACGACTCAATGCAAGGTTTTCAATAACCATAGATAGAACTCAATACTTGGAACTCAAGAACTTCAATGATACTACTCATTTCAAGAATGCCCAACTCAGAGGGTTCATGCGGAATTATGAGCATGAACTACTCAACTCAAGGACTTCATGGGTAACATGTAATAGTCCCATGATTAGAAATATAATCTCAAAGGGGATTAGAAATTCAATACTCAAGACTTAGAACTTGAAGATACTACTCCTCTCAAAAGTACTCAACTGATGGAGTTCATGCGGAAGTTATGGGCATGAACGATTCGACTCAAGGGTCAAAATATCAATAAGGAACTCATGTATACGACTCTTCTAATTCTCATACTTACTTTCTCAAAACTTAGTTCAAATCAATAGTTTATCTCAAAGGATTCACAATTGAACTCAAAGGCTTTCTTGAACTCTATTTTTAACTCTCTCTTGAATGTGAATTATAAATTCAAGGGTTATGGTTCATGATATGAAAGATTTCATGATGACAAAGTACACTCATGAGTACATTCTCCTTATCCTCATACTCACTTGCTCGAATCTTGAAACAAGTTACTAGAAGTTGTAGAAGACTCCATAAAGGATTCAAAGGGACTTTTGTAGAATGTTCGAAAGAATTCTCAAAACTTACCTCTTAACTCTACCTTGAATTTGAATTATGAATTCAAGGTTATGATCATTTTACGAATGATTTCTAGGTGTTTAGAAGTAACTTAGAGTAGTTAGAATCGAAAGAGAGTGAAAGTGCACTTTAAACGAACTCAAACGAAGAAATCGATTGCAAACTGGAGGGGGTAGGCGACCCTGGGGCTATGAGTGGCGCAGGGCGCCAACCCCTAAACTTTAGAGCATACCTTGAGGCGCTCTGGCTGGCACGACGCACCAAGCCCCAACCCAGAAGACCCGATGAAATTCTTTGCTCGTTTTCTCACCCTAATTCGCTTAGAATCGAACAGTTTCTTCCCCAATCACTTGGATTCGATTACTTAACATATGTTCACTCTAATCTACTCAAATCACTAAATTTCATCTCAAGAAATCATCAAAACCCCAACAAAACAAGATTTAGAATAAACTTCAAGAACATCTATCAAGAACTCATCAAGAACTCTAATCTTTCAACTTTAAGAATGAAATTTCGTTGAAAATAACATGATTGGCGTGTGGGTGAACAAACCCAACACTATGGAAGCTTACATACCTCTTAGGGATTAAACCCAAATCTGCAAGGGAACTCAAGAACTTCGACGAACGCCTTAATCCTTTCCTCTTTTCTCCTCTTTTCTCTTCTTGAACTCTCAACTAAAACCCTAGGCATATATTAGGATTATAAAATTGAACCTAATCAGATAGACCCCTAAAACATTACTAAAAATGAATTAAATCTGATTTGGTAAGAAAAAGACCAAAATACCCCTTACTATTTTCGGGTAACTTTCCTTATTAGGACATCTTAACTTCAAAAGGGCATATTTCACTCATCCGAATTCGAATCTTAGCAAACTCGGTGGCGTTGGAAAGATAATGCAAAGACCTTTCATTAGCTATCTTGTAGCCAACCTAACTCATCTTGTACGGAGAGTTATGGTCATTTGGGGCTGACCCAAAACTCATTTAAGCATAACTTGCAAAATTTCAGATTTTGCTATTTCCAATTTAGTTCTTTTTGGAACTCAAGGTGCTCTACCTAGTGATCTTAATACTTAAGAAATTTTTAATTCCTTGGTAAAATCCTACTCACCACGAAGGATGGTTCAAGTCGTAGTTCAAATTTTTTTGGGGGTGTTACAGGGACTGATTGGGGAGTCACAGTAGGGGTGGGGTGAAAAATAAAAATTTGAAATTGAAAATATTTTTTTGAAAAACAAAGTTAATTTTTGGAGGGTAGGGGCTGGTATGGGGGTCATGGGTAGGGGTTGGGGGAAAAAATAAAAATTTGAAATTGAAATATTTTTTAAAAACAAACTTAATTTTTTTGGAGGTGGGGGTCGCGACTAGGGGTGGGGTGGAGTGAAAAATAAAAATTGAAATTGACAATATTTTTTAAAAACAAACTTAAATTTTTTTTTGGAGGGGGTGGGGGGCTGATGGGGAGGGGGGTCATGGGTAGGGGTGGGGTGGAAAAATAAAAAATTGAAAATGAAATTTTTTTTCGGAGGGGGTGGGGGGTCGCGGGTAGGGGTGGGGTGAAAAAATAAAAATTTGAAATTGAAAGTATTTTTAAAAACAAACTTAATTTTTTTTGGAGGGGGTGGGGGGCTGATGGGGGCGGGGGTCGAGGGTAGGGGGTGGGGTGAATTTTTTTTTTTTTGAAATTGAAAATATTTTTAAAACAAACTTAATTTTTTTTGGAGGGGGTGGGGACTGATGGGGGGTGGCGGGGGAGAGGGTGGGGGTGAGGGTGGGGTGAAAATAAAATTTTGAAATTGGAAATGCTTTTAAAAACAAACTTAAATTTATTTTTATTTGGGGGGGGGGGGGTAGGGGGTGAGGGTGAGGTAAAAAAAATAAAAACTGAAGTTTAAAATACTTTTATTTAAAAAAGCTTTAATTTTTTTTTTCAACAAAAACTATTAATTTTTTTAAAAGAAAAATTGTAATATGAAGTTGGAGGAGAGTTTTGAAAAATGTTTTCCTTAATTTTTGAAGGAAAGTCATTTTCTTTAAATTTGAGGAAAATGAGTTGATTTGGAAAACATTTTCCAAAATATTTTACCCAACCAAACATGAGAAAATTGAAAAATATTTTCCTTTGTACCAAACACACTGTACAACTTATCTTCTCCTTCAAAGCTCTGTCCTCTTTTTAGTCACTAGATCTTTCATGAATTTGACATAGTCTAGCATTTGTTTTAGCGCTTCGATCAAAAGGACATTTATTGAGAGTTGTTTTAACATTGAGATAAATTTGCAATTTTTTCCCTTCTTCATACTTTTTATATATAATTTTTTAAAGGGCGTGTAAAAAGAAAATGTGACAATTAATATGGAACGAAGAAAGTAATTAGCATGGACCAACTCATTGTTAACTTATCAATTAGAGGATTAAGAAAGTAATTAGCATGACCAACCCATTGTTAAACTTATCAATTAGGGTAACCCCCCCCCCCCCCCCCGCCCCCCCACTTCTTTTTTAAATGTGACAATCAATATGGAGCGGAGAAAGTAATTAGCATGGACCAACTCATTGTTAACTTATCAATTAGGGAATCCCCACCCTCCCACCCTCTTTTTGGGTAAAAATTGTTAATTACTATGTGCAAATAACACCACATTCAAGTGGTCAGGCAAAATTGATCCTCCTCGTTGATATTTTAGATATAATAATAGGTGAACTATTCATATATCGTTTTGAACATACTTTCTCTGTCCACTATTGCCCACTGTTGACTTGACACAAGAATTAAGAAACAGTAAATGATATGTGTAATTTAACCAAATCATCCTTATTAAATATATGTCATCTACACATTGAAAAATGAATAATATTTAATACTCCCTCCTTTTCAAATTAATTAAATTGTTGAGGTGTTTCACACCCTTTAAGAAAAGAAGATTAAGACATAAATTATGCATAACTTTCCATTTTTATTGTTATTAATTATTATCAAAATTATGATTAAAATAACTAAACATTAATTAATAACTAATTCCAATACTAACTAATGAAGGGTAAAATTGGAATAATATTCTAAAAATAGTCTTGAAAATTGAACAATTAAGTTAATTTGAAAAATGAAAAAATGTCTCAACAATTCAATTAATATGAAATGGAGGGAGTAGCAAGGATAAAATAGACACAAAATGATAAATTATTCATTAATTTTATAAATTAGACAAATATTATTGGATATTTTAAATGATATAATGGACAAATAAATACGGAGAGTGGGAATATTTTTGACAATGATGCAAAGATAATAATGTTCGAGGTAATTATCTCAATGTTTTATATATAACATAATAACAATATAACCATTGAGCTTCAAAAACAAATAAAATTGGAAGAAAAAAAAGAAGAGGAAAAATTGTACGAATGTTTTCCTATGCACGCAGTTGATCTATCTTGGGAGTTGTCATGCAAGTAGGGCCGGATCAACATAAGTCGAGGCCTAAATCAAAATTTCAATTAGAGACTTAAAATCTAAACAAATATCATATGTATTTATTCAAAAAAATTATTTTTCTTACACTTTTTAAATTCAAATTGTTGCTTAATTCTTTTATAAATGATTTTTTATTTTTTTTGGTTGATTATTAGTTTTAAGTAAATTTTATAAATTCAACGTTAAAAAATATCCTTTTACTAAGAGTCTAAGACAATCATTATATGGATTGTTAACATAACTCTATAGGTAATAAATTGATAAATTTTAAATAAAAGTAAGAGTTAAAATTATAGAATATGATTCAAAAAGTTGATAACATGATCCCAATTTTAACGCACTTGTTGTAATGCTTGAAAATTAATTAAGTAGATACTAATAAGAATATAATTTGTACTTCACCTTGTTCAACTTTCAACTATTGATTTATATTTTTGATATACTATTACTCTAACTAATCAAAAATTTGAAGAAAGAAGAATAAAAAAGGAGTTACAAAAAAAATAATAATATGAATGTTATCAGGAAAAAAAAAATGTAAAAAGGCAAAACAATATTTTTTGATTTATTATATTTGAGTAGGGTTAAAGAAAATAAAACAATATTTATTTATTATTTTTAAAAAAGTATTTTTATCATAAATAATTATTTTATTTATAAAAATATTAACATATAATTTAGTCTTGATAAAAGTTTAAAAAAATTTGAAGCCCTCCAATTTTGGGGCCCAAAGCATATGCCTTAATTGGTACAGCATAGAGCCATGCAAGTAATTAAGCCATGCCAATTAGGGGTTGGACCTATATACTCTCCGTAATATATAGTTCTAGAAATTTTCCACAAAATATTAAAGAATATTCTATAGCTATTCCTTTCGAACTACTTTAATAAAAAAAATGATTTTAAAAAAATATTATTTTAACAAATCAGATATAATTGGAAGTGAAATATATTGACTAATTAATATAATAAATCTTGAAAAGCACATACACATATTTAAAGTGATTGTTTAGATTAACTCTTTTTATTTATTTATTGAAGAAAAATTAAAAATAGCATATTATATTTTAAAAATATACTTTAAAAAAGAAAAAAGAAAAAAAGTATACTTTAAATATAGAAAATAGAAAATATATACATACTAGATCGGGCGGGGCACATTTTTTTGTTCACTTTTGACTGAATTATCACACCCCAACCCGCCTCCAATACTTCTTCTGTCCCTAATTACTTGTCCATTTTTTTTTTATAGTTGTCTCTAATTACTTGTCCATTTTGACAAATCAAGAAAGGACAATTTTTTTTACCTATTATATCCTCAATTAAATAACTAATTACTTTGAAAAATATAGAACTTTTCGACCACTTCATAATTAATAGGGGTAAAATGATAAATTTACTATGTTATTAATTATTTTCTTAATATGTGTGTCAATTCAAAAGTGGACAAGTAGTTAGGTACAGAGGGAGTATAGTTTTGCCACTACTGTATTCCTTCCGTCTAACTATAATTGTTCACTATATTAAAAATAGTTGTCCAACAATATTTGTTCAATTTAGAAAATTAAGAAATAATTTATCTTTTATTTCTATTTTATTTTTCTTATTAAATATTATTTATCATCTAACATATTTTTTAAACATTAAATATAATAAAATTAAAGAATAATATCACCCATGCTATTTATCGTTTCTTAAAAGATGTGTAAGTTAATAGTATACAAGTAACTAGAACGGGCGAGGAGTAATATTTTTTTTTTGTCTGGATTTATGCTTCTCAAAAGTCATAGTGATGATGGGACGACCGAAGAAAATCAATTTGGGTCTTTCTTTTTGTTTTCTTGTTCTTTTTATTTTTATTTTTTTTATTTAACACACTACTTATGTTATCTATTTAACATCTATTAGTTCAAAGAGTCAAAATCATATATTTTAATTAATTAACCGTTTAATGTGTTTAGCTAAATAATATAAGGATCAAAATTGGAATAAGATAGTACTCAAGGATCAAAATTGTTATTTTCCCAAATAATAAATCTATATATCTATATAAAGTTGTTGGGTATTAAAAGGTGTGAATAGAAAATGAAGAGTTGCAACTCTTATGCGACTTTTATAAAAAGATGTGACTTTTATGAAGAGTTGCGACTTTTATGAAAAGATGTGACTTTTATGAAAGGTTGTGACCTTTTCGAAAGATTGTGACTTTTCCAAAGATTTGTGACCTTTCCGGTAAGGCACAATAAGAACCTTTTCACACTACCCTTTGTTTTCTATAAATTGAGGAATTTCCTCTCATTTTAGTTGAACGAATTTTTCTGGACTTCTTCTACTACTACTAAATCTAATATTCTAAGTGTACTTTACTGTCATTGAGTGGTTCGCTGACACCGTGATTTTAGGTACCGGTACACCGGTGAGTAGGATTGTTCTATCCTGGGAGGATATATTCCATTAACCTCGGGTACTTGAGGGGAATAATTTCCTTAAGAGGACACTGTGCATTTAGTGGACTCGATTTTCTTTCTTTGAGAAAAATTATTTCATATTGTTTCTAATCTCTATTTTCTATACTAGTTTTAATTTTCTAGTTTGAAAATACTCTTTAAACTTTTTTGCTTCTTACCAAGTTCTTCAAAGTTTTGTTTTAAGTATCTTAAGAATACAAGATGAACAACAATCTTAAGGAAATTATTATACTATTGGTATTTCCTGTATTCTACTGATTGAGAGAAACAAATCATGAAAGTAGAAGATTAATGCATTACTTCTCCAGAATTTGGTGCTTTGTTTAGCAAGGTCAAAGTGAGAATGTACTAGAAGAATTTGTGGTATTTCGGTTAAAGATAACACCAGGTAACCTTCTTATTATTTATCTAAGGAGGAAAATAGTTTCTAAAGTTAACAGTTTTGATATTTATCATGTATGTCTTTGGAAAAAGATCTGCAAACGATATGATTTTTGAATGAATTTTCCTTGGCAATAAGTGTTGCCTTTAAAATTCTTTAGTTTGCAGAATGAGAGATGCACATTTTTATTTGATAAAATAGTATGTCAAAATGTTATAGTTGGAAGGCTATTTGAAAAGAAAAGCATTTTTATGTGATAATATAAGAATATGTTTTATTCTGTTTGGAGAATTTTTTTTTTTTTTTTGTAGTTTTGTACTCCCTGTGAATTTGATTGTGTCTGATTTTTGCAGAGTAAAAACTTTTGTAGTTTTCTACTCTGGATAAATAAGACTATGCAATTGATTTGAAGAATATGAAAACTTCATCTAATAAGTTAGTGTTGTACTTTTTGTTTTCTATAAACTTCACTGTTAAATAGAAAAAACTGTACAAATTTTTTTTCTTTATTATTAGTATTCTAAATACTAAGTAGTATGTCTAATTGTGATAGAAAAAAGACAAGTAACTTAGAGTTTGTGATTTTGTGCCTCTATGGAATGAACTTTGACCTTGTGTAAAGATTGTCAAAGGGAATCGAAGCACTATAATTCTTTTGTAGAATAATATTTCAAAAGAGGTTTCACATTGCCAATGACATTTTGATAGTATGAGAAAAAAATGTGGAAAAACTATTTTCAAATACTTGAAAAATATTTTTGAGATCATATTTTAAATGTAGGGGTTCTTTGCTTATGATAATGATAAAATTAGACTTCGTGTCTAATTTAAATTTGGAGCACAAGATATGAAATTTAATGATACTTTTGTATTATGTTAGACCCATAAAATTCTTGGAGTATATTTGATATTGTGGTCGTTGAGTTTCTCTTTTACTAGTATATGGTATGACTAGTATGAAACTACCAAATTATATGTATACTTGTTCAAAATGATTGAGTTCTTTTATGAAAAAGTGTCGCTTAAAATGTTGTGATTTTTCATGAAAAGATATGTCTATTAAATATAACTATTTGTGTAGACATGACTATTGGTGAATAGTCATTTGTTGTAAAAGAAGCATTTGGACTATATTGCCTTTATTGGACCCGATGAAACTTTGTTCATGGGTAGTTCTATAACAATCAAATTGAAAGTTATGGAAAAGTCCTTCCGAAAAGGACATTTGACAAGGTGATGACTCTAAACAATGTTTGTATCACACAAAATTGTAAGAAATAGGAACAAAATATTTGTGAGAAAAAGCTACCTCGCGGAGAGCTTTTCAAACTCAATATTTTTATTTGTTCCTATTTGCTTGAGTCAAACTGTTTGTGACATGAACACTTAGGGCATGTCAATTACAAAACCTTGTAAGGAAAACTGATCAACTTAGAAGTTTTGTCTAACTTTGAGTGCAATAAATAAAAATGTCAAGTTTGTGTGGAATCTAAGTATGTTGCGCATTCTTATAAACCTGTTGAAAGGAATTCTAATCCTTAGAGTTGATTTACACTGACATTTGTGATATGAAGTCAACACCATCTGGTGGTAGGAAAAAGTATCTCATAACTTTAATTGACAATTGCATTAGAAACGACTATGTCTATTTGTTGAATGGTAAGGATGAAACAATAGAAATGTCCAGAAAATATAATATTGAAGTTGAAAATCAGTTGGGAAAAAGATAAGAAGTGATAGGGATGAAGAATATAAATCTCCTTTTGCAGAAATATGTTTGGAAAATGGATTTATCCATCAAACTACTGTCTTATTCACCTAAATCTAATGGAATTGCAGAATGAAAAAAAAAAATAAAACTTTGAAGAAAATGATGGATGCATTACTTATAAGTTCAGATTTA
Organism: Solanum pinnatisectum; assembly: GCA_035578085.1. Lineage (NCBI taxonomy): Eukaryota > Viridiplantae > Streptophyta > Magnoliopsida > Solanales > Solanaceae > Solanum > Solanum pinnatisectum. The sequence goes on along the minus strand of CM069079.1, from coordinate 39,241,004 downwards.
CCACAAGACTTGTGTGGAGGAACTATCCTTAGTGCAAAAGGGAACAACAAAAAGTTTTGTCTTTTCAGAAAGAAAGCAATTTTGTTTGTTCAGGACACAATCTATTCCATATGAGAAATGGAAAGGAAGGAAATCCAACTTGAAACACTTCAAAGTGTGGGGGTGTCTAGCCAAAGTCCAAGTTCCTATTCCTAAAAGGATTAAAATAGGACCTATGATTGTGGACTGTAAAATTAGACTTGAGTAGCCTAGTGAAGGGTCTAAAAGACCTTTTTTAAGAAAAAAAGAGAATGTACTTAATAAAGAGATTCAGAGGCGTAGTAAATGTCAAAGGACATCTACTTCCTTCGAATATGATTTTGTAACATTTCTTGTGTCTTCTGTAGACTCATCATTCTGGAAAGATGGTGTCAATAGTGAGATTGATGCAATCTAGAGCAACCATATTGGAAGTTAATTGATCTTCTTCTAGAAAATAAATCTTTGGGTCAAAGTGAATCTTCAGAGGGAAGATGAAAGTCGATGGAACTGTTGACAAATATAAAGCAATACTTTTTGTCAAAGGCTTTAGTAAAAAACAAAGTCTTGAACTTGTCGATATATACTCGTCTGTAACTAGAATTACAGCCATTCGGATGTTAATATTACTAGTTGCGGTATATGACCTCCAAATTCATCAACTGAATGTGAAAACAACTTTCTTAAATGGAGAATCGGAGGAAGAATTTTACATGGAACGACCCTAGATTTTTGTGGTTCCCGGTAAAGAAAAGAAAGTGTGCAAACTTGTTAAGTCACTTTATGGACTAAAACAAGTACCCAAACAATGACATAAGAAATTTGACCAAATCATGTTGGCAAATGGATTTAAGAATGATGGAAGTGATAAATGTGTTTACATTAAAATCACATAATCATTGTTTGTTTATATATTGATGACATGTTGATCATTAGTAGAGACACTAATGACATAAATGCTACTGCACGTATGCTAGAAAGCAAGTTTGATATGAAAGATCTTGGAGTTGCTGATGCGATCTTAGGTATAAGAATCCTTAAGACTCCATAATGTTTAGCATTGTCACGGTCTCATTGCATCGAAAAGGTACTTGACTAGTTCAAATATTTGGATTTCAATATATTCAAGATTCCAATAAATGTGAGCTTTGCATTTCAAAAGAGTGAAGACAAAAGTGACTCATAATTGAATTATGCTAGAGTATTGGAAAATATGATATATATCAAGAAGTGTACGCTATCAGATATAGTATGTGCTATTAATAAACTGAGTCGGTTTACAAGTGATCCCAATCGAACTCATTGGATGACAATGAAAAAAGTTTTGGGGTATTTAAAACATACTCAAAACTATGTCATGAATTATAACAAATATCCAACAGTATTGAAAGAATATAGTGATGCAAATTGAATCACCTGGATCAAATGAAGTAAAATCCACAAATGGATATATATTTACTCTTGGTAGAGGAGTAGTCTCTTGGAAATCTTTCAAAAAGACATGTATCACTAGCTCTATAATGATCTCTGAGCTAGGTGCTCTAGATAAGGCCGGTGAATAAGTTGAAAGACTCCGAAATTTCTTGATAGATATTCTTTTTTGGCCCAAACCATTGGCATCTGTATGCATACACTTTGATAGTCAAGATGCAATAGATAGGGCATGGAGCATGATGTATAACAGAAAGTCTCGTCATATAAGACATAAACATAATACTGTTAGAAAACAACTACTCTCTAGTGGAATTATCACAATTGACTATGTAAAGTCAAATGATAATGTGTCGGATCCACTTACAAAAAGGCCTAACTAGAGAGAAAGTTGAAAGATCATCCAAGAGAATTGGTTTACGGCTTAGGACAAGTCATCATGGCGGTAACTCTATCTAGTAGACTGGAGATCCCAAGAGCTAGATTCAAGAAGAAAACAAAGTTGTGACTGACGATTTGACATTGTCAATCAACTCAATCCATTCTCATGATAAAGACAATGTTTAGGAACTAGGTAAAAACATTAAGGCTTGTTAATGAGTTAATAAAGCTTAAAGTTTTTAATGATTTGCTAAGTTTGGAAGACTTGACCAAATAGTGTATCTACGCGATGACACGGTTAGAAATCACTTATGTGAGTGTGAAGTGTAAACCGTTTCAAAGAGAATTATTGTCAAAAGCCTATTCTCTATACACTCATGAAACTATGAGGCGTTCATGGTTGAAATGAACACAACCGTAAGAACCATAAACGGTAAAGGGTTAATTGTGTGAATGTGGTTGTCTAGGTATACACCAAAGCTCGACGGTTTAAAGATATCGCATCTATCGATTGACCGAGTATATTCGACATATGTTCACTACGGAAAGTCCAAGGGGAAACCTACTTATCCAGATGCAATTAATTATTGCTTGTAAAGTACACATACTTGTCCGTTTCTTTGTCTTGGAGTCATTTCCCATTCATGTGGGGGATTGTTGGGTTTTAAAATGTGTGAATGGAAAATGAAGAGTTGCAACTTTTATGAAGATTTGTGACTTTTATGAAAAGTTGTGACTTTTATGAAGAGTTGCGACTTTTATGAATAGTTGTGACTTTTATGAAAGGTTGTGACCTTTCCGAAAGATTGTGACTTTTCCAAATGTTTGTGACCTTTTCGGTAAGGCACAATAAGAACCTTTTCACACTACCCTTTGTTTTCTATAAATTGAGGGATTTCCTTTCATTTTATTTGAACGATTTTTTCTGGACTTCTTCTACTACTACTAAATCTAGTATTCTAAGTGTACTTTACTGTCGTTGAGTGGTTCGCTGACACCGTGGTTTTAGGTACCGATACACCGGTGAGTAAGATCGTTCATCCTGGGAGGATATATTCCATTAACCTCGCGTACTTGATGGGAATAATTTCCTTAAGGGGACACTGCGCATTCAGTGAACTCGATTTTCTTTCTTTGAGAAAAATATTTTCATATTGTTTCTAATCTGTTTCTGATTCTATTTTCTTTACTAGTTTTAATTTTCTAGTTTGAAAATACTTTTTAAACTTTGTTGTTTCTTACCAAGTTCTTCAAAGTTTTGTTTTAAGTATCTTAAGAATACAAGATGAACAACAAAAGCTGGATCTAAAATTGCTAACGTGACACCCTTCAATGGCCAGCATTTGCAATTATCTATTTTTTTTTTTTAATTATTCCTTAATTTTCCCTTAAAAAATAAGTGCATAAATTAGTATTGAATAATAGATGAAGCTGCCATTTTAAATGAATTAAAATTGACAATTATGATTAATTATTATTGGCTTTGCCCGTTTCTATTCCTAACCTTAATGTTACTTTCTCTTCTCATGTCTTTTGATATTCCAAGTACGGAAGAGTATCTGTAACGATCGGGTTCCTTTGTTATAGAAAAGCCAACGGGGAAAATTTTTGGATCGGAAAACTTTTTCGTAGTAACTTGGAATTTCTCAACCTAGTCCAAATTTGGATGAAATCGGAGCCATTAAAGTCTAGAGAAATTTGGTGGCAATTGGGTGATATATTTATTATTTTGATCACATAAGTAGATAGATAAGTTGTTAAGGAATCCGTACGACTTTACGAAATTGAATTCAGGTGAGTAGAACTCTCGAAATTGATCTTAGCGTGAGCGGGTAGTTTCTGAGTGTCGCTGGTTAAAGGTGTGTTGTGAAATGGGAGTGTTGGAATTATTAAAATAGCTCACTGTTTCGTGCAAGCTGCTTTGGCGATGATTTCGATCGCCAAGGCGTGGCCGTTGTAGCGGGGTGAGGACCGCTGTGGCAGGCCAGACGCGACTTAAAGTCGTAAATAAACCGCAAAAATGTTTTGTTCTGCAATTTTTGAACTTGAGAGCTAAGGAACGAACCCATGTCTTTTCTTGACGATTTTCCACCATTCTTGAGGCTAAAGGTAAGATTTTAACTCTCCGAATTCGTTTTTCGATCCGTAGAACGTAATCTAGTGAGTAATTATCGATGAGAGAGGGTTTTGATCTAGAATCTATGGTGGAAACATCCCTAATTTAAGTACTTGGGATCATGGGTATGATCTAGGGTTGATGGAATAGGGTTGATGGAATTGTTAGTAATCCGGGTAATTAATGATTGTTTATTGATTCCCATATTATATTGATTGTTTGTAGACCAAGAACAAGCGGACTGAATCTGGAAAGGGAAGGATCAAGTTTCTTAGGGTTTCAAGCTTGTTTCGAGGTAGGTGATGGTTGTGATTCTATGACTGTGTGATGTATGTTTGTTCTTGCTTTATTATGATACATGTTTGTATGCGAATGTTGCATTATTGATCACATTAATTGTAAATGAGGATATATGAATGATGAATGCCATGAATCATGACTTGATTGTATGATTATGATAATGTACTTTGCGATTGTGATTGTGGCTTGTTGAATGGATCGGGTGTTGCATTCCAACACACAAACTTGGATCGGTTGCCATGTTTTGACATAATTATGGGATCGGTTGTCACGTTTCGGAATAATCATTGGATCGGATACCACGTTCCGGTATGCTAACAGTTTGGGTTTGGGTTCCATGAAAGGGCCAATGATTTGATATAATTGTGTATCTTGAGAATTGTGAAACTGTTCGTTTTTCGTAAATGTTGATGATATTGTATATGTTCGATATATGCATGTGATTATATTGTTGTATTGACTTATGTATGTTACACTTAGTGGGATAGTTGCGTGATCCTACCTGCACACTGTGGTTGTGTACTGATACTGCACTTGCTCTTTTTTTGTTGAGTACAGGGCATCTTCAGGCGCCTATTGATAGACCTCGCTTAGAAGACTAGTAATCGTTCGAATTCAAGGGTGAGCCAGTTCTTCCGGGCTGTCATGAGTTCTCTTTCTATCTATGTCCACATTTCAGACTTAGATTCTCTAGTTAGTTGTTAGTTCATTAGTTGGGGTTGTAACCCTTCTTTTTTAGACTTTGGTTCATTGTTAGATGTTTTGGTACATTGACTTTCAGGTTCTAGGTGTATTTTCCGCATTGTTTAGTTGTTAGATCTCTTGGAAGTTTATGGGAACTTCAGACTTTAGCTATTTAACTTGCTTTCGTAACTTAAATGCTTTAGTTTTGGTTTAGTTGCTTGGTTTGGGTTGTAGTAGTGGTTCTCCCACCGAAGAATTAGTATGGGTGTCAATCACGACGGTTGGGTCGTGACAGTATCCATATAGATTTGAGCACAATTTGATATACATTTTTCATAATCATTCATTTTTTACATTTTTCAAAAAGACTTGAGTGAATATTAATGCTATAATTTCTTCTAATATTATTTTTTTGGTTGCAGATTTATCCTTCAATACTTTTGTCACTCTCACAAATAATTCTCATGGTAAGCAAATATATATATATTTTAAGTGTTTCTAATTTAAAATTTATATGAAATTTTGAATATACATTTTTCAAAAAGACTAGAGTGAATATTAATGCTATAATTTCTTCTAATATTATTTTTTTGGCTGTAGATTTATCCTTCAATACTTTTGTCACTTCACAAATAATTCTCATGGTAAGCAAATATATATATATATATATATATATATATATATATATATATATATATATATATATTTTATGTGTTTTTATTTAAATTTTATATGAAATTCTCAAAATTTCAATAGTCACTTTCTTGATATAACCAGTAACCGTTTATGTTATAATAGTTACTTCATCCTCTTTATTTTTGATAATAAACTTTTTTATCAAATTCATTTTTCTTTTTATGAGTGCTTAACAATCTCCATTTTTCTTTACTATCTTTTTATTTATATGTTGATCAAGTTTATCTACATATCATTTCTTTTGTATTTTTGTTACTCATTATTTCTCTTTGGGGGGGGGGGGGGGGGGGGAAGCAATTTTAATGTGAATTTTCTCAAAAATACAAAATTGAATTTTAAAAATATTCTATAATTATTGTATGATATTGTTCTAAATATTCGCTCTTTTCTCATACTTTCATATTATTTGGTTTATACAACTGGTCAGCTTTGCTTTTGGAAAGCTAATGAGGACTCGTCTACATTTTTGAGATGCGAAGAGGTTTATTTCACCAAGTTCCTATAGTCAAACTTAGAGATTTTAAAAATATTTGCTTTCTTTATTAAGTAGTAATAATTGAAACTTTATATTTTTACCGTCAATTTTAATATTTTTTTGGACACTCCTTTCCTAATTTTGTAGTTATGATTTTTTTCCCTTTTTATTTGTAATAAAAATTTTGTTTATTTTTTTGTGTAATTAAGTTTATAAGGTTCTCAAATTGTTGCAAATGAAAGGCTTTGAACAATTGAGAATTCCATCATATGTTTGAAAAAGGTATAATTTTAAATGGAAAGAGATGAAGTATTTTTATTTAGTGTTGTTGTTATTATTATTATTATTATTATTTGCTAATAATTTAATATATTTGTTAAATAGTCCAAAGATTTCATAGACACATTCAGTATCGTTTGTTTTTTTACTTTCTACAAATCAACTAAGTAACAATATTTTGATATGTCCTAAAAATATATATAATTTGAGTTATACTAACTTTTTAATATCTTATTATTATTCTTCAATGGGGTATGTTTTAATAATGTAATTAAAACGAATTTATCATTGAAAATAGTTTTTTTGGGACGTTAAAGGTACATTTGAGGCTATGACTATATTAGGAAGGATTTACCAAAAAAAACTATTTACGGTTGGTGCTTCCATAAAAAGAAAAAGAAAGTGAAAGTATTTTAAAATAGCTCGATCATAATGAATGCATTCTTCTATAATATTTGTTACTATAATTTTTAATCAATTTGATCGTATCTAGGGTTGTCATACGAGCAATAAAAAACTTAAAGGTGTTTCCACAATTCCATCTACAAATTGTTGTTATTAGTTTCAATCGACGATCTTTTAAATCTTATGTTCACACTTATGATTGTTAATACATTACTTTCATTTTAGATTAAATGTATTAGAGTTAATTGTAAATTCATTTAGTAGAATTTATCCGAAAAGTGGGGTTTCACCGTGGACAATATAATTGGGATTCAACAAGTGTAAGGTGGTAAATATGTTAAATCTATTTTCCCCCTTTTTCCAATCTTTGTTTTGAAAATCTTGTAATATAAGGTAATTATTTAAAAATATGTACTATTAATTTAAACTTTTTCTACATCATCATGTTATATACGATATCCAAATTTATATAGTTATTAATGGAGTTGCAATAACTAAGGGCATCTCCAATCCTACACTCTATTTTACTCTTGAAATATAGAGTTCTTTATTTTTTTAGACAATCAACTCCAACCCAATTATCTATTTTACTCTCTAAAAAAGAATCCCCTTCTCTCTCCTCAATATTATATTATTATTTTTATTTCATTTTTGGTTTTTTATTTCATAATATAAATCTTTTCTTTCTTTTTTTCAAATAATCATCCTATATAATTACATGTAATATAAAATTTTAATTTTTTTGATTTTTTTATTTAATATTAAATTATATTTTATTCTAAATTTCTAAAGAACAACTACAAATAATTGAAATAAGAAATCAATAAGCACAACCGCAATCACAATCACAACTTCTCTAAATCATACACTAATTCCTTTTTCGAATATCGTTAAATCTAGAAATGACCTATCGGATTACTAAATTATTGTTGTGATTTTAAAAATTATTATGTTATCCATTGTATTGTATTGTTAACTTGTATTTAAATTATTATGTTATGTATTATATTTTTGAATTAAATTTTTATCTTATCATTTAAATTTTGTGCATTCTTCATAGTGAAAATTAATAATAACATCAAATTGTATCACAAAGTGACGAAAATTTAAAATATTATTAATTCGAGATGAAAGTAGTATATATAAAATAAAATATTTTAAAAAATATTATATTACATTTAAAAAGAATTGTGAATATTAGAGATTTAATTAATTGCCTTGTATGAAAAATAATATGTTAATTACAAAATAGTAAAAATAATAATATAATATTCAAAAAGTGAAATAAAGAGTATGAATAGTAGTTCGCCAAATTTGGAGACCTACTATTCAACTCTCTATAATTGGATAGTAGAGGGTCAAATAGAGAGTGGTTGGAGAAGACATTCTCTATTTTACTCTTCAAATATAGAAAATGAAGAGTAAAATAAAGTAGGGTTGGAGATGGTCTAAATGAAATATCAAATTAGTGCCTAGCCAATTAGAAGCTATTGTATTGAGCTTTGAGAAAAAGCTCATTTTAAAAGTTTCGCTCATTTATGTCATTTCTGTTTGAGAAAAAGACTCATTCATATCATTATTTGTTAATTGAAAATAGTTTTGATTTTTCAAAATCACTATTTATACGTGATAAATTATAATTTGGCCATATCATCAGTTAAATCTTTTTTGAAAAAAAAAAGACTTAAATATACTATTGAACGTTGAGAATAGATTCATCTATTGGATCAGTTAAAGTTTTACCCATCTATCCATTTCATTTCAGTTAAGCGAAACTTTTAATAGACACTGAACTTTTTTTCAAAAGTTTACAATGCAATAATTATGAAAAAAATACATAATCGGCGACTCTTCCGCGAGAAGTTGACAGAAGTGAGAAAAAGCACTGGCCACCATTGTTAACATTGCGAATGGACACTTTTGGTGGTTCTTGTAACAAGTCACACACACTACTGAATACTTTGAACTGGAAAGATTTGGGTGAAATTTGACTTATAGCTCAATGAAACAACCCTATAAAACTTCAAAAATTGAGCTACACCCAATAATACCGAAGGAATGCTGCTGATTAAACTTGATAGCGGTCAAAATTTCACATCGGAATGAGCCAGGTGAAATTTAGGCCAAATAAAATGTCAGGTACATGAATTCCTCTGTTATGCATTTTGGGTTAGAGCCCAAAATTTGGACCAACACAATACCTTGGCAGCTGCAGTTGTGATGTGTTGAAGAAGGATGATTAAAATTGAACACAATTTTGATTTATTGTTAAGTAGAGAAACTAAATAGACAGGCTTTACTTCACTTTCTGCAATATTTCTTCAGCTTTCATTGGAAATGGTTGTAGCTAGAGTTGTTTTAACCCCCCAAAAATGGTGTATTTGACAGGCAACTTATCCAAACATGATGGAATTTTTTGAGTTCCTTGGAGTTGATATGGACATATCTGACATGTCATTCTCAGTGAGCTTAGACCAAGGCCGTGCCTGCGAATGGGGTACTCGGAATGGATTCTCTAGTTTGTTTGCACAGAAGAAGAATGTCTTGAATCCGTATTTTTGGCAAATGATTAGAGAGATTAGCAGATTCAGGCAGGATGTCATAAGGTATCAATAACTTATTTATCTGAACATATGTGACTTTTGTTATGTTTTGAGCAATTTGTTGATTTAATGATCTCATTAGATATTTAGAGCACAGGGTCTTCTTTGTTCATCTAAAGATGATGTATTTGATGGAAATGGACTAAATTGTTGTGTTTATGCACCTTCATTATTTGTGTGTCAAGCAAAAGATCTTTCATGAAGTTCATTTCATCATGAATATGTTTCTCACTGCATTGCAGTGACCTTGAAGCACTGGAAAACAATCCCGACATTGATCGCTATGAAACATTAGGGCAATTTATTGAGTCACATGTCTATTCAGAATTATTTCAGAAGGCTTATCTGGTGCTACTCCTGTTTGTTGTAGTTATTGAATTTTTTTTTATACTTGTATTGGCCTCTTTGTTCATTCAACAAGGTGTCCTTTCTATAACGATATGCACATATGTTCCACAGATTCCAATATGTACTTCAATCTGGACCTGTCCCTTAGAAGGAGTACTGGGCTTTTCTGCTTATTACATTCTTTCATTCCTCCATGACCACCATCTTCTGCAGGTTTTTTTCTCTTATCTACTGTTCAAGTAGCACACTTTGTGTGTTTGATTATAACCAATTGTTGACTGTGGTGCATGCAAATGCTGAACTTGAATGCTTACATTTACTCATTTTATTGCCCTTGTGCCTAAGGGTGCTTTTATTTCTTTCTTTATAGCTCTTTGGTCTCCCTCAATTCCTCACTGTAAGATGGCGATTACATATAAACAAGGTGATTTTTCATTCATAGATACTTCAAAGTTCTTACTGATTTTAATTTCACTACCTTCTGTGATTTGTTAAGTTAAGCATGTATCATCCTTGAGAATGATTTGATGGCGGTATCAAATGCAGGTTAAGGAGGAGCTGGAAAAGAAGGGCTGCCAAATAAGAACTAGTTGTGATGTAAATTCTGTAACGACAAATGAAGAAGGTCTAGCTTAATTTTTATCTTTTGGTTTCTCACAAGAGTTCACTGTGCTGTTTATTTTATCATAATAGTAGGTGGGCATATATCTTAAGGGCTTAAAATGGTCCTTTGCAAAGGTAAAACCAAAATTGATGAAGGTTGACAGAAATCACCTAATATTTGCACCCACCTCATTGACCACTAGGACACAACTTTGTGTGCATATGCATTGGTGCATTTGTCTTTACTTTGTTGCTTCTTTGATAGGATTCGTAATATACAACATTCATTTTCCCTCTATTTTACCACCTTCCGTATTTCGTTACAAGTATAAAAGGATGGGGATGTTAAGGTTGGGGTAGTGGGGGTTGGGGGGAGGGGGTGAAGGTTGACTTAAGATCAAAAGACATTATGTTGTCTAATCTTGGGTTCTAGCTTGTTATTTGTATAAGAACACGTGTTTCTTAGTTTATATTCATTTTATGATATATTTTTCAAGTGGTAGGGGTCTATATAGAGTCAATTTGGTTCTTATCAAAGGAAAAGCTTCAATCTGCTGCATTGTGTTACCATCACATAGCTACAAACTACTTGTGATGCTAACTGTAAACGAAAGAGCTCTTGCAGGTTGTACCATAGCTTGTAATGATGGTGCCAAAGAAGTATTTGATGGATGCATCATGGCTGCAGATGCTCCAAATACTCTGGAAATGTTAGGCAAAGAGGCAACAAGCGATGAAACAAGAATACTGGGTGCTTTCCAGTATGTCTATAGGTATTGACATCTCCTCTATTTGAATACCTTGGATTTCGTTCCTCTTTAATTTACTTTTATCTTTTCGGATTTTTATCCATATACTGACATCACTTGTGTTGTTTATCTTCCTCTAAGAAAAGGTAATAAATGTACAACCATGTTTTATATATTTGTATTTTCTGTTACCAGAGGAACTTTATTTTGTGCTTTGGTGAAGTTCAATTAAAATGCATGTTTTAATGGTAGCCGGTTTTAGTCAATTATCAGCTATAACCTGCCATATTTCTGAGCTAATATATAAATTGTATTGGAGGCCAAGATTACTATAGTTAGTCATTTCACCTCTAAAATTCTACCTACCAGTACTATTAGAGGTAGCAGAATGGGTAATTTATATGGGTACCTATTCAAATTTACCCATTTTAAATGGGTTGGCTACCCAACTCATTTAAGATGGGTAAAAAAATGAATAGAACTCATATTACCCATTAAAAGTGGGTACTTAAATGGGTAAAAGAGGTCCATTCATAAAAGAACGAAAAGCGGCATTATATTTTTTTGGGGTGTAGGTGGTCGGGGTGGATGGGGTAAGGAAAAAAATCTAAACATTTTTTTTTTTTAAAAAATTTAAAAAGTATTTTATCCATTATTGTTCAACTCATTTTCGATCGGCTCATATTCGACTTGACCCGCTTGTTTGCCGGTCCGAAGCACTACTTATCTTGCTGAATGGTTGTAATAAAGGGAGTTGGTGGATTAAATCATAGTCTTAACAGGATTAATGATGTTAAAATGCAAAATCATTTTCTCTTCCTCTGTGACAGTGATGTTTTCCTTCATTGTGACAAAACATTCCTGCCTCTCAACCCGACAACATGGAGTGCTTTTAACTTTCTTGGAATCATGAATAATAGAGGATGTGTGACATATTGTCTCAATATAATCCAGGTCTGTTATGGAATCCAGTAATTTTTAGGACCTTCTATAGAAAGTAGAAGATAATGCTCTTCAGTGGGGAGTCTTTTGTCTTGTAACTGCTCTCTTAATTTATGAGCTGTCTAAATTTACAGAATCTTGGTGAATCAAAGCTGCCTTATTTCGTTACTGTCGATCCTCCTCACGCACCAGAACATACATTGGTTAAGTGGAGAACAAGCCACTCAGTCCCTCAGTTGCTGCATCAAAAGCTTCACGTGAGCTACATCAAATCCAAGGGAGGAGAGGAATATGGTTTTGTGGAGCATATCAAGGTATAAATCTCTTTTCATGGAGAGTTGTTTTAAGATAAATGTTCCTTTGTAACCTGCTCTCGTGCATTGTCAGCTGTTAGACTTCAACTATGTTGAATTTAGAGAATCAGTTCCTTTTACTGTAACTTGAAGGATTTTGCAGTTTGCATCGCTCACTATTGTCATTTAAATTGTTTGCAGAACCCACAGTATGAAGCAATCAAGTGTCGTTCTCTAGACTTTTTATAGTTCTCTACGTTAGGCCTGGGAATTGCAGTTTATAAGCCTGAATCTGTTTAAGAGATTATTCTGACTCTTCACAGATAAAATGACTACGTTTCTGTTTCCTCTCTTTTCATAGAGTGCTTCAATCATTCCTGACTCTTCATTCCTGACCTGGTAATTAGTTAACTTGCAAATTATATCACCCAAAGAATATAGGGGATGTCAAAGATCACTAGTAAAATTGAAGTACCCAATCCTGGCCATATTTTTTCCAGTTGCTATTGATGATAAGCTTTGTCGTACTAATTGCTTTTCCAGAGTAATGAACTCTTCTCACTCTTTCTGGATGAGACAATGACATACTCATGTGCAATTTTCCAGGTTAGCTCTCAAACTTTAAGATGCTTCCCACTTTTTTACTTTGTATGTTAAGCTGCATTTCCTGTTCTTTAATCTCATTCCATGGTGATTTAGTTCTTTTATGATTTTTCTAGAGTGCGGATGAAGACCTAAAAGATGCACAGCTAAGAAAGATCTTTCTTCTCATTAGAAAGGTGAGTCATCAACTAAGTAAAAGTCTCTTCCATTTCTGCATAAGTTTCAGGCATAATATGATTCTGCTTCTATTCTTTTTAGGCAAAAATTAGCAAGGAACATCACATTTTAGAGAATGGATTTGGTTGGGGAAGTTTTTCTGTGGAAGTTGTCAAGCAAACCGGATGTAAATATACTGGTATAACTCTCTCCGAGTAGCAACTGGAGTATGCACAGTTGAGAGTTGAGCAAGCAGGACTACAGGTATAATAGTACTTACAATGTCTGTGAGAAATATAGGAAAATAATATTATTGAATTGTGTTGTTGTAATTGTTACATTGAGAATTTATAGACACTACATTGGAATCCTTTTCCAACTAGGATTCCTATTCTTATTCCTATTCCTATTCCTATTCCTATTCTAAGTAGGAAATACTTATACTTAATTCTATTCTAACACTCCCCCTCAAGCTGGTGCATACAAATCATATGTACCAAGCTTGTTACAGATGTAATTAATACGAGGACATGTGAGGGACTTGGTGAAGATATCTGCTAGCTGATCATTTGACTTCACAAATTTCGTAACAATATCTCCCGAGAGTATCTTTTCTCTAACAAAGTGACAGTCAATCTCAATGTGCTTAGTCCTTTCATGAAACACTGGATTTGATGCGATATGAAGAGCCGCTTGATTATCACACACAAGTTCCATCTGATCAATTTTGCCAAATTTTAGTTCTCCCAAAGAATCGCTTGATCCAAACTAGTTCACAAGTTCCGCCGCCATTGCTCGATATTCGATTACGCACTAGATCGAGCAACCACATTCTCGCTTTCTTACTCTTCCACGACACCAAATTACCTCCTACTAAAACACAATATCCGGATGTCGAACGTGCACGAGGGTGATCTCGCCAATCGGCGTCAGATATCCAATGATATGCTCATGGCCTTGATCCTCAAAGAGTAGTCCTTTACGGAGTGACTTTATATATCGCGAATCACGAACAATCGCTTCCCTAATGACTATCACAAGCGGGAAGTCATAAATCGACTTACAACACTCACAGTGAAAAGATATGTCGTGTCTAGTCACCGTGAGATAATTCAACTTTCCAACGAGCCGCCTATACCTTTCGTGATTACTAAGCGGCTCCGCCACGGAAGTAGTTTAACATTCGGATCCATAGGAGTGTCAATAGGTCTACATCCTATCATTCCTGTCTCCTCAAGAATGTCTAAGGCATATTTGCGTTGAGAAATAACAATACCTGATCTAGACTGAGAAACCTCAATACCTAGAAAATACTTCAATCTGCCAAGGTCTTTAGTCTGGAAGTGCTTAAAGAGATGTTGCTTCAAATCGGTGATACCATCTTGATCATTACCGGTGATAACAATATCATCAACGTAAACAACCAAATAGATACATCGACTTGGTGCAGAATGTCGATAAAACACAGAGTGATCAGCTCCACTACGAGTCATGCCAAACTCCTGAATAACTGTGCTGAACTTCCCAAACCAAGCTCGAGGAGACTGTTTCAGACCATAGAGTGACTTACGCAATCGACATACAAGGCTACTAGACTTCGAGCAACAAAACCGTGGTTGCTCCATATAGACTTCTTCAAAGAAGATCACCATGTAGAAAGCATTCTTAATGTCCAATGATGAAGAGGCCAATGACTAACGATACCATAGATAGAAAAGACGAACAGATGCTATTTTAGCCACAGGGGCGAAAGTGTCACTATAATCTAGGCCAAATATCTGAGTATACCCTTTGGCGACAAGGCGAGCCTTAAGTCGATCAACCTGACCGTCTGGACCAATTTTAACTGCATAAACCCAATGACAACCAACAGTAGATTTACCTGCAGGAAGGGAGACAAGCTCCCAAGTACCACTCTTATGTAAAGCAGACATCTCATCAACCATAGCCTGCCTCCATCCAGAATGAGAAAGTGCTTCACCTGTAGTCTTAGGAATGGAAATAGAGGACAAAGATGACACAAAGGCATAATGGGGTGATGATAGACGATGATAACTTAAGAAGGTATAATGTGGGTTAGTATTTCGAGTGGATCGTATACCTTTTTGAAGTGCAAGCGGTTGGCTAGGAGGAGGCAAGTCCGCAGTAGAAGCAGGGTCCGGCGCATGACATGAATCATCTGAAACTAGGGTTGGACGTGGACGGCGATGATAAGTTAGTAGTGGTGGCACTACAACTGGAGATGGAGAAGTAACCGTAGATTCCTCAAAGGTTGGCACAGGTAAAACCTGAGGTATGGGTAAGACCATAGATACATCAGGATGATCAGAAGATGTATAGTAAGGCTGAGACTCAAAAAATGTAACATCAGCAGACATAAGATATCGATGAAGATCATGTGAATAACAACGATATCCTTTTTGGACTCGAGAGTAACCAAGAAAGACGCATTTGAGGGCACGAGGAGCTAATTTATCTTTTCCTGGGGCTAAGTTATGAACAAAGCATGTGCTCCCAAAGACACGAGGGGGGATAGGATAAAGATGGATCGAGGAAACAGATGGAATGTGGAACCCGATTGAATAGAAGAAGAGGCATTCTATTTATCAAATAACAAGACGCCGAATCGCATCTCCCAAAACGCAATGGAACATTGGATTCAAGGAGAAGAGTACTAGCGGTCTCAATAAGATGCCGATTTTTCTTTCGCTACACCATTTTGTTGAGGGTGTATGGACAAGTAGTCCAGTGAATAATGCCTTGGTGAGTCATAAACTCCGAAATTGGGAGGATAAGTATTCTAAGGCATTATCACTACGAAAGTACGAATAGAAACACCAAACCGATTTTGTATTTCAAAGAAAGAAACTTTTGAAAATAGAAAATAACTCGAACGATCTTTCATTAAAAACCCAAGTACATCTTGAATAATCATCAATGAAACTAACAAAATAACGAAATCCTAAGGTGGAACCGACTTACTAGGACCCCAAATATCAGAATGAACTAATGAAAAAATAGACTCTGAACGACCCTCAGTACTACGAGAAAACGTAGCACGAGTGTGTTTCCCAAGTTGACACGACTCACAATCTAATGTGGATAAACTAGACAAACTAGGCACCATCTTTTGCAGTTTGGATAGACTCGGATGTCCCAAACGTTTGTGAATTAGATCTGGGGAATCTATAACGGAGCATGCTGTTAAGGAATTTGAAGAGGTAAGATAGTAAAGGCCTTGTGATTCATGTCCTGTTCCAATCATCTGTCCCGTACTGCGGTCCTGCATGAGAAAAAAATCATCGAAAAAAGTTATGCTACAATGTAGGGCTTTCGTCAAACGACTAACAGATGCTAGATTAAAAGGAGAACCAGGGACATAAAGAACAGAGTCTAGGGTGACAGAAGATAGGGGTTTGGCTTTTCCAACCCCTTTTGGTTTTGTTTGGATCCCATTGGCTAAAGTAATAGCTGGAAGAGATTGTG
Organism: Solanum pinnatisectum; assembly: GCA_035578085.1. NCBI lineage: Eukaryota > Viridiplantae > Streptophyta > Magnoliopsida > Solanales > Solanaceae > Solanum > Solanum pinnatisectum. The sequence continues at coordinate 39,224,436 of CM069079.1, read as the reverse complement.
AATAAACAATATCAGATAAAAGTGATTTATTACCAGAGATATGATCAGAAGCCCCAGAGTCCATGACCCATGTTCCAAGAGTACTAGATTGCGACACACAAGCAAATGAATTACCCGTAACAGACACGTCAGGTTGTGCAACCGAAACTACTTGTGGAGACGTTTGCTTATTTGCACGATACTGAAGGAACTCATCATATTCTGTCTGAGCAATATGAGCATTATTGGATGGTTGATTAGGTTGAGCACCATATGCTACTGGTGGAGATGTCTGTTTACTTGCGCGATTTCGAAGGAACTCATTATATTCCTTTAGAACAATAGGATCATAACTGGGTGGTGGACCATGCAAAATATAACATATGTCACGAGTGTGTCCAGGCTTATGACAATGACTACACTTGGATCGAGGTTTTCCAAAACGCCCTCCCCCTCGTCGATTCTCCATAGACTGATATGTACGCTTTTCAAAGGTTTGAGATGCGAGAATAGAGGAGTCAACAGTGGGTGATGAAACTACTTTGTGACTGGGAGGTGCCGCAAGACGAAGGAGACGAGAGAATAATTCATCTATTGTAGGAACTGTATGGCTAGCTAAAATCTGATCACGCACAGAATCAAGATCAGGAGGAAGTCCAGCAAGAGTAAGAACTAGAAACAATGTTTGTCTGTGTTCTTGTTGTTTTTCCACATTCGTAGTAACTGGCATCAACGTGTCAAATTCCTCCATGACTGCCTGTACCTGTCCCAAGTAAGTAGACATATCGGATTCTTGTTTCTTTAAGTTGGTCAATCGAGATATCACATCATAGAATCGGGATATGTCATTAGTGTATAAAGCACGAGCCTTGTCCCAAACTGCATAACACGTCTGGAATGGGCGAAACAAGGGCATCAATTTGGAATCAATAGAACGCCATAGGAGACTACATAATTGAGCATCTACTTTCTCCCATTGTGCTTTGACATTATTATCTGTCTCACTTGCCTTTGCCTTTTCATCTACCACACAAGTATTGTTGGTTAAGTGATCTTGAACGCCTTGCCCCTTGCACCATAACTCAACCGAGGAAGCCCAAGCTAAATAGTTTGAGCTTCCCATTAATGGCTCTGAAGTGATCATAGCACTCGAACTACCTATATTCTTGGAGCCAAAAATATCAACCCCTAAAGACATATTATGAATTTAGAGAGAGGGAAAAATAAAATATAAATAAAAATAAGGCTGGTCAGAATCTGGAAAAAAAGGGTGCAGTCGCCGGAAAGTAGGTCTGACTGCCCGAAACTGGTCGGAATAAGAAAATAAATATATAGTCTGCCTCGGAATGGAGAGGCGACCTCAATGAAAAAAAAATTGGTCGAAAAAACTGGCCGGAAAGTGTCGCACGCGCCGGCGCGTGATGCGCGTGGTGACGCGACCCTAGAACTCCTGGCAGCGCGTGAGGGCGCGTGACTAGGTGAAACTCAGAGGAGCTCACTGGGGTTTGCTCTCCTGAGTGTTCCGCACCTCGTGGTGGTGTGGGTTGTCACACTACACTTGAAAAACAAGACAACAATGCAAACCAGCCGTTGACAGTCACCGGATTCTGACTTTTTTTTTTTTTTTTTTGTGGATAGGTTTCTCACCAATGCTCTGATACCATGTGAGAAATATAGGAAAAGAATATTATTGAATTGTGTTGTTGTAATTGTTACATTGAGAATTTATAGACACTACATTGGAATCCTTTTCCAACTAGGATTCCTATTCTTATTCCTATTCCTATTCCTATTCCTATTCCTATTCTAAGTAGGAAATACTTATACTTAATTCTATTCTAACAATGTCTATCGTCATGAATTAGCAAATTTTATGCTACCGCTACCCTCCTCCTTTATCTGGTCTTGGGACATGCAATATCATGTGCAAAACTCACTCAGGCGGAGTTAGTACTTCCAATGTCTAGGGAAACTCAAAATTTTTAGAGTTTGGAGTTCCATTCTCGTTTGTCTAGATGACTTAACATTTCATTCTTGTTGCTGCGTATTTTGAGAACATTTGATCGGGATTTCTCAGAAATCTTTGAAGAAGCTTTTCGAAATTCTGCAACTGGAGAAGTGATATTACAAAGAGTATAATATGGAAATCATTATACTGTGGTTCAGGAAATTTTCAGCTAACCGACTCAGCAAAGAAGGAACTGACACACTTCATGAACTAAATGTCTTTTTCATTTTCGTGCTTGCCAAACTTCAATAGCTCCATAATAAGCTTAATTGCAAATCAGGGCCAGCTAAGGGATCCGCGGAAGTTGCAATAATTTTTTTCACTGAAATGCTTCTTTATATGTTGTATTCCAACATTTGTCCTTGCAAGATTAACAGGAAAACACTATGTGCTTAACACTTGAAGCCAAATTTGGGCTACTTCAGAGTTAGCGTTTTCTATTAAAATTTCAATTGAAAGAAATTTTTTCACAGGATCAAATAACACTTCTCCTATGTGACTATCGTCAAATCCCAAATAAGGACAAATATGACAGGATTATATCATGGTGAGCTTTTATCCATCTACATCCGGACATATTGTATCATTCACTACATGTCGAGCTAGTGTTACTATTGTACTAATTATTTTTCAGCGAGGTGTTGGAACATATTGGTCATGATTTCATAGGGGAATTCTTTACTTGTTGTGAGTCTCTGCATTGGCAGAAGATGGGCTTCTAGTTCTGCAGGTAATGAATTTTAAGTGACTTCTCAACACATTCTACTTTGTTCACTTTTTCCCTTCAATTGTTACAAAATTAGGAGAAAGTAGGACTCTCAAATCACTGAAATCTAGTCTAGTACATGTACCTTAATTTAATACTGAACTTTTTCCTTTTTCCCTAATTCATGAACAAAACATGTACTCTTAAATTAATTTCTTAATACATGAATTAAGATAATATATGAATAGAGAAAATCTAAGAAAGGCTTTTCTTCTTCCAATATGAGGTTCATTTTCCAACATCAATTTCTTCACAGTTATGTTACCCTTGGTTTTTATGCTGCTTTTCATGAATGTTGGCTTTGCCTAGTTCATTTTAATACCAGATGAGAGGTATGACAATCACAGGCATAGCACAGACTTCATGAGAGAGTACATATTCCCAGGCGGAGGCTTGAATGCACTATCTCAAGTAACGTCAGTCATGGCCGCTGCATCCAAACTATGGTAAGAGAGTTGATAATTGTGATTTCACACTAGCATGCTTGTCACTTTTTCAAAAGCATTTATTTCTAAAAGTATCTGATATTAATGATTTAAATGCAGTGTAGAGCACCTGGAAAATATAGGAATTCATTACTATCAAACACTGAAATGTTGGCGGAGAAACTTCTTTAAAAATCAAAGGTAACAAGACTAATATAAGCACACAACCTTCTATACTGAGTGAAACATGTTTCCTTTGGGAATCATTTGTAGTTTGATCTGTCATAGATGCTAATACTTGACCATTGATAACTGTGTCACTAGACAAATTCGTGCTTTGGGATTCGATGACAAGTTCATCAGGACATGGGAGTACTACTTTGACTATTGTGCTGCTGGATTGAAAACATGCACAATAGGAGATTATCAGGTATGGTGATGAATAACTTTATCTGATGTAACTCATCTGAGCTTCTTCTTTCGTCCTCTAGTCTTCTTTTAAAAGGATGCTTTCAAATAGATTTTATAGAAAACAACATCTCAAGAAGTAATTTTTCTTTTATTGCTTAAACATAAATGTTTATAACATACTAGGTAATTTACATGCGCGAAAATAATCTTTCTAAGCTTTTGAACAACCTTTCCAATAATCGATTGTTATAAAAAAATAAATTTTAGTAGGTTTTAAGAACATTTCAACATAAATTAAATGATCTGACATTATCACATATCTCAAGAATTTTAAATATATAATGAATGATTAGAAATGTCTTGATATCTAATCATTTTTATCTTTTACACAATTTATCATAATATATATTTGATGATATAATTGTCTTGTTAAAACTGAGTGATGTTTTTATGTAGCGATTAAACATATTTTTTTCTATTTTTTTTTGTACATGAAAAATATAGAACTGATAATTTTATGGTTAAAATAACTCCTTGTTAAAAACAAATTATATAAAAGTTTTCGATAATCAATATTAGTTATAAATAAATTAAGACCGTTAAAAATGTACCCCACAACAACATAAATAATTTTTTTAGAGACAATATACTTGTCTGATGTCAAACGTTCATCACTTTTCGTTATTGTTACTTTATTACTCTAACAAAATTTATAGAAGGAGAAAAATAAATTTGAAACAACACCAAAATAATATTGTTGACCCTTTTAGAAACTCATTCTTCATTAAATTGCTGCTCTGAAGGCCCTTCTAGATAGTTCATCAATGCAACTTTACGACTTTTTCAGGAATATGTATGTATAATTGTTGCATTATGAAAGTACAAGTAGATCAAAATGTTGGATTCTAGACTCATGTTAAAGAAATATTCTCGAACATTAAAAAATTTAAAACGAGTCTAACCTAGATAACTCAAATGCTCAGCAATGACTTGGGACATAAAGGACAACAAATCTATGTTAATAGACATATCTTTTGTAGCTTAAGATATTGCTTTTATTTAGAGCAGGTTTTGTTTCATATTCTACAAATTAAGCTTGCTGAAAATAGTTATAACTCACACAAAAAATATTTAGTAGAGCTGAATAAGAAGGAAAAAAAGAAAAACATTAAAAGGACGAAAGCTTTGTCCAAGTGAGATCATATACATACCAAACGAAAAATAATCAATACAATTTTAAGGAGACAACAAAATAGCGAGAAAAAACATACATTAAAGGGAGTAAACTATGAAATATTCAATGATAATAACAAATCATTCTAACCAGAAAAGTTTTCATGTTTTAAAATAACATACCTCTGAAAATTGACTAACACATCAACTTTCAATCCTTAAAGTACTCATAATATCCAATGATAAAATTTAGTAAAACTAGATAACAACAACATAATAACAAAAAATATGGGCATGCAAAGTTATTAACTCTCAGAAAATTTTCTAAAGAACACAAAATCTCATCCTTGTATGTGAAGAAATGACATTGTTGATGAACAAATTAGAGATTTTTAAGGGTTTTTTAAATTGTACCTTCAACAATTCCAGTAGAGAAAACTTGCTTGAATACTGAATTAACGTTTGTTATTTGATATGTCCTAACAAATACTTTTGACAATAATATTGCAGAAACCTAAACAACAAAATTTAAAGCATGTACTCAAAAATAAAAATTAATAATATAAGCATAAATTAATGACTGTAAAAACGTACCAGGATCTGTAACAATAGAATGAAACAGAATGGAAAAAATCGAGCCCACTGAATGCACAGTGTCCCCTTAAGAAAATTATTCCCCCCTAGTACCCAAGATTTAAAGGAATAGATCTTCTCAAGAAAGAACGATTCTATTCATCAGTGTATTGAAAAATGGTGTCAGTGAGTCATTCAACAGGAGCAAAGTTCACAATTATTTAATTGAATGAAGAAGAAGAATGAAATAACAAAAATATGTTTGTTGGACAAAGTGAAAATATAGGAGGAGTAGATAGAGGTGTTTTTACTTGTAGGTAGCAAAGAATGAAATAACGTCAATATGTTTGTTGGACAAAGTGAAAATATAGGAGGAGTAGATAGAGGTGTTTATAAAGGAAAAAATGTTAGATAAGAACATCAAAACAATATAAAACTATGTTAACTACCTCATCTAAAAATTTAAGACATCTAAAAGTTTAAGAAATTAGAGACAATGCAAACTTTTATTCACTTGCTTATATATTTAACATGTCGCGTCGAAAGCATTTTTTTTGTGAAGGGTAGCGGTAATTCCAACTCTGTTTATATGCTGTTGAATTATGTGAGCTACTTTATCATGTGTTTAGGCGTAGTTCGAGTGTACAAATGAAATTTACTAACAAGTTCAAGATGTTGTCTATGTATCAAGCCTTTATTAAATTATGTCTTCAACAGTAAATACATGCATGCACTTAAATTATTCCATCTTTTTACAAGAAATCTTGAAATCATTTCACCTAAATTGAGAAGTAAACTTCTGATCAAGTGGTGGTTCTTACCTTGTAGATTGTATTTTCAAGGCCTGGCAATGTTGCAGCATTTAGTGATCCTTACAATGATAATGTGCCTTCAGCTTATTAGAGTTCCTTTGTTTGAAATATTATATTGTAACTTTGTCTTTGCAAATAAGTTAGTTCCTCATAACAGCATGAAAGACCTAATAATGACTTTTGTGTCACTGGCTCATGCTTAATTCTGTGATTCTCTTGTTACAGGATTGTGTGAACTGTCTCATCTACCTAATAAAAGTTAATCAGGGAATTTACTAGATATACACGCACAATTATATAGTAGTGTATATAATTGTGGAGAAGGGTTTAGATTGTTTATTTCAGGTGATGTATATCCACAGAATAAACAGTGTATATTCAATGTATAATGTATAATAAATTGATATTTATGTATAATAATATATATAAGGTGTTGAAGGGAGTAAGGAAAAAAGAGTACTTAAAGTAGATGGAAAATAGGTGTGTTCAACCTTGGGAAATATACAAAATTAAAATTGGGAAAAGTTAAAAGGTAATATCAAGAGTTTGTGGAAGTATGTTTGTCATCTTCATCTAACATGTGCCTCTTCCACCAACACTTCGCCTTTAATTCTTCATCTTTGATGCACTTCACTTGGTCCAGGTCTCGTGCCCTCCTCTCTTGCCTTGGTGAGCTTATACAACTTCCTATCTCCGCCTTTGTCCTGGAGTTCTTCGTACAGGGCGTTCAAACGTTGTTGTTTTAGTCGTCGTAACTACTAACATTGCTTTCTTCTTTGCTGCCTTATACCTCTCCCTATTTTTCCTTTTTTCCTTCCCGTCTTTACTCTCCTCTAACCTCCTTATAAACAGCCTTCTTGGCCTTTTCCTTGGATCACTCCATACCACCACCAATCCCCTCGAAGGCCACCAACGTTACCTCTCGAAGATCCCCAACACCTCTTTAGCTTCTTTCCTAATGCACTTAGCTGTCCAATTGCACAAACTGTTTGCATCCCCAGACTCTCCCAAGCCCCCATAGCCATCAACTTCTTCCCATCTCCAGAGCTCTGGGAAGGGTCAAACCACCCCATTTGATCCTTGGTAGTTCATTAAGAGTCCTCTTCTTCCTCTTCCTCTTCCTCTTAATTTCTAAATTCATTGCCAAAAGCTTATGTTGAGCTATAAGATACTCAGCCGGAATAACCTTGCAGTCCTTATATAGACTTCTATCACACTTGCTAAAGAATAAGTAATCTATTACTTTAAATAACAGACAGAAGAGTAAAAACTAGACAATGGCCTAGTACACAATTTTTTCGTATTACATGCAAGACATATATAAATCAAAGGTTTGAGATGAGTAATAAAAGAATATTTGTTTATCTCTATATCTATTAAAATATGTACCATGAACTCCAAAAATAAAATAAAAAAAAATGCCCCAGTATTTGTCTCCATGCACACTCTTGATCTTTTTTGGGAGTTCTCACAAGTAATTTAGCACATGCCAATTAGGGGATGGACCTACAAATATTGTTACTAGTTCCGGAAACGTGCGCTGCACGTTTATTCTTTACTGTCATACAAATTTGTATAGGTCTAATCTAACGTTGAGAATTATCAATTACTTTATTCTTTTGTATATGTTGTTCTGTGTAAATATAACAATGTCAATTAATTCTTTTCATTTAATTTTGGTTATTTGTCTGCAAAATAAAAAAATATTGAAAAATATAAAACTAATTATGATAATATAGCATATAGTATGTGATATAGTGATGAACTCTTACACTAAATTTAAGAAATGGACGTAAACATATGTAACAAAATTAATAAAGACAAAGAATAAATATATATTTACCATGTTAATGAGCGAAAAAATGACCAATAAATTGATTTTACATGAATGTATAAGAATTATAAGATGATGAAACACAAAACGAAGTGGACTAATATTTTCTGTTCACTTTATATAAGAGATCATCGCCAAAAATCTTTTAAAAGACGAAAATAATTGCAATCCAAAAAACTTATCATAAAATACAAAACCAGTAAATAAAGTGCAAATATATATGCACACAAAAAGAAGGATCTTTTAAGCAAGATAACTAAAAAACATTAGTAAAAAGGACACAAATAATGATACAACCCACTTTGAAAGAAGTTTCATCATATAAATAAAAAAATAATTAAGAATATTCAAACATAAATTACATAATTGTTTTCGACATGTTCCTCATACTCAATTAAAGGCATTTTCAAAATCGAAAGAAGGATCATAATGTGTTTTGCCTCCAACATTCTCACAATGAAGCAATATAATTCTTTAACCCAAAACTCAATATTGTTTTGTAACTGAAACCCAAAAGTAGGAAATGGGTGATGAATTCATGGCGATGAAATGCTTGTAGAAGCTGCATAAGTTATTAATAAAAAACTAATAAGATGATTTTTACTTTGAGTTTTATAGATCATTTGACTATGTGATTGAATAGCATAAATTTTTCTGTCCAAATTTATAGAATCCTATAAAGTATATGAAAATGCATGATATTAATTCTATCGAAGATGAGAGGAATTAAACATTTTAATTGAACTAATTATAGGTAATAATTAAGAAATTGAAATTTTCAATAAATATGGGAATATGGAACAACTTTCTACAATCAGATTCAATGTATATTGTTTAGAAGTCTATTAATTTAATTTTAAGAGTTAATGAATTAAATTTTATTCTCTATCTTTTTTATATTTATTTTAATAGTAATTGACCTTTCAAATTTCCATGTGACTTTTCATATATATATATATATATATATATATATATATTAAATGTACTTATCTTTTTAAACTTTTCAACTTTTAAATTAAGAGTAATTAAGACTATATCATAAATTAGAAATTTATTTACTAATATTTAATTAATTAGATTATGATTTAGTTTAGGGTTTATATATATATATATATATGTTAAATGTAATTATCTTTTTAAACTTTGCAACTTTTAAATTAAGAGTAATTAAGACTATATAATAAATTAGAAATTTATTTACTAATATTTAATTAATTAGATTATGATTTAGTGTAGGGGCAAAATAGTAATCTAACTTTTGCCTAAAATTCTTCCCACCTATAGTATGATATGATATGATGATTAGTAAGATTGACTTTAAGTTTTGCCATATTTGATAACTCAATTAGGGGATGGACCTACAAATATTAGTATGATTGACTTAATTTTTTGCCATAATTGTCAACTCAATTAGCGGATGTACCTACAAATAATGTCATTAGTATGATTGACTTTATTTTTGAAAAAATTGGTAATTCAAGTAGGGGATGGACCTACAAATTATTAGTATGATTGAATTTATTTTTGCCATAATTGTTAACTCAATTAGGGGGTGGACCTCCCTCTCCCTTTTTTGTGGTCATAATTGTTAATTATTACTAGTTGCAAATAGTGCCTACATTCAAGTGGTTAGGCAGAATTGTTTCTTCTTATAATACTCAGATAAATAGTTGAATTATTCATATGCAAATTAGGAATATATATTAGAATGGGATAACGAAAATGTGTATTATTAAAAAAGTTGAAAAAGGCATAACACATAAATATGCCCTTTAACTTGGCCTTAGTTCATATTTAAGCCCTTCAACTTGGGTGTACACAAGTAAGCATTTAAACTTGTATAAAGTTAAACAAATAGACACACGCGTCCTATGTGGCATCCTACATGACAATTTTCATCCCATGTGGTGTCTGTGTAATATACCATGTAGGACTCGTTTCTACTTGTTCAACTTTACACAAGTTAAAGTGTTTACTTGTGCACACCAAAGTAAAAAGACATAAATGTGAAAGGAGGCCTAGTTAAAAGGCAAATTTATGTATTATGCCTATATTTTGATTGATTAACTTATCAATATAATGGATGCTTGTGAACACGTCCAAAACTTTTTCAATATTTGAGTTGGAAGTGTCAGGAGAAACATTTATGTTCATGTGCTCAATGTTAATATTCCAGAGTTGTAAAGAAATGAATATCTCTAGAATGAGTGTTGTTGAGAGAAAGGTCTAGAAATATTCTAGAAAGGATAGTTATATAAATAAGTAGTTGGAGGAACAATCTAGAATAGAAGTAAATATCTTTAGCTATATTCTTCCATCACCACCTATAAATAGAGGTGGTCATTTGAGTTGAAAGAAAGAAAGCAAGTAAGAAAACAAGAGTGAGTGCTCAAGTAAAGACTATTGCTGAAGCAAGCAACAAGTGAGTAATCAGGATTGTAAAACCAGAGCAGGTCCTTACTTTGCAATTATAAAATTCAAGTTGTAAGCAACCAATTGTGCATACCAAAAATATCTCACTCAATTGGAATATGTTCTAGTTTAAGTGTCTAGATGAAATTTACCGATAAATTTAATGGATTATCAATGTATTCAACCAATTAAAGGATGGACCCTCAAGGCCTCAAATATACACTCTCTAGATGGCTCTAAAGTTTTTTCACAAAGACTAAGGTGAAACTATAGCTAGTACTCTATCATGCACTCAACTTTTGAAACGCCAGCAATATTTTAAAAGGTTTAGTGAATGTATAACTCATGACCAGATAATACTTTTAACATATATATGTCCTTTTACCTCTTCTAATCTTTATTGTTATTGCAGTTTTAAGCATGAAAGTAGCAGTGGTAGGGGCAGGGATAACTGGACTGGTTTCTGCATATGAATTGGCAAAAGCTGGTGTCAAAGTTGTAGTTTATGAGAAGGAAGATTATATCGGCGGCCATGCTAATAAGACTGTCATCGTTGACGACATGGATCTTTCCCTTGGCTTTATGATCTTCGATCGGGTAAGTGCGTCCAAAGGGTGTTGACATAATACATAAATATGTTGTTTAACTTGGGTTTAGTTGACATCTATATCCTCCAACTTTGGGTGTGCACAAGTAAGTACTTAAACTTGTATAAAATTAAACAAGTAGAAACGCATGTCTTACATGGCATAGTACATGTAAGTCACCACATAGGACATAAAATTTTCACGTAGGACAAATGAGTCTATTTGTTCATTTTTATACAAGTTTAAGTGCCTACTTCTACACACCCTAAGTTAAAGCGCATATATGCATATGTCAGTTGAGGCCAAATTAAAGGGCACACTTATGTATTATAACTAGGGTGTTTGAGTAAACTTATACAATGATCAAAGTAGTTTAATTATAAGCATTTTGCGACTTATTATGTGTGCTCATTTGTTAAGTGCATTGTATTATATATACAAAATGGTTGTCTAAGGCATGACATCCATTATTCATGCACTGATATTTTTGCAGTTAAAGTGTTGCATACAGTTTGTGCACTACAACAAAAATAACTTTTAGCGGCAATAAAATTTAACAAAGAGTGCTTAAGCCTTTACCGGCATTATTTAATTGTCATTGGATCCATTGTTGCTATAGGCTTCAAGGGAGAGTGCCAATTGCCGCTAAAAGAACATATTTAGCGGAAATTAAGCTATGGGCATTAATTGATTGCCGCTAAAGATCCTTTTTGGTGTAGTGGTAGTTATAAGGGTTCAAACTCCATGAAATCTACCGAAGTTACTGAATGCTTACAGAATCCTTCTTGTAACTATCACTAGCTTAAAATAATATACTTTCTGGAGGACTATGACCTACTACGTCAACATCACGCTCAAGAGCTCCTCCACAGAGTTCTGAGTGGCAATATACGTGAAATAAAAATCTGAGTGAATAGGTTAAACCTCCTAACTATCGTCATGCGAGTTCCATACCTAAGCTTTTGGGTCCCCCTGAACTACCATGAACTCATACATGCATGCTTAAATTGTATCTTTTATACTAATTGTTATCCATTTCGAATTTGAGGTCCATTTGTATTTGATTAATTCCTGTCTTATTGTGGGATTTCAGTTGTGTTAGGTTATTTCCTGCCGCGTGCTTGTTATTCTCATGAATATAGTCCCAGAACTACCAAAAATAAAGATTGAAGAAGACTAAAACAAGAAATGAAATGAAAAATTTCAGATAAAACCCAAAATATGCAAAGCCAAAGCTGTCTAAACGAAGAAAAAAGGTAAGAATATGAAGAACAAGCTAAGAATATATCGGAAAAATATTATGAGCTTCCTTAGTTGTTAAAGACGATCACGTGATCTCATTTTGAAGACTTGTTTCATCTCATGCACACCTCTCAATAATTCAAAACATTGTACCATATAGTCAATCTGGGAGAACTTTTAATCTAAAGGAAATTATAGGTCACAAGGGTTCTGTGAGCACCTAACTGTTCAGATATAAAACCCGCAAAATAATAAAAGTTAAGGGATTTTAACCTATTCACTTTTCTATGAATTCAACGGCTGATATGTCTTTTGGGGTTAAAGACCAATGTAATAAAATCATTTCGAAGCCCGAAATTTCTACCAAGACAATACCTTGGAAGGTGGGTGTACAGTTGTGATGCATATTGATGTGTCAAAGAAGAAAGCTAAAAAGGTATATGATCAACGTTACACTCAATTTTTATTTATTGTTATTTTCACTTTATGCAAAATTGCTCGAGGCAAATCCCATCATTTTGAGTTTCTATGGTAAAATCATTGGTTTGTTCAATCAAATTTCATATGTAAAGCCAAAAAAGTTATTTGTATCCTTCTTTTGTGTATTCAATTTTGAAATGCTTGTAGCTAGAGTTATTTTAACCCCATCTTTTGGGGTGAGCATATGTGGATGCTGAAATGCTGTATTTGACAGGTAACTTATCCCAACCTGATGGAATTTCTTGAGTTCCTCGGAGTTGATATGGAGATCTCTGATATGTCATTCTCAGTGAGCTTAGACCAAGGCCGTGGTTGCGAATGGGGTACTCGAAATGGATTCTCTAGTTTGTTTGCACAGAAAAAGAATGTCTTGAATCCGTATTTTTGGCAAATGATTAGAGAAATTATCAGATTCAAGCAGGATGTCATAAGGTGTCAATAACTTTTTTATCTTCTCATATGTGACTTCTTATTAGTATTTGTTATTTGTTGACCAATCTGTTGATTTACTGATCTCATAATTAGAAATTTGGAGCATAGAGTCTTCTTTGTTCATTTGACAATCATGCATTTGATGGAAATGGACGAAATTGTTCTGTTTTGTGCACTTTATTTATTTATGTCAAGCGTAAGAGCTATCTCATGAATACGTTTCTCACTGCATTGCAGTTACCTTGAAGAACTGGACAACAATCTTGACATTGATCGCAGTGAAACATTAGGGCAATTTATCGAGTCACATGTCTATTCGGAGTTATTTCAGAAGGGTTATCTGGTGACACTGCTGTTTGTCTTTGTTATTGATTTTGATACTTGTATTTGGCCTTTTTGTTCATTCAAAAGATTACTCTTGCAATAAGAAATTCACATATATGTTTCACAGGTTCCAATTTGTGCTTCAATTTGGTTCTGCCCCTCGGAAGGAGTAATGGGATTTTCTGCTTATTCCATTCTTTCATTTTGTCGCGACCACCATCTTATGCAGGTTTTTATTTTCTTACCTATTGTTAAGTTAGAATACTTTGTATATATGTAGATTATAGCCTATTATTGAATGTGTTGCATGCAAGATACTAAATTTGAATTACCTACATCAGTTTATCTTGTGTCTATACAGCTCTTTGGTCTCCCTCAGTTGCTCACTATAAGAAGGCGATCACATGCATATGTAAACAAGGTGATTTTTTTTTTTTCATAGTTACCTATTTTCACTTTCTTGCAAGATTTGTTAAGCATGGTTCATCCTTCGATGGGGGCATTAACAAATGCAGGTTAAGGAGGAGCTTGAGAAAAGAGGCTGCCAAATAAGAACTGGTTGTGAAGTAAATTCTGTATCGACAAATGAACAAGGTCTAGCTTGGTTTTTATTTATGTCTTCTTGCAAGAGCTCTCTGTGTTGTTTCTCTTTTGGTGTTTACCTATGAAAAATCTTCTGTCAGCTTTATTTTCGCTATCACATAGTTAAAAACTAGTCCAGATTATAGGAGTAAAATAAAGAGCCCTTGCAGGTTGTACCATATCTTGCAATGATGGTTCCACTGAAGTATATGACGGATGCATAATTGCTGTACATTCACCAGATACTCTGAAAATATTAGGCAAAGAGGCAACATATGATGAAACAAGAATACTGGGTGCTTTCCACTATGTCTATAGGTACTAATTGTTTTTTCTTCCTATAAGAAAAGGTAACAAAATATAGCCATGTTCCTATACATATTTTCTAGCATTAGAGGAGTTCTATTTTGTGCTTTGGAGAAGTTCAGTTAAAATGAATGTTTTAAGGTATGATACATAAATGTGCCTTTTAACTTGGCTTCAGCTGACATCTATGCCCTCCAATTTCGGATGTGCACAAGTAGACGCTTAAACTTGTATAAAATTGAACAAGTAGACACACACATCTTACGTGACATATTACGCGTAGTATGCAATGTAGGATGCGAATTGCCACATAGGACTCTATGTAGGACGCATGTGTCTACTTGTTCAATTTTATACTAGTTTAAGTGTGTACGTGTACACACTGAAAGTTGGAGGGCATAGATGTCAATTGAAGTCAAGTTAAATGATATATGTATTATGCCATGTTTTAATGGTGGCTGGTTTAATCATATAGACAGCTACAACCTGATAGATTTCTGAGCTAATATGAAAATGGTACTGGAAGCCAAGATTAAAATAGTTAGTAATTCTGACTCTGAAATTCTTGCCACGACCACGAGCTCTACTTAATGGGTAGAGTATCATGTTGAAATGGTACATCTACTTAATAAGATTTATGATGTCAAAATGCAAAATTGTTGTCTCTTCCTCTGCGACAGTGATACTTTCCTTCATCAAGACAAAACATTCCTGCCTCATGACCCGGCAGCATGGAGTGCTTGTAACTTTCTTGGAACCATGAATGATAGAGGATGTGCAACATATTGGCTCAATGTAATCCAGGTGTGTTTTGGAATACAGTGATTTAGGACCTTCTATAGAAAATAGAAGATAATGTTCTTCAGTAGGGTAGTCTTTTCTCTTAACTTATGAGCTGTCTAAACTTACAGAATCTTGGTGACTCAGAGCTGCCTTATCTCGTAACCTTCGATCCTCCTCACACACCAGAGCATACACTGGTTAAGTGGAGAACAAGCCATCCAGTCCCCTCAGTTGCTGCATCAAAAGCTTCATGTGAGCTACATCAAATCCAAGGGAAGAGAGGAATATGGTTTTGTGGAGCATATCAAGGTATGAATCTCTTTTTTATGCAGAGTATTGAGAGTTTCTTGAAGTTGAAGATAGATGTTCCTTTGTAACCTGCTATTGTGCATTAGTCTGCTGTTATGTCAACTATGTTCAATTTAGAGAACCAGTTCCGTTAACTGAAGCTTGAAGGACTGTACCACTCACTATTGTCATTTAAATTATTTGCAGAACCCACTGTTGTAGTCCTCGGAAATTGCAGCTTTTAAGTTTGAACTTATTTGAAGAGAGTATTATGACTCCTTACGGATAAAGTGACTCCAATTTCTAATTATATGAAATAAACTATCTTGTCAAACTGTCTTTGCAAACGAAATCTTATATTCACCTTTTACCTTTTCTTTCAATTTCAATTTGATGCCAGTGACTCAGCACAACAACCTAGTGGCCTGTTTTATTCACTACCTTTTCTTCGCATAAGGTTCAAGGGAAGCTATCCGTAACACTTGTAGCACAAACAGTTTATTTTTCACTTTGTGTTTCACTGCTTATTGATGTGTATTTATTGCAATATTTTCAGGCTATGGCTTCCATGAGAATGGACTAAAGGTAGTACCACTTCTGCTAATAAAGATTTTAACTTACTCTGAAAACAATTTGGAGTCTTTTGTGGATGACTGTGACATCTTTGCTCCTCCTCAGGCGGGTGTGATAGCTGCAGATGGGATGCTTAGAAGAAATTGTAGTATTCTGTACAACCCCAAGTATTTGGTACCAACCTGGCCTGAAACTGGAGCACGCCTCCTCGTTACTAGATTTTTCAAAAGTTACATTCAAACAGGATGCATAATGTGAGTGGTGATAGTTTCATCTTGTATTACTTAAGTCCCAAAACAGTGGCGGATACATGCCTGACAATTTGCTTAATTCCATTGATTCTATTTCTTATTTTATCACGTTTGTGATCTTGCTAGTTGCAGCAATATGCAGAACGACTAATGTATTGATAAATTATCACTCCTTTTATTCCAATCTCTTTGGCTTAGAGCTCATATCCAAGTTGAATTCATGCTGCAAAACAAAACGCACATGTGAATCGTGACTTATTTTATTACTGATAATTAAGGATATCTGGATAATAATTTTACATGTTGCGATATACAGCTTGTTGGAAGAAGGAGGTACAATTTTCACCTTCCAAGGAAGAGATAGGAAATGCTCTCTCAAAGTTTCTCTTACAGTTCGTAGTATGCAGTTTTACTGGAAGGTAACTTGAAATTTTCTTTTGCACCTTCAACTTATCAAAAGTTAAAACCTAAAAAGGAGACAAATTCTGTGACACAGGTTGCAACTCAAGCTGACCTAGGTCTTGCTGATGCTTTTATTCATGGGGATTTTTCTTTTGTTGATAAGAATGAAGGTCTTCTTAATCTTATCATGGTGAGAAGCTGAGTCGATATCTTTGTGAATAGCTTTTGGTTGGTGCTTAGTTTCCTGATTTTTGTTGCAGATATTTATTGCAAACAGAGAATTGAAAGAATCTGTTAAACCGACTTGCAAGAATAGGTACAATAGCTTACTGACCTGAAATCAAGAAACATAAACTTCTGTTGTTATGAAAGTTCTTCATCACTTTTTATGGCTTTAGAGGCTGGTGGACACCGGTGCTTTTTACAGCAGTGCTATCATCTGCAAAGTACTTCTATCGACATATTTCAAATCAAAACACGCTGACTCAGGCTCGTCGAAATATCTCTCACCATTATGACGTGGTAAGTAATTAACTTGCATACTATATCACCCAAAGTACGTAGGGGTGGTCAACCTTCACTATTGAAAGTGCTCAATCTTGGCCATATTTTTGCCAGAGTAATGAATTCTTCTCACTCTTTCTGGATGAGACAATGACATACTCATGTGCAATTTTCAAGGTTTATCTCTCAAACCTTTAAATGCTTGCCACTTTTTTATTCGTATGCTAAGCTACATTTCCTGTTCTTTATCTCATTTTATGGTGATCTATTTTTATTTCATATTTTTTATAGAGTGAGGATGAAGACCTAAAAGATGCAGAGCTGAGAAAGATTTATGTTCTCATTAGAAAGGTAAGTCATCAACTAAGTAAAATTCTCTCCCATTTCTATGTAAATTTCAGGCATAATCTGATTCTGCTACTCTATTTAGGCTAAAGTTAGGAAGGAACATCACATTTTAGAGATTGGATTTGGTTGGGGAAGTTTTGCGATGGAAGTTGTCAAGCAAACAGGATGTAAATATACTGGTATAACTCTCTCCGAGCAGCAGCTGGAGTATGCACAGTTGAGAGTTAAGCAAGCAGGACTTCAGGTATAGTACTTACAATGACTAAGATAAAGCTTACACCAACATATAATTGCTATAAGCTAAATCAAATGATACAGCAACTAGGAAATTCCACTTAATGGACTAAACCTTCTTCCAGTTTCTGCTCCTGAACAAGCTAGGTCGGAAGCCGTCCAGGGAAATTATGACACAAGATTAACGAAAGTGCTTCTTTGTTTGATGCATTCCACATTTGTCTTTCAAATATTAGCATAAGAAGATGATCTGCTTAGCACTTGCAACTTTAAAGCTATAGTTCTCTATTAATATCCAATTCAATGAAACTTCTCCACAGGATCAAATAACATTTATCCTATGTGACTATCGCCAAATCCCAAGTAAAGACAAGTATGACAGGATTATATCAATGTGAGCTTTTATCCGATCTACATCTTGACTTATTGTATTACTCACTACACGTCGAGCCAGTGCTACAATTGTACCAATTATCATTTTCAGCGGGATGATAGAACATGTTGGTCATGATTACATGGAGGAATTCTTTACCTGCTGTGAATCTGCACTAACAGAAGATGGACTTCTAGCTCTGCAGGTAATTGATTATAGTCACCCTAATACATGCCACTTTGATTCTTTATGCTTTTCACAAGTGTTGGCTTTCTTTAGTTCATTTCAATGCCAGACGGGAGTTATGACGAATACAGGCATAGCACGGGCTTCATAAAAGAGTACATATTCCCAGGTGGATGCTTGCCCTCAGTAAGTCGAGTAACATCAGCAATGGCTGCTACATCCAGACTATGGTAAGAAATCATTGTTTGTGCTTCTCAATCTTTTAAAAGCATTTTGTTCTGAAAGCATTTTATAAATGCAGTATAGTTCACCTGGAAGAGATAGGAATTCATTACTATCAAACACTGAGATGTTGGCGAAAAAACTTCCAGAAAAACAAAAGGTAACAAAACAAAAATAAGTCCACAGCTTCTATGCTGAGTAAACCTGATTTCTTCATGAATCATTTGTAGCTACATCAGTTCTAACTGCTAATACTTGACTATTGATAACTCTATGTCCCTAGCCAAATTCGTGCTTTGGGATTCGATGACAGGTTCATCAGGACATGGGAGTACTACTTTGACTACTGTGCTGCTGGATTCAAAACGCGCACGATAGGAGATTATCAGGTATGGTAACAAATCTTTCAAAATATTTCATAGGGTAAAACCACCTTTAAAGATGCAGGCAATTTTTCTAATGTTTGTTTGGACATAAATGTTGACTATTAATCTTACATATGGACAAAAAGTAAATGTTGATGACATATTGTCACGCCCCGAGACTATCCCTAGACGCGACACAGGGCTTAGAGCCACAAGTGACCCTAAGCTAACCTCATGGCATGTCATGACACTAAGATGTACATGAAATAGCACAAGAGAACAACTATATGCAGAACTAATCTGAAGTCGTCTAACAACTCAATAGACAAAATATACGAGTACATATAAACGGAAGTCTAAACTGAGGAAGCCTCTACTAACATGAGTTGCTAGGACAAACCCCTAGGTAACTCCAACTGTCTGAAATTGAAAGAAAATATTGAAATCAAAGATAACGGGATAATCCTTGGATAGATGAGGACTTGTTGGAGTTCTTTGACTGAACTTCAACTCTATAAATAAAAATAAAGGCAAGAAGAAGAGAAGAAAATATTTTCTGATGGAAAGATAAACTTCAATTGAACTGAAATGGTGTATAAATACAGAAAAAATAAAATAACTAAAGCCTATATCTAAGAAACTACTTTGCACATGATTGCATGATAAACAAACTCTTAAAAATAACAACTTAACTCCTATAAAACAACAACTAACTTAAAATGCTGAAGATGGCAAAAAAGCTGGAGAAAATCCAGCTACTTCTAATGACTAATTACTGCAGTAACTGAGGCAATTAATCAACACTCCTCCTTGCTTCAGTTGCTGCAAATTCCAAGTCTTTTTTGGAGAAATTCGAATCTGCTCCTTGGCAAGGCTTTGGTAAAAATATCTGACAGTTGAAGATCTGTCTTGCAGTACTTAAACCCAACATATCTCTGAGAAAGAATAATTTGATATTGAAATGCTTGTTTTTCATGGATTATTTGAGATAGCAATAGCTGCTTGATTATCCACAAACACCTCTGTGCAGTTTCTTGCTTTAAATTCATATAAAGTAGCACTTTTCTAAGCCATAAGGCTTGATTTGCAGCAGCTGTTGCTGCTATGAATTCAACTTCGGCCGTTGATTGTGCAACAATCTCTTGCTTCTTAGAACACCAAGAAAATACTCCTGAACCAAGATTAAAACAATAACCAGAAGTACTTTTCATGTCATTGGAAGAGCCACCCCAATCACTATCAGAATACCCCTGCAACACATACTTCTTATTCGCATAGAACTTGATTCCAAAATTCAATGTTCCCTTAATATATCTTATCACCCTTTTAGTTGCGCTAAGCTTTGTGTTAGTAGCACAATTACAGAATCTAGATAGAAGACTTACAACATATAAAATGTTGGGTCTAGTTGCAGTACGATACATGAGACAACCAACCAAACTCCTATAAAGAGTCTTATCCACTTTTTCAGCTTCATCATTCTTGCTCAACTTCTCCTTATGACACATTGGAGTAGCTATCTCTTTGCAATTTTCCATTCTGAACTTTGCCAAAATGTCTTTTGCATACTTCTTTTGACAGATGAACACTTCATTTTTCTCTTGCTTGATTTCCATTCCCAGAAAATACACCATTTCTCCCAAATCTGTCATCTCAAAAGTATGTTGCATATCTTCTTTAAATTTCTTGACAAGTTCATTATTACTTCCAATAACCACAGTAGATCATCTACATATAGTGAAATAACAATAAAATTAATATCATCACCTTTAATGTAGAGAGTAGCTTCACTAAGGCATTTTCTAAAGCCTAGTTGAACCAAATGCTCATCAATCCTACTGTACCAAGCTCTTGGTGCCTGCTTTAGTCCATACAAAGCTTTTTTGAGCGGATACACTTCATCTTCATGCCCTTTGACTGCAAATCCTTCAGGTTGCTGAACATAAATTTCCTCCTCATGAAAGCTATTCAAGAATGCAGATTTAACGTCCAACTGAAACACTTTCCAACTATTTTGTGCAGCTATAGCCAACAATAATATGATGGTTTCTAATCTAGCAACAGGAGCAAATGTATCAGAAAAATCAATACCAAAAATTTGAGCATACCCCTTTAAAACTAGTATGGTTTTGTGCTTGTTGATAGAGCCATCTGCATTTAACTTGGTTCTGAAAATCCACTTCACTCCTATGACTTTCCTGTCTTCAGGTCTTTTCACAAGTTTTCATGTCTGATTCTTCTCAATCATGGTGAGTTCCTCCTTCATTGCAACTCTCCATTTTGGATCTTTCTTTGCTTCCCAAAAATTCGTTGGCTCAAGAACAACCATATTGCATCTTTGATAGATATTCGAGAGAGATTGTGTGCCTCTTACCGGGATATCATCCACCAATTCATCTTCTTTCAGATAAATTATTGTACTTTGATCTGGAATGAATGTTGGTTCTACTTCTTTCCAGTTCCATTGTTCATCTTCCATGAAATGCACATCTCTACTTAATTATCAGTATTTTCCTCGTTTGAAGTTGGACAACCATGTAAGCCTTAGAAATAGTGTTGTAACCCACAAATATTCCAGCTTCCGCCTTTTTATGCAGCTTATCACTTTTAGCTTGTGGCACATAAGTAAAACACAAGCATCCAAACACTTTGAGATTTTTCAAAAAAGGTTTATAACCATACCAGACTTCAAATGTCGTCTTTCCTTCTAATGTTTTTATTGGAAGCATGTTGAGTGGAAAGACTGAAATATGCGCAGCTTCAGCCCCATACTCTTTTGGCAAACACTTCTCATACAACAAACATCTAGCCATCTACATTATGGTACGGTTCTTCCTCTCACTAACTCCATTTTGTTGTGGAGTGTATGGAGCACTGAGTTGGTGTTCAATCCCAGCTTCTTCACAAAAATATATTGAACTAATCAGATGTGTACTCCTTGCCATTATCGGACCTTAAAGATTGAATCTTACAGCCACTTTGAGTTTCGATCCACTGCTGGAATTTCCAGAAGATAGTGGCAATCTCTGCCTTGAACCTGGGAAAGTAAATCCAACACATTCTCATATAGTCATCAACGAAAACTATATAATACTTACTCCCTTTGAGTGACGGAGTTCTTTGAGGACCAGCCAAATCTGTGTGGATTAACTTTAGTTTTTCAGTAGCTCTCCAAGTTGCTTTGTTGAAAGGAAGCCTTGTTTGCTTGCCAAATCGACAAGTTTTGCAATCTGGTATTTCAGCTTCAACGTTAGGCGGTCCTCGAATTAGATATTTCTTCTGTAGGTTCCTTACAGCATCATGATTGAAATGTCCAAGCCTTTTGTGCCAAACTTCTTCATTGATCTTAGTTGCAGAATAAGCCTTTTGCTCATGCACTAAATGATCCATTGTAAAGCTCTTTCCCTTCATCATTACTTTGGATAAATTTTTGCCATCTTCATCATTGATTTGATAATAATTGATTTCAAAGAGAAGTTTGAAACCATTCTCAAGCATCTGACCAACACTTAACAGACTATGACTTATATTAGGTACAAAATACACGTCTTTGATTAGTTTGGTACCACAGTACCTTTGCCTTCAGCAAAAATATACTCTCCATTGCCAACTTGTACTTTGGAAATTACTGAAGTATCCAACTCCTTGAACAGATCATGATCAAATGTCATGTGGTTTGTGCAACCACTGTCAATAAGCCACTTGTCACTTGAACTGCTAGTTGCAAAACAGGTTGCTACAAAGAGTTGCTCTTCATCCTGATTTTCCACCTGTGCAGCATTATTTTGTTGAGTGTTGGTTTTGCAAATCTTTTGATGATGTCCCATATTCTAACATTTCTCACACTACTGGTCTGGACTTCTTCAGCATTTGAATGGTGGATGACCCATCTTTCCACAATGCTTGCAAGGAGGAAAATCATGTCTTGTTCCCCTATTGACCCGAGGAGAATGAGAACCTGAGTTTTCCTTCTTGTTTCACTTCTTCTTTCCTTTGTCTCCCTGGTTTGATTGAACTTTTGCAGATAGTGCACCTTCAACAGACCCTTCTGACCTCATAAATCTTCTCTGTTCTTGTGCCGGCAGAGAATTCAATAGTTCTGCCAAACTAATTGTTGACAGATCCTTGGAATTTTCCAGCGAGGAAATAGTTGCTTCAAACCTTTCGGGGACTTCTACAAGAATTTTTTGAACCAATCTATAATCAGGAAATTCACAGCCAAGTAATCTTACATTGTTGTCAATGTTGAGTAATCTATCAGAATACTCTTTGATGGTCTCTGAATCCTTCATCTTCTGAAGTTCAAATTCTCTTATGAGGTTGAGAATACGCATTTCTTTTATCCGTTCATCTCCTTCATATTCTTTCTTTAGAAAATTCCAGGCCTCAAATGTTGATTTCATTGTCATAATTCTGTCAAAAATTTCAAATGAGACTGCAGCAAATAACGTTGTTCTAGCCTTTGATTTTCTTGTTTTCTTCTCCTTGTGATTCCTTATTTGCACCATGGTTGGATTTGCTGGCAAGGGAGGAACTTCGTAGTCCTCCTCAACAGCTTCCCACAGTCATTTGCCTCCATTCTTGCTGCCCAGACATGATAGCCTTCACCTTTGAAGACAGGTGGAGCTAGTGCAGTGAAAGGAGTTTCTGAATCCATATCAGAAAAAAACGGAATAAGGAAAATGAGTTTTCCTCAATTACAGGTCCCTCAAGAAGAAAATTCTGATACCACTTTTGTTGGAGTTCTTTGACTGAACTTCAACTCTATAAACAAAAATAAAGGCAAGAAGAAGAGAAGAAAATATTTTCTGATGGAAAGATAAGCTTTAATTGAACTTAAATATAGAAAAATAAAATAACTAAAGCCTATATCTAAGCAACTACTTTGGACATGATTGCATGATAAAAAAACTCTTAAAAATAGCAACTTAACTCCTGTAAAACAACAACTAACTTAAAATGCTGAAGATGGCTAAAAAGCTGGAGAAAATCCAGCAACTTCTAATGACTAATTACTGCAGTAACTTAGGCAATTAATCAACAGGACTCACCAAAGATACTGCAAGCTAGCTGGATCTGTTCTAACCGTGGGCCTGATGATGAGTGTCAGAACTTATATTATCAAACAATATAGGCAGAAAGTATGCGGTCAGTACGTTGAATGTACTAAGTATGAAGAATATGCAAAATAAACATATCTGAACATATTGAATATGTAGAACATGTTGATGCAAAGACCAAGTATATTAACATAAAATTGAGATATATTGGGGTGAAATACATTAGTACAAGGTCATGAAATAATTGAAAGTCTGATTGTGTGAGATACCAAAACCTATATAAACCATGTGAGCTACTTCATGGAGTTCAGTGCACTGCTCCCACGTCGAAAAGAGTGTCCAATACTTGTCATTGTAAGAACCTGAGCTAATGTGGATCCACTAAGTTAATGTCTATCTGAGACAAATCCTATGGTGACACGTAGTTCTGGAATTTAGGGATTGTTACTAAAGGTCCACAAATGCTAAACGAAAATTTTCATCCCTAAAGTCCGCTCGGTGCTAAGTATACTCCCAATGGAAATATGCATAAATTTGAAAATAGTAATAATATGATATTACTGAATCATACTAATAAATGATACATACTGAGAAGTTCATAAATCATAATAACTAAAATCATATCGAGGGATACTTTATCTAAAAGCATCATATATATCATGATATTTGAAAATACTGAAAGATACTTTATTTGAAAGCGCATCATAAATCATGAAAAATTGATAATCTGAGACATGCATCTGAAAATAGCATAATTCTAATCATGGAAATACTTGTATACTTAGCATTCATGAAATAACATTGAAAACATGGAATTCATAAGTAAAACAATGCAATTTAGGTGTAAATCATGAGGAAAATTGATTTACATTGAAAACACGTGAAGATCATAGAAAATTCTATCTTGTAGGAATCATAAACTTGTAACTCTGAAGTTTATTTGGGACCTGCCTGAAGTAGAAACCTTAGCTTGATTCTTGGAATGAAGACTTGAAGCTTGGAACCCTAGTTCTTGCTTGAGAGGAGACTTGAGAGAGAAGAAATCTAATTTGGGGAAGTTATGAGGGAATGGGGAGTCTTAGTCTGATAAAATCCCCCTAATCCCACTTAGAATATGTCAAAACGACATAGTATAGGAATTAAAAGAGTGGAAAATACCAAAATAACTCTGACTTAAAATTGACGGAGGCCTTTCTATGGTTGCCTTCCACGGACCGTAAAAGTTCCCGTAAATGGGAAGGAAATGTGGGTCTTGAGGGTCAACTTCTATGGATCCTTCTACGTTCTATAGATCACTTTACAGCCCATGAAGGCACCCGTAAAAGACATGAAATTCTGGTCCAGGAGTCTTGGCTCTACAGTTCAATTTACTGCCCGCGAAACCTACAATGGTTCGTAATTGAGTTCATAAAACATTCCTTGAAATTTCTCAATTCTGAGCTCTAGTCTATGGATCCCATCATGGCCCATGGTTCTTTTAACGATCCGTGAAAGGGTTCGTACAAACCCTTTTCTGTAACTTTCAGTTCTTTCTGATCAAGGTCTGATCTAGGCTTAGGAACTTTTGGGGTGTGTAACATATAGTCATAGTGACAAGCAGGAGGTGCAGTTTGTGGATGGTGCTCAATGACACTTGTAGGTAGTATAGAAAGAAAAATAAATTAATGTCAATATGTTTGTTTGGACCACGTGGAAATATAGGGGTTGTCAAACAACAACAACATACCAAGTGAAATCCCACTAAGCGGGGTCTGGGGAGGGTAGAGTGTACACAGACTTACCACTACCTCGTGGAGGTAGAGAGACTATTTCCAAAAGTTCCTTGACTCAAGTGCATCAAACATAAGTACAACAAGAAGAAAACAATGAAGAGAGCATATCAGTTAAGAAGGAAACAATAACACTAGCAATAGTGTGATAATCTAAACACATGGGATTGTCAATTAAAAAATAGAAAATACAGGGGAGTAGATTGAGGTAGTAATAAAGGAAAAAGGTTATATAAAAACATAAAGGCGAGGTTGAATTAGGTTAACTACCTTATCTAAAAATTTAAATTATTAGATTGGTACAAAATTTTAGTTACTTGTGTATCTTTTTAACATGCCACTTCATGTTGTTCGGAAAGCTTTTTTTTTGGTGCCTGAAAGGTGGCGGTGAAACTCAAACTCTGTTTAACAGTAAATACATGCACACACTTATTCCATTATTTTTTTATTATGAATGTTGAAACTGTTTCACTAAATTTGAGAATTAAAACACTGATCAAGTGGTGCTTCTTACCTTGTAGATTGTATTTTCAAGGCCAGGGAATGTTGCAACATTTGGTGATCCTTACAATGATACTATGCCTTCACCTTTTTAGAGTTCCTTTGTTTGGAATAGTATGTTGTAACTTTGTCTTTTTGCAAATAAATCAGTTCCTCAAAATAGCATGAAAGATCTAATGAAAACATATGTCACTGGCTCATGCTTAATTGTGTGATTCTCTTGTACTGTACTGTGTGAACTTTTTTCAATTACCTAATAAAACTTATTCAAGGAAATAATTATTATTATTAAAATAAGAAATGTCTTCTCTTAAATTTGCATGTATTTGTGTGGCTATAAAACATACTAACATCTCATAAAAGATAAAGTAGGCATTTTAAAGTATAAATTGTTTCTAAACATATAAATATGTTATTCTTTATGAGATTGACTAATAAAAAAAGGGTGACACACAAAACAGACGACATTAACATGTTAAGTAAAGTGATATTGAAACCAAGATAGAGGAGGAGCTTCATAATCTAAAAGGAGATTATATTATGGGAAGAAAAAAAGGAATAAAAATTGTGACTCCTAAAGGGGAGTGTGTTGATTACAAACATAAACTTTTATTGTGGGTGGAGATCAATGGTGTTGCACATTGAGGCGCTAATATTTTGAGGTTATAATGTGGCATTTTAGAAAATATCACTAAAATTGAGTTCTAAAAAAATTATTTGTACATTTTAAGTGGATTTTCAAACACAAATACATGATTTGTGACAAAGCTTTTGAGTTCTGGCTTACCCGTAAACGAGCTTGCAGCTCCTAATTAACCCGATGACCTTGAAAATGGGTAGTTTTAAACTTTAAATTCGCTTGTCCCATGAGCAAACCTTCAAGATCAATAGTCAAAAGTGTTTGCCCCACCCCTAATTCCACATTGAATATGAAGAAAGATATGAGTACAGCATGTTAGGCGCAAGGTAGTTAGAAATAGAAAATATGCCAACAGTGAAGTAACGAGTGAAATAATTTATATTTAATGTTATCATTTTCGTTAAATCTAATTTTAAATTTTAGAAATGAATTTTTTAAACGTGAAGTACTCGACTTTATGCACTTGATTTTATTTTTATAATTAATTTCCTTCTAATCGATCACAAGACTTTCATATGGGTTGGTATTTCTCTATATAGATATTTTCTCAAATTTTAAATTTTGAAATTTTTTTCATCAATTTACTTTATAAAGTCGGACTTGAAATAATTATTGTTACTTTTAAAATACTGAGGGAAGAGTCAAATTTTCCACCGGGGCCGACTCAACAACATTAGAACCTAAAGCGAAACTTAAGAGAGGGGCCCTAATTTTTTTTTTTCATCATATGTATTTTTATTTAAAATCTATTTTTCTAACTATTTTAGATGTGAAATCATTAAGTACCATTTTATAATCAATTTGTTTTAATAATTTCTTTTCAAATGATAAGATAACTAATTCATTAAATATCTCTTGATACATTGTTGATCTTAAAGAAGATTTAATAAATTTTAATTTCGAAAAAACTTCTTTTGTTTGAGGCAACGGTTACAAGAACTATTAGCATTATTCTATAAGCAATATGTGTATTTGGAAAGTAATCAAGTCTTTTTATTTGATTGAGTATTTTCATTACCTCACTATCTTCTACTTGTATTATTTCTCTTAACACTTTTAATTCAAAAAATAAATTTAATTCATCAATATCAGAATAACTATTACGTGTTAAAGAAAATTCAAGGTTAAGACAATATTTTTTAAAATTCTCATCATCTAGTGATTTCAATATTTTACCACTAAATAAGAAATCAAAAATATTTTCATATGCTTCAATTGGTTCAAATCTATTTTGAAGTGAAAAAATACAGTAAAACCTCTATAAATGCATATGCTTGGGACCGGAAAAAATATTCATTTATCGAGATTATTAGTTTATCGATAAATGCATAAAATATTTATTTATCGATAAATAAATATTTATTATTTTAGAGAGTATTTTGCAGTATGTGCCATAAGAAAGAAAAAAAAATTGAATTAAGAATTTCAAAAGTTTAAATCTAGGAAACTAAAAAGTGTAGTCTTTGCATATTTATTATTTAAATCTAGGAAAGCTAAACGAATTTAGTGAAGTTTAATGTTTCTAATTGTATTCATATATATATAGAATATGAAGAGATTTTATGTTAACTATAAAAAGAAAAAGCTAGATGTTTAAAAATCATAATCCAAGTATAATGTCTTCTCATCATTTGAAAGGTGTACAAAAATCATCTTTAACCAATAAAATAAGAAATGCAATATGTGAGCATAAGAAAGAGAATCCAACTATTAGCCAAAAAGATTTGCAAGCATGGGTGAAACAAAAGTTTGATTTGACTATTAGTCAATCAACAATATCGCACACTCTCAAAAGGTCGGTAGAGTATTTGTCAAATGAGATGAAAAATAGCGATGCCAAAAGGCATAAACCGGCAAAATACCCTGATTTAGAGAAAGTTTTGTACGAGTGATTTCTTTAAATGCAAGAGAAAGTGAACATGTCAGGGGAAATTATCCAAGGAAAAGCAAAAGATCTTTTCCTGAAAATGTGTGGTGAAACTAATCCAGAATTCAGCTTCTCTTCTGGTTGGTTAGAACGTTTCAAGTCAAGATACGGAATCAAGTCTTACAGATGTTTTGGTGAAAGTGGTTCAGTTATCATGGAGAATATTGAAAACGAATTGCCTAGCATACGGTCAAAACTAGATCAGTTTGAATTGAAGGATATTTATAATATGGTTCAAACCGGACTATTTTACCGATTGGAAGCTGATCATTCACTTGCTACCAAGCAACTTGAAGGTCGCAAAAAAGACAAAGAGATAATTACTATTGCTCTCTGTTGCAATGGTAATTGATATCTTTTGAACTACCTTAACGAGAATGATACAGTTATGGAATCAACTACAGAGGAAGAAATTATTCAATCTGTAATGAATAATGATGATGAGAATGATCCTGAACAAGATGATAGTAGCATTGTCCCACATGTATCGTCAAAGGAGGCATTTCAAGCAATGACTACATTGTCAAACTATTTGATACAACACGAACAAAATATTCCGAAAATTGTGTTCGCTCTTCAAAAAGTTAAGGATGAGATTAATTTTGGTTTTGGTGGGAAGAAAAAACAATCAACTATAGAATCACATTTTAAAAAGAAATAGTTATTGGTCTAGTATTATTGACTAATTAAATATATATAAATTCTTGATGTATTATAGTAATTATTACTTTATATTTTTTATGGGCCTTTAATACTTTATTTTTAATTATTATCTAATGCATTTAGCGAGAATATTACTTTAATTTAACTGGCCCAAGTCGGGACCGGAGAAAAATGTTCATTTAGCGAGATTATTACTTTATCGAATATTACTTTATCGAGGTTTACTGTAGTTTGATCTACTCTACAGTCTACATGTATAAAGAAATCAACTCTAAAAGATTCTTCAAGAAACTTTGTTATTTTCTTATCCATATTTTCATTAAATTATTTCTTACTAAATTCAGGTTTATATTTATCTCATATGCAATTTCCTTAATAGAAATTATAGCACTCATAGTACATATATATATGTATATATATATATATATATATATATATATATATATATATATATATATATATATATATATATATATATATATATATATATATATATATTAAATAACATATATAAGTAATTATTTTTTTGAAAATGCGACCCCAAAAAATATGGGGCCTCAAGCGATGACTTTAGTGGCCTAGGGATTAAAACGGCCTGTTGCCCACACACAATTGATCTTTCTTGGGAGTTTTCATCCAAGTAGTTTAGCACATGCCAATTAGGGGGTGGACCTATAAACATTGTAATTAAAATGATTGATTTTTTTTTTTTGCCATAATTATTGCTTTTATTAGCTCATCAATTAGGGACTGGACCATTTTTTGAGTCAAATAACACCTAAATTCAAGTGGTTAGGCAGAATTGGTCCTCCTTAGTTTAGATACAATATGAATTATTCATACGTAAATTAGGAATATATTTAAGAGGAAAATAAAAATATGTATATATGATGCAAAATGCCATACTAAGATACTCAATTATTTCTAAAGTTAGGTGTATTTTTTTAGAGATAAGTGTCAAAAATACAGTTTCATACATAAATTATTGAGAGTATGAATTTCATACCTAAAATATCACTTATTAGTTTGAGAAATACACTTTTATTTTTTATAACACTCTTATCATGGTGTGTGTAATACACTCTCTATTTTATTTTTAAAAATTGTCACATCACACTCCACATGGACAAACATTCCACCTTGACAAAAATTAAATAAATTATTAGTATTAGTTAAAATTAAAGATTAAAAAATTATTATCCCAAAAAATAATATTTTTTTTATAAAATAAAATTTACCCACTCCATCACTTCCTCTCACCCTATCTCCCCCCCCCCCCCCCCCCCAGTCCATTTTTTAGTTTTTTTTTGTTTAAATTTATTTTATAAAAATAGTTAATTTTTTTTACTTCATCCCCCCCCCCCTTAAAATATTAATTTAGATATTTTTTTAAAAAATAATTCTACTCACTCCACCTAACCCACCACTTCATTTTTTTTTTGTTTTGTGTTAGATATATACCTATCGAAAAATACCTTTTACTTGCCGCTGCAAGACTTTTTTAAAATAAATTTTTTATTTATGTTATATTTGGTACAGAAGTAGAAAAAAAATTCTAAAAATATATGTACATATCTAACACAAAATAAGAAAAATGTAAAAAAATAAAAATAATTAGGAGTGGAGGTTTAAATAGGGTGGGGTAGAATTTTTATTTTTTTTAAAATAAAATAATATCAATTTTTTTTAGGAAGTGAATGGGTGATTTTTTTTTTTTGGGGGGGGGGGGGGAGGGGAAGTATGATTTTTTTTTTTTATAAAAAAAATTTTTAAAAAAGGACGGGGATTATCGGGAGGGGGAGGAGGTGGAATGGGGTAAGAAAAATAATTAATTTTTTTTTTAAATTCTTTTTTTGGATAGTAATACTTTAATCTTCAATTTTTAATTAATAGTAATAGTTTATTATTTAATTTTTGTCAAGGTGGAATATTTTATCCATGTGAAATGCCAAGTGTCAAGGTTTTTTCAAATAAAAGAGAGAGTGCATTACACACCACCGATGTGTGTTTCTCAAACTAGTAAGTGATAGTTTATTTATGAAATTCACACTTTCAATAATTTAGATATGAAACTAAAAAAATGAAATAATTTTAGTGTTTTTTTGACACTTATCTCTTTCTTTAATAATGTCATTTCACCATGACGCTATCTACAAATGTTTCAATTTTCACATATATGAGGAAGCAAACTAAAGAGAAGAAGAAACTAGGCAAGAGTTTATGCGGTCTACATTTTGAAATGCATAAATGTGACAGTCAAAAGATATGATGGGATAAATGAGAAATTAATTAGAAGTCATATTCGAGCATTAGAAATGGAGAAATCCTTGGCTGAAAGTGTTGTTTCCCTCTCTAATGAGTCATACGCAACGTAAATTTAAATTAGTTGAGTCAGAAAATATCGAATACCAAATGCTTATAAAAAAAAATAAAAATGTTCTATATTTTGTAAGTAATTCTTTTCAATGCAATAGGCCATATATAAGAAAATGTTTTTTCTATGCACACAATAGAATTTCTTGGAGGTTGTCATGCAAGTAATTTAGCCATGCTAACTAGGGGTAAATAGCTCTAGAAATTTTCCAACAAAATATGATACTCTACAACTAGTACTCTATTACTTTATTTCCTTTCTTCAATATCCATACAAATTTAGAGTACTATTAGTTGAGCGATCATATGTGAAATCAATCTTACAAATTTAATATATTTGTCACCAGTATAAATTTGATCATCGACACCATTAATATTGTTTTCATGTAACTTTAAAACTACTCCAGCAATATCCAAAAGGGAAAAATATCTCGGTGGCCATTGATCTTGACCTTGGTTTTATGGTCTTCAATCGGGTAAGGACGGTTAGAGGGTGTTTGCGTAACTATAATTGTGCCCTTTAACTTGATGTCATTTCACATTTACGCACTTCAACTTTGGGTGTACACAAGTAGACACTTAAGCTTGTATAAGTTGAACAAGTAGACACACGAGTCCTATTTGACATAATACACGTAGAACACCATACAAGATGCAAACTACCATGTTGGATGCCACATAGGATGTGTGTGTCTATTCGTTCAATTTCAAAGAAGTTTAAGATTCTACTTGTGCACCAGCAAAGTTGGAGGGCATAAATCTAAAATGATGCCAAGTTAAAGGGTATATTTATGTATTATGCCTTAGAAAAAATAATGCATCAAATAAATTTGTGTATTTCTAATATATACACATTTTCAATTTGTGTAACCAATAATACATGGTACAATAAAGTCGAATCTGTTTTTGATGTTACACTAATTCGAAGCACGTTATATGTTACTCCAAGTTACAATAATTCAATTCAAGTTATTTTCAAGAAAATATAACATGACAAATTATCTAACTTTTGTCAAAGAAGTATTTTCCAGAAATTAGAGGAAAATGTATTCCGTTGGAAAATTTATCTCTTTGATAAGTCACTATATTATCGTCGAAGACGTGTTTAATTTGAGATTGAAGATTAATTAGATTAAATGAGTGGTTTAATCACACTTAATAAGAAGTAACACTAGTCATTGTTCTGCATTAATATGACAATTTATTTTTGTAAATTACATATGCATTACGACATTAATGGCCACAATTAAATTGAATTACGTCTTTCTAAATTGGGTAAGATTTGAAAATATGGACTCATTTTAATTAGGCATAGTATATAAATATTTCCTTTAACTTGGACTCAGCTCATGACATATATGCCCTCCAACTTTGGGTGTGTACAAGTAAACACTTAAACATGTATAAAATTGAACAAGTAGACACACGTGTCCTACATGACATAATACACGTAGGACGCCACGTAGGACACCAGATTGTCATGTCGGACGAATGTATCTATTTGTTTAATTTTATACAAGTTTAAATGTCTATTTATGCAGACCCAAAGTTAAATGTCATAGTTACTAGCTAAAATCAAATTAAGGGTCATGTTTATATATTACTATGTCTTTTAATTATAAACTAGGACCAAGTGATATAGATAAGTGATATAGATAGTTGACACTATAGCTAGTGCAAGCATTTTATCACATATTAATTTTGTATGTTTAATTTGTCATCCATTATAAATTTATGCCTCAATACACTAATTTATCATCCACCTCTGAGTGAATGTGTCATTCATGATATAGTTTTAACATCTCTCATTTTGAGTAAATATCTGAAAAGGTCACTCAAGTAAGTGAAATTATTTGAGAAAGTCACTCAACTTGGTTTTATATCAATAAAGTCACTCAATTTATGGATTTTCTTTTATAAAATCACTCAACTTAAACTATTTTTTCTAGAAAATCATTATAACCAAAAGATAAAAAAAAGATAATTGCACAACTACCCTTCAAGTTTAGTTTCATAATACTTACTTTCATGATAGTTTATATTATGCTTATCTCTTAGTGTATATTAGTTTTAATAATTGTCTTAACTTAATTAATATCAACTCAATTGTCCAAGCATTAAGCATTGATTCCACTTGGCTCAGGTTTAATCATATTCTACCACAATTTAATGATTTATACCCACTAACATATGCACTAAATATTTTATTTTGATGATAAAATGCATATACACCCCAACTCTTGAAAATTAGTCCGGACAAATCCAAATTCGATGACTCCAAAGCTGAATCATCCCCTCCCACCCCAACGATGAGGCTGAGATAAACCATTCCCTCCCCCCCCTCCCCCACCCCCACCCCCCATAAATTCTTCCCTCTTTTTCTTCCTTCGTCAACCAGAGAAGATGTTTTTTTCAAGAAAAAAGAACCATTCCTTTCTGCCTCCTGCGAAAGTTTTTCAAAAAATTATTTCAACTAAATATTGGATACTAGTTTTTGAATATACCTTCAGTAGTCCTATTTATGTGGTTTTGAAGTGAAATTTCATTTTAATATGTGGGTCGAATATTTAATACTAGTGTTTAATATGGTATTATTTAGTGTGGCGTGCATGTTTATATGGAATAAAAAATTAGCTTATTTTGCGAAGTTAGATTTTTTTGATAAATTGAATAAAAAATGCTATAAAATCATTTAAATTAAATAATTTATGATAAAGGGAAATTTAGTTAAATCATAAATTTTTATGTTAATAATAATTAGGTTAAGAAGATATTTATCAAAAATAAAATAAAATAATTATTAAAAAATAATAGAAATAAACATATTATTATAAATTATAATGGAAGTAAGTATTACAAAACTAAACTTGAAGGGTATTTTGTGCAATTGTCTCTTTTATGTTTTGGTTATAATGATTTTCTTAAAAAATGATTTAAGTTGATTGATTTTATAAAAGAAAATCTATAAGTCGAGTAAGTTTATTGTTATAAAACCAAGTCAAGTGACTTTGTCAAATAATTTCAAATAATTTGACGCAGTTGAGTGACATTTTTGAGATATTTACTCCTCTCATTTTACATCTTCATATATTCTTAATTAATTAATGGTTTTTGCAGTTTGCATCTTTGAAGCCTCTATATGTTGTAAACATGAAAGTAGCAGTTGCAGGGGCAAATATAAGTGGACTGCTTTCTGCATATGAATTGGCAAAATCTGGAGTCAAAGTTGTGGTTTATGAGAAGGAACATTATCTCGGCGGCCATCCTAACACTGTTACCATCAATGGCGTCGATCTTGACCTTGGCTTTATGGTCTTCAATCGTGTAAGTACCATCAGAGGCTGTTTGAGTAAGCTTATAAAATGATCAAATCACTGTAGTTGTAATTAAGAATTATTATTTTTACTTAAATGCGCGTTATTGATAAATGCTAAAGTTGCTCATAAATTGAGTGTGTGCATGGAAGGGGAGGGGTTTTAAATAGGTGGAAGGAAGGGTACTTTTAATCCGAAAATTTATATTAAGAGTATTTAGGATCCAATAGATGGAACGAAGACAAACTCAAGTCATTTTCAATTTCAAATTTATTGTAAGAAATTAGAAAAAAGTGGTAAGGAAAAAAAGTAGTTTTAACTAATTAATAAAGAGAAAA
Source organism: Solanum pinnatisectum (assembly GCA_035578085.1). NCBI lineage: Eukaryota > Viridiplantae > Streptophyta > Magnoliopsida > Solanales > Solanaceae > Solanum > Solanum pinnatisectum. Next base: position 39,188,976 of record CM069079.1, on the reverse strand, counting down.
TGGTTTCTTGTATTTGTGAGTAGGTTCAATTCAAATAGTCCCGTATGCATTGAATAATTTTGATCCTTTAAATTTGTTAAAAGCTTACAATTTTACTCTCCGGTAAATTTTTGACAAGTAACATTTTTACTCTCATGTGTATTTGACAGGTAACTTATCCCAACCTGATGGAATTTTTCGAGTTCCTTGGAGTTGATATGGAAATCTCTGATATGTCATTCTCAGTGAGCTTAGAACAAGGCTGTGGTTGCGAATGGGGTACTCGAAATGGATTCTCTAGTTTGTTTGCACAGAAAAAGAATGTCTTGAATCCATATTTTTGGCAAATCATTAGAGAAATTATCAGATTCAAGCAGGATGTTATAAGGTACCAATAACTTTTTGTCTTTACTAGTTGTGACTTCTTATTAGTATTTGTTATTGTTTGCGCAATTTGTTGATTTATTACTGATCTCATTAGAAATTTAGTGCACAGAAAATCTTTTTTGTTCATTTGAACATCATGAATTTGAAGGAAATGGACTAAATTGTTCTGTTTTGTGCACTTCCATTATTTATATGTCAAGCAAAAGAGCTATTTTCAATGAAATTTATTTCATCATGATTACGTTTCTCACTGCATTGCAGTTACCTTGAAGAATTGTACAACAATCCTGACATTGATTGCAATGAAACATTAGGGCAGTTTATCGGGTCACATGGCTACTCGGTGCTATTTATGAAGGCTTATCTGGTGACACTGCTGTTTGGCCTTATTGTTGATTTTGATACTTGTTTATATTTGGCCTTTTTGTTCATTCAAAATATTAATCTTGCAACAAGCAATTATGTTTCCCAGGTTCCGATATGTGCTTCAATTTGGTCCTGCCGCTCGGAAGGAGTAATGGGCTTTTTTTCTTATTCCATTCTTTCATTTTGTCGCGACCACCATCTTCTGCAGGTTTTTATTCTCTTATTAGCTGTATCATTTTATCTTGTGTCTGTTAGAGTGGGTTAAAGTCCCACATTAATTGGGGAATGAGCTGATGGTCTGCTCATATAGACTTGAGAAATCCTCTCTTCATGAGCTAGCTTTTGGGGTTGAGTTATGCCCAGGTGCCATGTCTTTAAAGTGCCTGAGGAAGGTTTTGTTCTTGCGTTACAGCTCTTTGGTCTCCCTCAATTGCTCACTATAAGAAGGTGATCACATACATATGTCAACAAGGTGATTTTTTTTTTATAGTTACCAATTTCACTTTCTTGCAAGATTTGTTAAGCATGGTTCATCCTTTGATGGGGCATTAACAAATGCAGGTTAAGGAGGAGCTTGAGAAAATAGCCTGCCAAATAAGAACTGGTTGTGAAGTAAATTCTGTATTGACAAATGAACAAGGTCTAGCTTTGAATTCATATACATTATTTATCTTCGCTATCATATAGTTAGAAACTAGTCCAGATTCTAAGTGTAAAAGAAAGAGCCCTTGCAGGTTGTAGCATAGCTTGCAATGATGGTGCCACAGAAGTATATGATGGATGCACAATTGCTGTACATGCACCAGATACTCTGAAAATGTTAGGCAAAGAGGCAACATATGATTAAACAAGAATACTGAGTGCTTTCCACTATGTCTATAGGTACTAATTGTTTTTTCTACCTATAAGAAAAGGTAACAAAATATCGCCATGTTCCTATACATATTTTCTATCATCAGAGGAGTTCTATTTTGTGCTTTAGTGAAGATCGGTTAAAATGAATGTTTTAATGGTGGCTGGTTTTAGTTAAATTAACAGTTACAGCCTGCTATTCTGAGCTACTATGAAAAATGGTACTGGAAGCCAAGATTAAAATAGTTAGTAATTCCGCCAATAAAATTCTAACCGCGACCTCTAAATATCATGTTGAAATGTTACATCTTCTTTGTCCAGTACTATGAAAAGGCAAAATCATTTTCTCTTTCTTCTACAACAGTGATACTTACCTTCATCATGACAAAACGTTCCTGCTTCGCTACCCGGCAGTATGGAGTGCTTGTAACTTTTTTGGAACAATAAATAATAGAGGATGTACGACATATTGGCTCAATATAATCCAGGTGTGTTATGGAATTCAGTGATTTAGAACCTTGGTGAGCTAGAAGATAATGCTCTTCGGTGGGGAGTCTTTTCTCTTGCAACTGCTCTCGTTTATGAGCTGTTTAAATTTACAGAAGCTTGGTGAATCAAAGCTGCCTTATCTCGTTACTGTCGATCCTCCTCACACACCAGAGCATACATTGGTTAAGTGGAGAACAAGCCACTTAGTCCCCTCAGTTGCTGCATCAAAAGCTTCACATAAGCTACATCAAATCCAAGGGAAGAGAGGAATATGGTTTTGTGGAGCATATCAAGGTATGAATCTCTTTTTATGCAGAGCTGCTTCACAATAAATGTTCCTTTGTTCTCTTTCTATTTCTACTCAATGCCAGCTACTGATTACAACAACCTCTAATGTCTTGTTTTATTCACTGCATTTTTCCTCATAAGGTTAAAGGAAAGCGATCTGTAACACTTGTAGTGCACACTTTATTTTTCACTTTGTGTTTCACTGCTTATTGATGTGTATTTATTGCAATACTTTCAGGCTATGGCTTCAATGTCAATGGACTAAAGGTAGTACTACTTCTGCAAATAAAGATTTTAACTTACTCAGTAAACAATTTGGAGTCGTTTGCAGCTTTTGTGGATGACTGTGACATCTTTGCTCCTCCTCAGGCGGGTCTGGTTGCTGCAGATGGTATGCTTAGAAGGAATTGTAGTGTTCTTTACAACCCCAAACATTTGGTACCAACCTGGCCTGAAACTGGAGCACGCCTTCTCGTTACTAGATTTTTCAAAAGTTACATTCAAACAGGATTAATAATGTTAGTGATGATTATTTTATCTTGTATTACTTTCAATCTCGAAATACTGGCAGATTTCATTGATTCTACTTCTTATTTATCACATATGTGATCTTGCTATCTGAGTGGCAGCAACATGCAGAATGACTAATTTATTGAGAAACTACACTTGTTTTATTCATTCTGCAGAATGAAACACGTGTGAATCGTGGCTTATTTCATTACTCGAAAATTTCCTAGTTTCTTTTCTGATAATTAAAGATACCTTGATAATAATTTTACATGTCTTGATATACAGCTTGTTGGAAGGAGGTACAATTTTCACCTTCCAAGGAACAGATAAGAAATGCTCTCTCAGAGTTTCTCTTACAGTTCATAATATGCAGTTTTACTGGAAGGTAACTTAAAATCTTCTTTTTCTTAAAAAGTTAAACCCGAAAAAGAATACTCAGAAGGCAAATTCTGTGACATCTCTTAGCTTCCCTGAGTTCTTTTGCAGATATTTATCGCCAACAGAGATTTGAAAGCATCTGTTAGAACATCTAGCAAGAAAAGGTAAAATAATTTACTGGCCTGAAATCAAGAAATATAAACTTTTGTTCATATGCTAATGTTCTTCATCACTTTTCATTGCTCTAGAGGCTGGTGGACACCATTGCTTTTTACTTCAGCACTGTCATCTGCAAAATATTTCATTCGACACATTTCAAATCGAAACACCCTGACTCAGGCTCATCGGAACATTTCTCTCCATTATAATCTGGTATTTAGTTAACTTGCACATTATATAACCCAAAGAATGTAACATTTTTTTTCCTAAAATGGGCTTCCGTTTTTTCGATTATAAGCATTGTGGTGTTAATTATTTTTTCCAGAGTAATGAACTGTTCTCACTCTTTTTGGATGAGACAATGACAGACTCATATGCAGTTTTCAAGGTTAGCTCTCAAACTTTTAAATACTTGCCACCTAAGTTGCATGGACTATTCACTTTCAATGCCACACCCGTGTCGGATTCTCAAAGAATGCACTACTTTTGGAGAATCTGACACTCACCCCTTGACATTTTTGAAGAGTCCGAGCAACATAGCTTGCCACTTTTCTTCTTCTTAGTCAAGCTATATTCCCGAAGTAATGGTCTAGTCTTCTTTCTAGTTTTTTCTAGAGTGAGGATGAAGACCTGAAAGTTGCACAGCTGAGAAAGATTTCTCTACTCATTGAAAAGGTAAGTCATCAACTAAGTAAAAATTGCTAAATAAATTTCAGAAAAAAATTGATTCTTCTTCCTCGATTCTGTTTAGGCAAAAATTAGCAAGGAACATCACATTTTAGAGATTGGATTTGGTTGGGGAACTTTGGCTATGGAAGTTGTCAAGCAAACAGGATGCAAATATACTAGTATAACACTCTCGGAGAAGCAACTGGAGTATGCACAGTTGAGAGTTGAGCAAGCAGGACTTCAGGTATAGTACTTACAATGTCTATGGAAGCTTCAAATTTTCTAGATGACTAACATGAAACTTACACGAAACTTTATTTCGTTGTTGTTATTGCTTTCATTTCCATATTTCCTTTTTCAAACTGCTTTGAGATGTGTTACTTGAGCCGAGGGTCATTGGAAACAACCTCTCTATGTTTACGAGGTAGGGGTAAGGTTTGCGTACACTCTACCCTCCCCATACCCACTTGTAGGCTTACACTGGATATGTTGTTGTTGACTAACATGAAGTTTATACTACAAAATTATTGAGATATGTAATATGTAGTGTGTTGTATATTTATGCTGTACAGTTACTATTTGATTAAGTCGGTTACTTAGTTAATTGACAGCTGTAGATTAGTTAATAGTTTGTTAGATATTAGTTTACTATAAATGTATACAAACAAATGGAATGAAAATAGTTTTCACATTCTCACAAAACAATGCTTTACAGTTTTCTCTCTTCTTCGTTTCCAATAGAAGAGCAGCCATAGATGAATCTCAAGCTCTCAACAAAGCTTGATCATCTAATTTCAAAGTTTGACATGGTATCAGAGCATTAGGTCGATTTTTCCGCAATCTATTCCTTGTGCATTATCGATCTGCAATTGTGTGAGTTTGTTCATCTCGATTGAAAACTCAAGCTTCTCAATCCTCTGTTGTCTTCTCTTTCGTTATTCCTCTTACTGTTTCTGAATTGATAACTGTTGACGATGACTAATGATGCCCCAATTGATTCGTCTAGTCCATTGTATATGCATCCATCTGATAATCCGGGTGCAATGCTTGTACCAAATCCTTTTAATGGAATTGGTTATAGATCATGGAGAAGAGGTGTACTACGTTCTTTGTCAGTAAAGAACAAGCTTGGATTCATCAATGGCGAGTGCGAGAAGCCGGCCAGTAATTCCCCAAATTTTCGTTTGTGGGAGAGATGTGACGATATGGTCACATCTTGGATTCTAAACTCTTTAGGCAAAGAGATTGCTGATAGTGTTGAATATGTGAATGATGCAGCTGAACTCTGGAGGGAATTGGAGGATCGATATGATCAAACCAATGGTGCGAAGTTATATCAAATTCAAAAGGAAATCAATGATTTGTCACAGGGAATTTTGGACATAACTGGTTATTATACAAAAATGAAGAAACTATGGGAAGAGTTGAGTAGCCTAAATGTGAAAACACAGTGTAATTGTGCTTGTACTTGTGGTGTGAAGGAGAGTGTACACAAAGGAGAACAGGACAGAAGACTTATACAGTTCTTAATGGGGTTAAATGAAGTATACACTGCAGTACGAGGCAGCATTTTGATGATGAATCCATTACCCTCTTTGCCACAAGCTTTTTCACTGCTGGTCCAGGATGAAAGGCAAAGAGAAATCAGACCTGGTAACCAATTAGGTACTGCTTCTATATCTCTTACTGCTGGTGTTTCAAGATCTGGGGGATACAATGCAAACAATGGTACTGTTTCTAGGCCAAGTCATGATGCATCTAGGAGCAATGGTGGAAATGGTTTTAGAACCAATTATTCTTCACAGACTGGTCAATCCTCTAACAAGCATAGGGTTATATGTGAATTCTGTAAGAAACCAGGTCACACTAAGGAAAAATGCTACAAACTTCATGGTTACCCCCAAAACAATCAGAATTATCAGAATCAAAATTTCAGGAACAACAACAATTCTGATTGGAAAGGGAAGAAGGTGGCACATGCTCAAGGACCTTCTGCAGACATGTTGTCTACTAGAGATGATGATATGAGAGAGGAAAAGCAACAACTGAGCATTTCTAAGGACCAGTACGCACACTTGGTGAACCTTCTACAACAATTTCATCCTACAAATACAGGAGAACTACCAGACAACAATATTGCCAATGGATCTGTCAATTTTGCAGGTATATCTTCTATTGAATTTGGTAAATTGTCATGTAAATGTTCAAAAGCAAGAGAAGACATATGGATCATAGATTCAGGTGCATCTAACCACATGACTTTCCATAGATCTCATCTAACCAATATTAAACAACTATCATATCCTGTCCTAGTGAGTCTTCCAAATGGTTATAAGGTCAAAGTAACTGAAATTGGTAATGTTCATTTGACATCTGAAATTACTTTACACAAAGTTTTATATGCTCCTTCTTTCAAATACAATCTAATCTCTGTACATTGTTTGACTTTAAATCCTAAAAGCATCATTTCCTTTACTGATAAAATATGTCTTCTGCAGGCCCCTTCAATGAAGAGGCCTCTGGAGATTGGTGAAGTGGAAAATAGCCTTTACCTCCTATGCTCTCATTGCTTGAAGAACTCTGTCTGTTCTACTAATGTCATGAATATTAGTTCTGCAAAAAAGCAGCTCAGTGCCTCTAGTTTACCTTCATCTTCTGTTTTTACTGGTCCTCCTTGCAATGACAAACATTGTAATTCTTCATTCTCTACTTTGAATATCAATGAAGTACAATCTTTTCCTGTTTCTTCTGTTTTTCATAAAGATAATGTAGATTTGATGTGGCACAATAGACTTGGACATGTTCCTTTTGGCAAAATGAAGGGTATTTCATCAATACCTGCCCATTTTTCTTCAAAACAGCCTTTTTTATGTAACATCTGCCCTATGGCTAGACAAACAAGGCTACCCTTTCCTGAAAAGATCACTTTTACCAAACAAATCTTTGAACTACTTCACATTGACCTATGGGGTCCATATCATGTAGCAACACATAATAAGTATAAATACTTCCTTACCATGGTGGATGATTACAGCAAATGCACTTGGACACATCTGTTATCATGCAAAAGTAATGCACTACAGGTTATTAAAGCCTTTGTCACTTTAGTTGAAAACCAATTCAATACTCACATTAAAATCATTAGATCAGACAATGGTCTGGAGTTCACAAACACAGAATCCAATCAGTTTTTTCAGTCCAAAGGCATTCTCCGCCTAAAGAGTTGCCCATACACACCACAACAAAATGGTGTTGTTGAAAGAAAACACAAATACCTCTTGGAGACTGCCAGAGCACTCCTGTTCCAATCCCAACTTCCAATTCAATATTGGGGAGAATGTCTACTCACAGCAACCTATATAATAAATAGACTCCCCACAACCCATTTCAAAGACAAATGCCCTTTTGAACTCCTACGAAAAAAAAAAACAGATTATTCCCACATGAAAGTGTTTGGTTGCCTATGCTACCCCACTACTCCAAAAAATCTCAACCACAAATTTGACCCTAGAACTACTCCCCATGTGTTTGTTGGATACCCTTTTGGAACCAAGGGGTACAAGGTCCTAAGTTTAGCCACTAAGAAGATACATATATCTAGAGATGTTGTTTTTCATGAGAGCATATTTCCTTTTAAACTGCCTTCCTTTACTGATTCATGTAGACATATTCCTGATGTTATTTTTTACTCCAATAATGATTGTAATGAGGAGCATATGCACTATGTGTCAACTACAACAAGTTGTCATCCCAACACTGCTGTTCAGATGTCTCCCATATCACCACATAATAACTCTCCAGTTGTTAGTCCTAATAGTTTGCCCATAGAATCTTCTGAACCTATAATACATGTTTCCACTCCATCACCTGTCATTCATGCTCCTATAGTGAGAAGGTCTACTAGGACATCTCAGGTCCCTGCCCACTTCAATGACTATGTCCACTCCTTGAAGCCTACATCTCATTCCCTCAATGCTTTATTTTCATTACACCAACACATTGCACCTAACTCATTAAACCATCATAGTCAGACTCTTGTTGAGAGTATTTGTCATGACAATGAGCCTTCTTCTTATGGAGAGGCTGCCATCAATCCTGCCTGGCAAAAGGCTATGACTCAGGAGTTTAATGCCTTACATGCCAATCATACTTGGGATCTAGTCCCTCTACCACCACATAAGCAAGCCATTGGGTGTAAGTGGGTGTACAAAGTGAAGCACAAAGCAGATGGCAGTATTGAAAGGTTCAAAGCTAGGCTGGTGGTGAAGGGTTATACTCAGCAACTTGGCATTGACTATACTGAAACTTTCTCCCCTGTCATTAAAATGACCACTGTGAGGGCCTTGATTGCCACTGCAGCTAAGAAAGGCTGGGATATTTACCAATTAGATGTCAATAATGCTTTCCTTCATGGGGATCTCCATGAGGAAGTTTACATGCAGCCTCCACCAGGTCTGGTTCTCAGTAATCCTAATCTGGTCTGCAAGTTAAGAAAGTCACTGTATGGTTTGAAGCAGGCCAGCAGGCAATGGTATGACAAGCTTACTCAGGCTCTTTGTTCCAGGGGCTATCAACACTCTTTGAATGATTATTCTCTTTTCTTTAAAAAGACAGATCACTCTGTCATTTTCGTAGCAGTGTATGTTGATGATGTCCTCCTTACTGGAACTGATCTAGTTGAAATCCAACAGCTCAAGGCATTCTTACATGACAGCTTCAAAATCAAGGATCTAGGTAAATTACATTATTTCTTGGGCTTGGAAATATTATACAAGGATGATGGTATTCTCATTTCTCAAAGGAAGTTTGTCCTTGATTTACTCAAAGAGTATGACTGTATTACTTACAGCAGTTTTACATCACCACTAGATCCAAATGAGAAACTTCAGGCCACAACAGGGTCTTTATTACCAGATCCTACCTATTATAGGAAACTAATTGGCAAGTTGAATTTCCTCACCAACACTAGACTTGACATTGCTTATAGTGTTCAACATCTTAGTCAGTTTATGCAATCTCCAAGAGAACCACACCTGAAAGCTGCATTTCATCTACTAAGGTATCTCAAAAAGGATCCTACTTTGGGCCTTTTCATGTCTAATGATCCCTGCTATACCATCAGAGCCTTTTGTGACTCTGATTGGGCTTCATGTCCTGATTCTCGGAGATCTGTTAGTGGTTACTTGGTTCTTCTTGGCAATTGTCCCATCAGCTGGAAATCTAAGAAACAGGAGACTGTCTCCTTGTCCTCAGCTGAGGCTGAATATAGGGCCATCCGGAAGGTTGTTGGTGAACTGGTGTGGTTAGATAGGCTTCTCAAGGAACTTACTGTCCCTTTTTCTACTCCTATTCCTGTCTACTGTGATAGCCAGTCTGCCTTACACATTGCAAAGAATCCTGTTTTTCATGAAAGGACCAAACATATTGAAGTGGATTGCCATTTTGTGCGAAATCAGTTGAATGAAGGTCTCATTTCTTTACATCACACGCCTACTTCTGATCAGCTTGCAGACGTCCTAACCAAAGCTCTCACTGGTGTTAAGCATGCAGCTGTTCTTGACAAGTTGGCAGTCTTTTCACCCCTTCCAACTTGAGGGGGGGTATTGAGATATGTAATATGTAGTGTGTTGTATATTTATGCTGTACAGTTACTGTTTGATTAAGTCGGTTACTTAGTTAATTGACAGCTGTAGATTAGTTAATAGTTTGTTAGATATTAGTTTACTATAAATGTATACAAACAAATGGAATGAAAATAGTTTTCACATTCTCACAAAACAATGCTTTACAATTTTCTCTCTTCTTCGTTTCAAATAGAAGAGCAGCCATAGATGAATCTCAAGCTCTCAACAAAGCTTGATCATCTAATTTCAAAGTTTGACAAAAATAATTGCTATAAGCTGAGGCAAATGATAAAAGCAACTAGGAAATTCCACTTCGTGAACTAAACCTTCTTCCATTTTCTTGCTTCTAACCTAAATGTTTTTCTAATCATGGCTCTGTCCAGGCCAACTTACGCACAACTTAATGCTTTGTTGTATTTTTATATTCCCACAATTGTACGAAGAAGTGATTAACATGGGAACACTATATGCTTAACACTTGAAGCCAAATTTGGGCAATTTCAGAGCTAGTGTTCTCTATTAAATTTCAATTCAATGAAACTTTTTACCAGAATCAAATAACATTTCTCCTATGTGACTATCGCCAAATCCCAAATAAGGACAAATATGACAGGATTATATCATGATGAGCTTTTATCCATCTATACATCTGGACATGTTATATTACTAATTACAAGTCAAGCCAGTGTGATAATTGTACTAATAATCATTTTCAGCGAGATGTTAGAAGCTGTTGGTCACGACTTTATGGAAAAATTCTTTACTTGCTGTGAATCCACACTAGCAGAAGATGGCCTTCTTGTTCTGCAGGTAATGAATTAAAGTGAATCCTCAACACGTTTCACATTATTCACGTTTTCCTTCAATTGTTAGAAAATTAGGAAAGAAGGAGCACTCTCAAATCACTCGAATTCCTTTGAAGACAAGTGGATGAAAGCATTCTTCTTTACTTATCCAACTTTCTTTACATTAAAAGATTAGCTACATTGGAGTTAGAAAGAAAGATACAACATAGGAGTTTCTAAGACTTCTTCTAGCATAGCATATATTAAGATAATTCATATATCGCGAAAACCTTTAAAAGGCTTTTCTTCTTCAAATACGAGGTTCATTTTCCAACATTAATTTCCTTCATTGTTATGTCACCCTTGTTTCTTTATGATGCTTATCACAAATGTTGGCTTTCCTTAGTTCATTTCAACGCCAGACGTGAGGTATTCAGAATACATACAAAACTCAGACTTTATAAAAGAGTATATATTCCCAGGTGCATGTGTGCCTGCACTAAGTCGAGTAACATCAGCTATGGCTGCTGCATCCAGACTATGGTAACAAAGAGTTGATTTTGTGATTCTGCACTAGCGTACATACTTGCCAATCTTTCAAAAGCATTTGATAAATGATATAAATGCAGTGTAGTGCACCTGGAAGATATAGGAATTCATTACTATCAGACACTGAGATATTGGCAAAAAAACTTCTAGAATAACAAAAGGTAACGTAACATGACCAAAATAAGTCCTCAGCCTTCTCCGCGGAGTTAAAGCCATTATTTCCTTCATGAACAATGTATAGCTTGATCAGTTCTAAATGTTGAATCTTGACTGTGTCACTAGCCAAATTCGTGCTTTGGGATTCAATGACAAGTTCATCAGGACATGGGAGTACTACTTTGACTACTATGCTGCTGGATTTAAAACGTGCACGCTAGGAGATTATCAGGTATGGTGATAAATCTTTCAAAACATATTTCTCATAGGTGTAAAATGTGAGCAATTTTGATCAAATTATGTTGACTGCCTCTTCCAAAAATTTAATATAGATGGAACAAAACATTACATACTATGTTTTTAACATACCGCTTCATGTTCTTTGAAAATCTTCTTTTTTGCGCGGTGTAATTTAAACTATGTCTGTATCATATTGAATTATGTGAACTACTTCATTTGAAAACATATTGTTTCACCAAGTTTGAGAAGTAAAACAACTCAAAGGTGCATGATCCATTTTTTTTTTGTAGATTGTATTCTCAAGGCCAGGCAATGTTGCAGCATTTGGTGATCCTTACAATGTTGTACCTTCAACTTATTAACATTTCTTGAATATATATCAGAACTTTAGTCTTTGCAAATAAATAGTTCCTCGTAATATTTTAGCAATTTGGCTTATGACACGTTTAGCAAACATGAAAGTAGAGGGGTGTTTATAAGACTGTCATAGTTCGAGGATGAAATTATTAATTCACGCTAAGTTAATGAGTGTTTTCGATACTTTTCTTATACTTAAAATCTTTAATACATATATGGAAAACTGTGAAATAGTCCCAAGTTTGAACTCTTTCTGTTTTTCATGTTTGGGACATGGCACAAGGGACTACCTAATATTTAATTTGAAAATCTTGTACATGTATATCAGTATATGGCAAGATGAAAAATAGTATAACTTTGAACTATTTCAATGTTTGGGACTTTGCACATGGAGTCTTGGACCTCTATTGCTTCCATAGTTTTGGTAATGGATAACCCACATTTTCTCATAAATCATAAATGGTTTCAATGAATATCTTTTTGAAATATTTTTGTTTCAAATAAAAATTTCATTTTATCAAATTTTAGTAAAAAAAAAATCGATTAAATAGATTGTATGACTTTACAAGTACAACGCTCATAGTTGAGTGACTTTTAGATTACAAATCAAACTTCAATAACTTTCTGAGAGAAAATTCCTTAGTTAAGTTGAGTGATCATCATCTGAGATATTATCTCTTTATTGATTTCTACTATGTTGAATTCCAAGACTAAGACCCCACTTGAACTAACTTAAAAGAGTAGCTTTGTAAAAATAGTTTTTAAAAAAGTCAAAACTTTAGTAACTTTTAAGTTTAAAATGAAAAGTAGGGGAGTATCTACTTTTAACCTTTTTTAAGTCATTTAAATTTTAACTTATTTTAAGTTATTTTTAACTTTGACAAATACTTTCAAAAGCCTAAAAGTGACTTATAAGTAGGTTTGATTGACTTTTAAATCAATCCAAAAAGGTTTTAAAAGTTACGAGAAATGCCTCATTCTATTGATTAGATTTCGTTATCAATTGAATATGACGTTTTTTTGAGCTGTTTTGCCAAAAAAAGTTTTTAGGATAATTTTTTTTATGTATATACCAAACACAACAAAACAAGTAAGAAATTCACTTACATTTTTTATGAAAAATATTTTCCATAGTATCGATCACGAACTATGCTGGGTGATTTTTTTTTCTTTGACGAACTCCACAATGCAAGTATACAATTTGGCGCACGGTAAAATCATGCAAGTGAACGAACAAGTAAATAATGATATCTTCTTCATCAGGGTTAAGAAATGTTATTTTGGGATACCAACAAAAAATCACCAATGAGTAGCCCAAATATGAAAGGAATCATATCGTATCATCGTATATATTATACTAAAAGTGGAAAGGTTATAAATCTAAAGTTGGATTACAAAAATACCCTTCACTAACTTTTATAGTTTATAATTAAATAAATAATGACATCTTAATCAGACCAAATGCATAATTAGATGATAGAACTTACCATTTTATATTTCTTAATGAGCTATAATTGTTGGTCCTCTTAACTTCTGTCCGCTAAACTCATTCCAACAACACTTTAATGCTTCACTCTAAATTCAATATATTAAGGTTGAACATGGTCATTCATAATCTCCTTAATTACAATCCAAAACGTTTCTAAATATAATTTCCTTATTTATTGTTGATTAATGTTAATATTTTTCTGCATTAATAATTTTCTCCCACAACCTTTCCTATTCTTTACGTTACAATACTGTATAAAGTATATAATAAGTGATCTTTTCCCTATCTTCCAGCCATTTTTGTTTCATATATCTATATATATATATATATATATATATATATATATATATATATATATATATATGTTTTACCCAATTGTATTTTAGGTACTGGTCAAAAAATGATATATGTACCAACATGGGTTATGGTGTACTGGTGTGAGTGTTTCACCCTTAACTAGAGGTTTCGAGTTCAAGCCTTGGGTATGAAGAAAATCATGTTGGGAGCGCTACCTCCGAATGGGCCCTGTAGAGCGTGATCCGAATTTAGTTGGAGCTCCAATGTGGGCTCCGAATACCGAGTGGAAAACCAAAAAAAGATGATATATGTATGGCCAACGTGGTATTGGAAATTATTGACCAGCGAGATTAATGTTCATCAATATCTTTCTTTTTTTTCATTTAAAATAATAGTATTATTAGAAGAGCAATGTAATTTATTAAGCTCAAATTTTGAAAAATATTTTTATATTTGTTATTTCATCAATTACTAGAATTAAATCAAATTTGGCATACGTAAATATTCAAAATTTAAATAAGTTATCCTACCTTTGAATGTTTGGGGCTAAGACAGATATATATTTGTTGTGCTTTATTTGCAGGTTTTACAAAAATATATTTATTTCTTCATCATGTCTTTGCTAATTCCATCAAAGGTTTTTACATGTATTTATTAATTTTCAAGTAGGAAATTCATCGACATATTCATACCATTAGATACTATATTATCTTAACTAGCTTCATATATTTATTGTTTGATGGATGCAATGTCTCACTTTTGTGCGTTTTATTATTTAATGAATAAAATATAGAAGGTAAAATTAATATTGTTGATTTCAACATTTTCTATATTATAGCTGAACTTTTTTAAATAAAACAAAATTTTATAAAAATGATAAGGGACAAACGTGCAACGCACATTCCTTGAGATTAGTCATACCTAAAAGTGGGAAGCTCCAAACTTCAAAGTTGAATTACCATTTTGCCCCTATACTAAATCAAAATTTAATTAAGTAGTAAATTTAATTTAGTGGTTATATTTTATTTATGTAAATGTAAAATTGAAAGTCCAACACTTCAATTTCTTAGTTATATCATTGTAAATTCTCTCAGTTATTATTAATTAATGCAAATTTTATTCACCTATATAAAAAAAAAACCTTTTCTTTCTTACTCCAAAAAGTCTGAAGAAATTGAAGAGCTGCAAAGAACTCAACACATATTATAGGCCAAATTCATGTAGATAGTGAAAAGTCATACTCCAATATGAGCACATAAAAATGTAAGAAATATTTCATAAATTCTATGAATTATTTGATTATGTTAGTCTTTTCCACTATTTTTAGTTAGCTCCTAGAAACCTATTTTTTTCTTCTTAAATTTTTGTATTTTCTCTTATTTTGTTTTAAATAAATTAGTTAAATATGTCCTTAAGGCTTTTGAATATCTAACCATTCACTATACTCTTAAAACTATCAAACTAAATAGAAAAAGAAAACAAATAGACAATTACTCCTTGAAGACAAAAAATTAAAGTAGATACATGTATCTTACAAAGTTATTGTTCATAGATTATCTTTTTTATATTTATTTTAATATTATCTGACCTTTCAAATTTCTATGTGACTCTTCATATATA
Source organism: Solanum pinnatisectum (assembly GCA_035578085.1). Taxonomy (NCBI): domain Eukaryota; kingdom Viridiplantae; phylum Streptophyta; class Magnoliopsida; order Solanales; family Solanaceae; genus Solanum; species Solanum pinnatisectum. Next base: position 39,173,782 of record CM069079.1, on the reverse strand, counting down.
ACAATTTTTGTCCTATAAATTTAACTCTCCCAGAATTTTTTTTTTATGTGCTACTCCTATAATTCTAATCTATAGGAGCTCTAAATTGGTGAAATAATGTCGTAATTTGTGGAAAAGTTGTGAGATCTACCTTATGCAGTCATGAGGATATATAAGAATTCAATTACTGAAACATTGTCTTTATCTCTATTTATATAGTTGAATTGTTGCTTTGTTTATAACTTGCTTTTAGTTTAGGATTTTTGTGTGTCCAAAAACAGATTGATTGTTACATTAAATTTTGTTTAAATTTTCATTATCAAGACAAGATCGAAAAAGAATAATTAATTGTCTTACTTATGTTTTTTTTTTTTTTGTTCTTTGTATTTGTAATATCACCCTTAAGAATGGATTTGATAGAATTGTTACTCTTTCATTTTATATATTATTTAAAGATGAAACATATAGAATTAGATTAATGGTAGGTTCGATTAACATCATCTTTGGGTTTCGTGACTACATTTTGGTAACGGTCTTGAGCTTCTCCAAAAGCTATCAGTGCCATCATTTCCCCTCCATTGTTCAATTTTTCCACTGATAATGGTGAAAAAAAACTAAGTAAAGAATCTGTCGCGGGCTTTTATTCTGTCATCTTTTTAAGTTTCGATCTGCATTCTGTAAGTTAAAATTTGCTAACTACTAACTAAAGTTTAAAATCTATAAGATTTACATACAAATTCTGAATCCTCTATGTCACAATTCCTTCTTACTACTTTAAGAATCCAGCATTTGAAGCCCACTCGACCATTAATCATATTATATTATTAATATTATATTAAAAGTGGGAAGAACTCAAGTTAGAAGTTGAATTACCATTTTATCCTTTTTTATATAAATAGAAGCAATTATCTTTTCTACATTAATAATAATGCAGTAAAAATACTCATAATTATGATTTAAGTCAATAGACTCTTCCTTTTCTGCAGGCACGATACTTCTTTAATTCCTTCATCTCTTGTTTGTGAGCAAACTGATGAAGATCAAAGGTCAAACAATTAAGTTGGGAATTGATGGGTCTTTTAAATTTTTGGCTAAAAAATCTTAAATAATTTGATTCTTTTCATCTTCCCTTACCTAAGGGTCCTTATTTAAGTCATCCAAAGACCAACTGAATTTGCAAATCCCATTGAATCTTTTTACTCGAATATGGCGGAGAAACCATACATGCCTTTGCTGGTCGGTCCACAAGATCTTTCTATTGATTACTACGGCTTTATAGCCGTCATCTTCGGCGTCTTTGGTGCCATGTTAGCAGATACAATATTTGCTCATGGCTTGTTATTATATTCAGTGTGCTTTCACTTGCTAACATAAGGAAAATGGAAAATGATCTCAATGGCCATGATGTTTGATATCACGGGTCTCATGACAAACGCTTGGGTGTTGGTCACCGGGCAAGCAAGGCAATTTGATGGAATTGTTTCAGGCACAAAACTCATTTATAAGAACATGTGGATGTTGTCTCAAAATATTTGCATTCTTCTGATGATTCTTAGCTAAATGAAGTTGCAGAATAGGTTTTAGTTTTTGTAGTTTGAGATCTTTTTACAGGGTTATATTCAGTCCCAACTTCTAATGGCTCTAATCTTAGCAAACACTGTTAAAATTATTATTGTGGTGATATAACATTTTGTTAATGAATCCAGGTTTCTATATCCCTCCAACTTCTGTTGTATCTTAACTAATGTCTTGTAATGTTGGAAGTAGCTTAAGATTGGCTCATGTTCAATATTCTACCTCCATTTCTACAGTTTCATGGAGAGGTTAAAGAATGAAGAAGATTAAAAAGCTGTTGAAATGGTCGATCAATAGAAGTGTTAAATAATAATTATATGGGACAAACTTGCTAACGCACGTCTCAAAAACTAATATTACTAAAAGTGGAAAGAGTTTAAGTCAAAAAGTTGAATTACTAAAATATTATTTAAAAGTTGATTAATCATTTTATTCTTTTATTAAAAAATATTTTTCTATTAAAATGAGTAATCATACCTAACTTAATTGGAAAGACCTTTCATCTCCCTATGTATAATATATACACACTTTATTCAATATTTAAATGATACACATTAAAGTTTTCTTTAATACCCAAGAGTTATAAAATTTGAGACGTCAGATGTAATGATTTAACTAGCATACACCAAATTTATATTGCTAAATGTACAAAAATATAATTAAATTATTAATAATAAATAATGATCACTTTAAGAATGCAATTAACTCTTTATCATTAGCTTTCGTAATGTACTCTATTTGGAATCACATATAGTTAAAAGCACATGGGAAAGAATATTGTATTTATAAGTTTGGAAGAGCATAAATAAGAATAATGGTCCTTTGAGATACCACTTTGATAGGAATTGCACTAATCCTTTTTTTTTTTTTCTAATTTATTTATTTGTTTATTTATTATTTTCCTTCTTTATTTGTTTTATATAGGGATAAGACATAACTATTCCCCACACTATGATCGATATCTCAACGACATACTGTAACTTAACTAGGGTCCTATTACCCCCTAAACTAATTTAAAATGGAATAAATACATCATAAATGCAGACGTGACATAGAAGAGTGTGCACACTCTCTTGAAGGCAAGTGGTGAGTGAACAAATTGGACACACACATGTGAGGTAGCTGATTGTCATCTCAATAGACCTTTTCACTCCTATTTACGATCTTGTTCTACTTTAGAGACAACATCATTTGAGACTTGTTTATTTCTTTCATATCTTAATACATTAGAGGCTAGTACATGTGACAACTAGGTTTTGGAGGTATATTTAAGTTACTTATATTTCCGCATTCGTATAATTTGGGTTTTAGGCTGACTTGTTTTGGTGGGATAAGACGAGTGACATCACATCCATTTTTTGTCGTTACAAAAATAAAAGAAAAAAATAACGAAGGATTGTTAAAAAAAAGTTTAGATACAAGATTAAAAACAATATGCGTACTAACTTAATTTAAGTACACGATAAAGAAAATAAGAAGATTTTTTTTTTAAACATTAAAATTAAAATTAAAAAAATAAAAAATTAAATTAATTTTTTAAAAAATAATAATTACACACATGGCAGGTGCGTGTGTACAAACACAGTCAACTTGGGTGGTCGAAAGTGCCACGTCAACACAAAAGGTGCACAAAAATACGAAAAAATGAGTTTGGGGGGGGGGGGGGAGGGGTTAATAGGATCCTAGTTAAGTTTAGGTGTGTCGCTGAAATTCCGATCGTAGTCTAGGGATACTTATGTTTTATCCCTTTTATATATTCATCTTCATAACTCATATCTAATTACATATTCAATTGTTACTCTTAATATTCATAACTCTCATGTCTTTCATATTCATAACCTCCAAATATTTGATTTGAAGCTTTATGATTTCTTTTAGTATTCCTCCATTTTTATCTATATAAATTTATCATTTTTGTTTCATGAGACCCCTACCCAAAGTTATCATTTTCCCTTCTTTAGTTAAAGAAGTGAAACACTTACTATTTCATTCGTATTTTAGTTTGACTCGATGAAGAAAACTGTTTGAATTTTGATTGATTATGGAAGAAAGTGTTGATTAGAACTCAAAAAAATATGTACTGATTTTGTATTTCGTTTTCTCTCTGTATTGTTATGAATCAAGTTTTAAGGAAGATGTGTTTGCTGTATTTTTTCTTCTTTGTTTACTTTTGTGTATTTTTTTTTCTCTTTATTAGCCTTCTTTAATTTAATTTTGTATAATTTGTATGGGTATTTTTATTTAGGCTCAAATCAGTCATTTGTAACTTAATTAGAAGTTTGCTAACTACTAGCAATATTCAAAGTTTTACAGTTTATTGTTTAAAATAAATTAATTTTAAACATTTAAATATGCCCCTCATTTGATGTTTCTTGTCACTTTAAAGATTTATATTTATAATTGTTGTATTTTATTACTCATTACACTCATATTTTCAAAGAACGTTAATCAATTCAATAAGTTTATAAAAAAAATGACATGAAACACACGTGTCCACATACTAGTTACCAATAAAATGTTAATTTTATAGCCCATATGTGTTAGTTTTATGGTCCACATTTAATATTATTTTGGTTTAAGAAATAATTATTAAATTTTAATTTTATTAAGAAAGCTATTTTTGATTACCCTCTTTAGCAATTTGATGAAAAGTGGAAATTAACCGTTTGGTCCTCTATGCTTATTAAAAGGGAATAACCTTCTCCATCTACAATATTGTAAATAAGCACATGATAATTGAGAGAAGTAGATACATACATAAACAGACCAAGACCAGAATCTTTGAGCAAATAATGAAGAATCCCTAGAGCAGCTGCAAGATGGGGTTCACGAGGATCTTGCATATAATGACTTGTACTGTAAAGGATAAATCATGCCTTGTATGAGTGAGATAATTAGGCTTACCTAACAAACTCCTGTATAATGTATGATCTTTTATGGGAATTCCTTAATTTGCCAGTAACTTGACATTAGGATCCAAAGCTGAAGAAACAAGAGATAGATGTAGAGAATTAAACTTCTGTAGCAAGTCCAATGTGAATTCTCTTTGGGAAATAATGTAGGTTCTCTCACAACCTCCATCCCAAGAAAATAATGCTACTAATCAAGATCTTTAATTTTGAATTTTTTGTCCAGAAAGAGTTTTAATGGGTGCAATTCAGCTTTATTGTTTCTTGTCAACAATATGTTATCCACATATACAACCATAATAGAAATAGAATTGACAGATTTCTTAAAAAAAGAGAATAATCATTCATAGAATGACTAAAACCTTTAAAATTGAGAGTAGAAGCGAGTTTAACATACCATTGTCTAGATGCTTGCCTAAGTCCATAAATGATTTTTTTAAGCAAACAGACATGATCAGGAGAATGAGGTGCAAGACCAGAAGGAAATTTCATGTAAACCTCTTCATTTAAAAATCACCATGCACAAAAGAGATGTTCACACCTAATTGAAAAACACCCCATCCATTCTTCAATGCAATAGTTAAAATACACCTAATGGTGGTCATCTTGACTATTGGAGAAAAAAATTCATTATAATCAATATCTTCTCTCTGCATATAACCTCTAATGACTAATCTAGCTTTTAGTCTTTCAATACTTTCATTAGAGTGTTGCTTTACCTCATAAATCCATTTAGATGGCAGAGCCTTCTTATCCGTGGACAACACAACAACATCCCATGTGTTGTTAAGGTTTAGAGTTGCAAGTTCTTTATCCATGGCTTCCTGCCAACCCAGATGGTGAGCTTCCTGAATATAGCTAACAAGTTCATGTATACTAGTAACAAAGTTGAGAATGATTGGATTTTTAGATGATAAATCACTAAAAGATAAAGACTTAGGAGAAATAGGACTTAGAAAACATGAAAGAAGTCACATTAGTAAGGTGAAGAGCATTGCAAATATAGTCTTCTAAGTAATCAAGTTTCTTGTGATTTCTAAAATATTTTATGAGTATAGTTTGAACAACAAGTAAGGTAGAAGAAGATATAGGGGATATATCAGGAGAGGAACTGATATGTGAAGTAACCTTGAAAGGAGACGGAGATTTAGAAGGACTAGTAGATATAAGAAAATTATCAAAATTAGAAGAACAATCAGAATTTGAATTTGATATGTGAAAAGGATATTCCAATGGATAATCAGAAGAAATGGTAGTAGTAGAAGGAAATAAAGTAGAAAGTAAACTAGATTGTGAAGATAAATGAAAATACTCTTCATGGAAAATAATATTCTTGAAAACTAAAATTTTCTTGGTTTGTAGACACTCTGTAGCCTTTTTTCCATATGAATATCCTATAAACACACAAGGTGGAGCTTTAGGATCAAATTTAATTCTATGTAAAGGAAGAGCAGAGACAAAACACAAGCAACCAAAACACTTTAGATGAGAATAAGATGATTTAACTTTGAATACAACCTCAACAGGGGTTTTTGAATTCAAAACTCTGGAAGGAAATCTATTTATAAGATAAGTAGCTATTAACAATCATTCCCCCCAATAACTAATAGGAAGGTGAGATTGATATAAAAGAGCTCTTGATATTTCCAATAAATGCTTGTGTTTTCTCTCCACTACTCCATTTTGTTGTGGAGTGTGGACACAAGTAGTTTGATGAATAATTCCTTTGGAAAGAAAAAAATTAGATTGAATTTTCCCACAACCTAATTCAAAGGCATTGTCATTTCTGATAATTTTAACTTTGGAATAGAATTTTCTTGCTACCATAAAATTAAAAGATTGAAGGATAGAGAAGACATTTGATTTAGTGCCAAGTAGATGAGTCCAAGTAGCTCTACTAAAGGCACAATAGATTGTAAGAAAATACCTATATCCATCATGTGTAGTGGTTTTATACGGAACTCCAAGTATCCACATGAATTAAGTCAAAAGCAGCCTTACTACAAACAACATTAGAAGGAAAAAATAATTTTGATTGCCTTGTCATAGGACAAATAACACAAGGAGAAGATAACTTTCAACAAGATTTAGAGACATGAAAAACTCTCTTTAAATTACTCATTGGCATATGGACTAACCTATAATTCCATAGCTTCTCTTTTACATTATCAAAGAAACTAGAACAAGAAGTAAACACATTTATTAAAGAACTTGAAAATGATAGACTATGAAGACTGGAAACAGGTAGGCTCTTTGTAGAAACTACTAGCTAACTTAACTTGAAGATATATAGACCTCCTTGTTCTTTACAAAGTACTAGAGGGCTCTTCATTTAAGGGCCCTCTAACATGAAACAAGCATCAGGGGTGAAAAGCACATATTTTTAAAGTTGTTTACATAATTTGTAAATTGAGATAAGATTGAATCTGAATGAAGGAATACAGAGAACATTTTGTAGAACTAGATTGGATAAAAGAGAAACAAATCCTTAATTAGTAACCTTTAATTTATGAGAATTAGGTAGAGTTACCATGATAGGTTTTTGCAAAGGATTGAAATTAGTGAAAAAACTTCTATCAAAAGTCAATGCTCAAATGCTCCTATCCAAGAATAATTGTCAACTTTAAACAGGTAAGCACAAGAATTAAAGAACTTGGTCATACCAACACAAATTAGGTTTGTAGATGCATTATTAAACCCATCATTCTTTTGATTCAGTTTCTGTAAAAGTTTTTGAAGTTGTGCCACATTTTCTTGACTGAGAGAATCAACTTCTGAATCGTTTTCCATTCCTTGATGAGTACCTTCTCCTGTTCTAAAAACATTGCTGGCAATATTACCCTTTTGATACTTTTTAAATTTTGTGAACTTGAAATCAGAAGGAAAACCATGAATTTTATAGTAATGATCAATAATATATCCTATCTTCTTACAATAGTTGAACAACAGAGAAGTGGAATTTTCTTGTTGAGTTTTGTAATCATTAAGCCTCTTTTCTTTTGCATTACCAATAAGAAAGGATGCTGATTCTCCTAGATAAGCAGGAGTAGCATGAATTTTCTTTTATTTTTCATCTTGAATAACAAGAGAATAAGCTGACCAATAGTGGAAAGAAGGAAAGATAACAAATATTACTCCTAACCCCTATGAAAGTGTTATTTAACCCATAAGAAACTGAAGCAACCTTTCATGTTGATGAGATTTTATACTCTTTTCTTTTGCTCCCCACACACACTCACAACTATAAGTAGAAAAAGTGTTTAGTGCATCTAACATCTCCCACAAAATTTTCATTTTTGTGAAATATGCAAAAATACTAGAATTTCCTTGAACTACAACATTTAAATCTTTTTGAAGTTGAAACAATTTGACACAATTAGCCTGACCAAATCTATCTTCTAGGTCAGACCATAAGACTTTGCGCTTTGAGAGTACAAGACAGACTCAACAAATTCTTTCGAGAGGAAATTGCGTAATCAGGACAAGACCATGTCATTACATCTTGATCAAGCCTTTTGAAGAGTTATATCAGTAGGAACAACTAGGGATCCATCAATGAATCCTAGTTTGTTCTTCGCTGAAAGAGCTATAATAACGACCCTTCTCTAGCCACCATAACTCCTACCGTAAAGAAATAGTGGAGAGAAGGTTCATGCCGGGATAATCACAAGGGTGAATGTAGAAAGCATGTGATGAATCCACTGCATTATACAATGTTTTGCCTCACGCTGCCAGGGCCGTCCTATACCTTGTTGAGGGTATAGAACCTGAATACTAAGTGGATCCACTAGTCTATGCTAAAAAGCACTAAGGAATCATCTAAAAAGTATGACCCTTTTCTATCCATGGTGGCTACATGGTTTATGGGGGCTGGGAGTTGTCTAAACTCTTCCTCATATTGGTGCTCAATACTACTCCCAAAATATATTACTAGCTCTTATGATTAAAAATATACTTCTTTCTGTGGTTTGAGATGATTGCTCAAAACTTAGCTTAAAGGCTCCTCTTGGAAATCAAAGTTTCCTCTCTTGCTTAATTGTGAAAGCATTTACTGCTTTATGAAAACTAGCTCAAAGACTCTTTGGAAATCTCAGTTTTCTTTCTCATTTAAATGTGAAAACATTTTAAACTCTTTGGGAATACATAGTCCCCGTATAATCTTTGAAGAAATGAACTTCAACCTTTACTCTTTACTTAACTCAAAACTCAAGTCTTAAAACAAAGTTAAAATGTTTCTAAAAGACTTTTGGAAAACTCTATGAACTTCTCTTAACTTGACTCTTAACTTTCCTTGAATTGAATTATGGATTCAAGGCTCATGATCTCATGTTATTGATGATTTCACGTTGTTTTGACGTACCTAAGAGTTTATAAATCAACTAGAAAACATAGGTACGTTTCAAGGGAACTAGTACAGAAAGAAGTGGGAACAAGTAGAATACCTGGCGTCCCTGAAGCTCTGAGTGGCGCGGGGCGCCAGACCCAAAACTTCAAAGCTGAAGTTGGGTTGCTTTGGCTGGTGCGGTGCCCTAGAGGCCAAATTTCAGAGAACTTTGTGGGGCGCTCTGAGTGGCGCGGCACCCCACCCCTTTCCACAGGTGTTTGACGATTTTTCTTTCTTGTTTTTCATCTCTAAACCCTCTAAACTCAATTGGGTCTTTACCTAAACACTTAGATTCCAATACATAATCAAAATATCCAAGAATCTACTCAAAACAACACCTAATTTCATGAATCAAAATCAAGAACTCCTCAACAACTCCAACAATCAAGAACCCAATAGAAACTTCAAACAAATCCATCAAAAACTCAATTTCCAAACCTTCAAGAATCTAAATTCACTGAAATAAATCATGATTGGGTCATGAGTGAACTAACCAAATGCTATGTGATCTCACATACCTCATAGGGATCACCCCTTGACGAAATCCACAAGCAATTCTTCAAGAACTAAGTCTGGTCCTATCAACTTTTCTCCTCTTCAATTTCTAAACCTTCAAGAATCTTTTCTCCTCTTCTTTTCTCTTCTATCAAAACCGTAACTCAATTTTCAAAAGCGTAAACTGAACCCAATCAGTATAGACCCCAACTTAATTACCCGTGACAAACAATATTGTTAAATATTAGGTACTCCCCATTTTCCTATATGATTAATTATAACACCCATAAAATTGATTTTGGAAACTGGGTTCAGATAGACCAAAAAAATGATTCCCGAGGTGCAACACCCTATAAGATTTTTCAAATTGAGACTCGGACCATCCTTCGTTGTGAGTAGGATTTTATCGAGGAAATTAAAATTTCTTTAGTGTTAAGGTCACTAGATGTAGCACCTTAAGTTTCAAGAAGAACTAAAGAGATTTCATTCAAGTCCTTCCTAAGTTCCTTTAAGTTTTGGATCAACTTCAATGACCATAAGTATCAGTACATGATGAGTTAGATTTCCATGAGATGGAATATGAAAGGTCTTTGAATTCTCTTTCCAACTACACCAAGTTTGCTAAGTTTTGAGGTCGGATGAGTGAGATATGCCCTTTTGAAGTCAGACGGTCCAAATAAGGAAAGTTACCCAAAAATAGTAAGGGGTATTTTGGTCTTTTCCTTACCCAATTAGATTTAATTCATTTTTAGTAATGTTTTAAGGGTCTAATCCTATTAGATTCAGTTTTATAATCCTAATATATGCTTAGGGTTTTAGTTGAGAGTTCAAGAAGAGAAAAAAGGAGAGGATCAAAGCGTTCGTCGAGAGTATAACATTTTGTTGCGGATTTTCACCATGGGTTTAATCCCTAGGAGGTATGTAAGGTTCCATAGTGTTGGATTTGTTCACCCACATGCCAATCATGTTAATTTCAGCAATAAATTCGTCCTGGAAAGATGAAGGTTTGATGCTCTTGAAATTGGCTTTCGTTTTTTAGTTAAGATAAGATTGATGAGTTCTTGAGTAAATCGAGTCGATTTTCGAGTTGTGTTTGATTAGATTCTTGGGTACATATATTGGGTATCTGAATCTAAAGATAAATTGAGAGAACGTATCGAATTTAGATGAATTGGGATTAGAAAACGAGGAAGAAAAAAATTGGACAAGGAATAGGTACCAAGTCCGCATCTCCTTCAGAGTGAAAATTTTCCCTCCGCGTGCGGAGAGGTCGCGAACTCTACTGTTTCAAAAAATATTTTGACCAAACATTTTAATTCATCTCCGCGTCACGGGCTTGCTCCCCAAACAATGTTTTTCAACCGTTTCTCATGTTTAACTATCTAAAAACACTCCTAAACATCATGCGATCTTTCCTATCTCAAATCACAACCTTGAATTCATAAAGCAAATTCAAGGTAGAGTTGAGAGTCAAGTTTTAAGAGTTCTCTCAAGCCTTTTTTGAGAAAGTCCCTTTGAGTCCTTTGAGGAGTCTTCTACTATTTCTAATAACTTGTTTCAATACTCGAGCAAGTGAGTATGAGAGTGAGGAAAATTTATTCATGAGTCTATTTTGTCATCACAATATCCTTCATATCATAAACCATAACTTTTGAATTCATAATTTACAATTAAGAAAGAGTTAAGAGTAGAGTTCAAGGAAGCCTTTGAGTTCAATTGTGAATCCTTTGAGATCCATCATCGATTTGAGTTAAGTTTTGAGTAAGTAAGTATGAGAATGAGAAGAGTTGAGTACATGAGTTCCTTCTTGATATTTTGACCCTTAAGTTGAGTTGTTCATGCCCATACCTTTCGCATGAACTCCATCAGTTGAGTACCTTTGAGAGGAGTAATATCTTGACGTTCTAAGTCTTGAGTATTGAGTTCCTAATCCCCTTTGATATTATACTTCTAATCATGGGACTATTACATGTCACCCATGAAGTCCTTGAGTTGAATATTTCATGCCCATTATTCCGCATGAACCTTATAAGTCGAACAGTCTTGAGATGAGAAGTGTCTTTTAGTCCTTGAGTTGAGTAGTTCATGCTCATAATTCTACATGAACCCTATGAGTTGAGCATTCTTGAAATGAGTAGTATCATTGAAGTTCTTGAGTTCCAAGTATTGAGTTCTATCTATGGTTATTGAAAACCTTACATTGAGTCGTTCACGTTCATCATTCGGCATGAACCATATTTTAAGAAGTCTTTTACAAACGTTTTAACTTTGTTTTAATACTTAAGCTTTGAGTTGAGTAAAGAGTAAGAGTAAAGTTCATTTTCTTTAAAATGATATACGGGAACTAAGTATTCCTAAGAGTAAATGTTTTCACATTTAAGATGAGAGGAAACTGACATTTCCAAAAGAGTTTTGAGCAGTTTGAGTACCATCTCTTTTAAGAGAAAGATTTTTGAGTAATAATAAAAGTTATGTTTTTAAACATATGAGCTGAGTATTTTGGGAGTAGTATTGAGCACCGATATGGGGACGAGTTTGAGTTCAGATAACTCATGTCTTCATAAACCATGTAGCCATTATGGGTAGAAAGGATCATACATTTTAGATGATTCCTTAGTGCTTTTTAGCATAGACTAGTGAATCCACTTAGTTAAGGTGTTCTATATGACGACAAAGTATAGGACAGTTCTGGCAGAGTGGGCAAGACTCTGTATCATCACTTAGGCTCATAATGTTAGTTGTCGGTTAGAGAAACTCCCACAGAGTTGTATTATATTTTTATATACACATTGAGTATTATTTTATTTTTCAATACATTGAGTTGCTATCTACAGTTTTATAGATTTCCATATATATTGCATCTTTTACTATTACTTTATCCTTGAGCATCATGAGTTGAGTATCTTGAGTTGAATACCTTCGAGTTGAGTATCTTGAGTTGAACTGTGCTTCATTGAGTCTAGTACTTTATTGTTGAGTTGAGTCCATTTCACTGAGTTGAGAACCTTATTTCTGAATTGAGTATCTTATCCTTAAGTACTTCTGAGTTGAGTATGTTTGAGTAGTTTTGAGTATTCCTTGAGTTGAGTTGAACCATGTTTCTTTGAGTTGAGCTGAGTGAGTTTATAAGAGGTAAGTTTGTTTCTTTTTTATCAAGTTTCAAGCTTATGTTATGCTTTAGAATTCCCCTTACATTCTCGTACATTCCATGTACTAAGACATTTGGTCTGCATCCTTTCATGATGCAGATTCAGGTATTCGGGAACATCAACATGAGCTTCGTTCATACCACATCAACTTTGAGTTAGCTATGGTGAGCCTCCTTGATTCCATAGGATTTCATTTACCTTTCAGTTATATCAGTTGTTAGGATGTCGTGGGTCTTGTCCCGACTTCCATCTTTGTCAGTTAGAGGCTTCATAGATAGACAGTAGAGTTTCAGAAGTCTGTTCATTTATTTTGTTAAATGTTTTATAGACTTAAGTTGCATATTTTATGGCGAGTTAAATAATTTATTTTTATTCAGAGTTATTCATTTGAGTTAAAGCTTTGTATTTGAGTTTCATGAATTATATTAAGTTTTTAAGCTTTTGTATGCTTAAGTTAGTCTTTCGCTTGTAGTCAGCTAAGATGAGGGTTCGCTTGGGGATCAGCAATAGTTCTTGAGTGCCGGCCACGTCTAGGGTGTAGGCTCGATCGTGACAAACTTGGTATCAGAGCACAGAGTTCAAGTGCCTTAGGGTGTCTCTGAAGCCATGTCAATAGGGTCTTGTTTATGGTTGTGAGGGCCCCACTTTTATAAATGAGGGACTACAAACATTTAAGAAATGTTTCCCTTCTTTCATACTCTTAATTGTGCAATAAAGCTAAGTCATAGAAATTTAGTTATACTTGTGCGTTTCTCAGATTCATTCGACTACCCGTCATACTAGAGGTGGTTGAAAAGTAAAGTGTAAAGATCCTTATGGATGAGTTGTTCTTAGCAAGAATCTTGAGAAAGTCATGAGAATCTAGATGGGCTTGAGAGAAGCCCAAGAGTAAGTTACGTGTTCTGTTTCAGAGGAATGCACCCATAATTATATGAATCGTGCATTTGAGCTAAAAGCGAGTTGCACTCTTTTCCTTAAGCCTTGTTTCAGATGTGATCCTTATGAGGAGGTATGTTTAAAGCTTGGGTAATATTTCCACCAGAAAAGGTAGCATGAGTTACGAGATCATGAGCAGTAGTAGTGAAAGAGCCTAGAGTTAGAGGAAAGTATGCAGAGGTTTAGTAATCCTAGGAAGGGAGATAGTGATGAGGCAAGCTATGTTATTATAGTCATGTACCTAGTAAGTTATTGATGAGGAGTTTTCCAATATGGGTAGAGTAAGAGTTGCTAGTCAAAATGAGTTAGAGCATATTTTAACCAAAATAGATTTGATGTCGATGTGCCATCGTATTAGAGGAGACTAAATTCACGTGTTGAATAAGAGAGCAGAGTATTTATGAAGTGAAATATCTAAGCTAGGTTTATGATTTGTTTGAGAGGGTCATGATGTTCATAAGGTTATAGAACTGATTAAGTAATGAGGTATAGTATGGTAGGTTAGTAATCATATTGATATTTGGGTTTAGTAATAAACATTAAGCTTGAATTGGAGATGAGTGTCATGATCAAAAGAATGGAAAAATGAGGGTGATGATGTTAGTCTTGACATTTGATCTAGAAAACTTAACATAGAGTAGGTAAGAAATTGAGATGTTAGCTGCAATAAATATGAGTAGTACAAGTGAGAGACCCTAACCTTTAGATAAGGGCAGTGAAGTGTGGCTAAGTCACAAGAGTAACAAGACCAGTAAGACGTATACCGAGAGGGTAAGTAATCATAAGATGTTAAGAGTAACACATTAGAGTAAAAGAGGATGTAGACCAGGTTAGAGATGATGGAATAGGTCCATATCTTTCGAGTGTCAGCTTTAGACCTAAGGGGGAGATGACAAGATGAGAAATCAAGTCATGTGTTTGAGAGTAAGATAGTAATGAGTTCCAAAGAGTTTGGGGGATATCCTTTTAGAGTTCCTTTTAGTAGTGGAGTGATGTTAGAAACAAGAGGTTGATGTTCTTATCGTGATAGTGATGGTGTGATAATTCGATCTAAGGTTATAAATGAAGAGGAAGAGAAGGATAAGGTTGTACTATGAGGAATAGTTAAATGAGAGCCTTTAGTTGATTCCGAATGAGTTGGTTAGTAGGAGTCCATGGAGTTGTTAGAATACTAAGCTTGAATGTGGTGTTGTTAAACATTAGGTGGTTCTTGATATGAGCCCCATTTGGTGTTAAAGAGTAATAGTCTTAGAGGGAGATTCCCTATAGAGACGTATAGAACATGAATTGAAGGATTTGGGTTAAACTTGAATATATTAAGAGCAGACCATTAGACTTAGACCATAGTAAGAGTAACCCCATTCTATACCCAGTCCAGTCATCATTCAAGGACGAATGATCCTAAGGGGGGGATATTGTAAAACCCTAGAAAATTTTTCGAACTGAGTCTCGAACCATCCTTTATTGTGAGTAGTATTTTACTGAGGAAATTAAAATTTCTTTAGTGTTAAGGTCACTAGATATAGCACTTTAATTTACAAGAAGAACTAAAGAGAGTTCATTCAAGTCCTTCCTAAGTACCTTTAAGTTTTAGGTCAACTTCAAATGACCATAACTCTTAGTACAAGATGATTTAGGTGTTCCATGAGATGGAAAATGAATGTTCTTTGAATTATCTTTCCAACGTCACCGAGTTTTCTAAGTTTCAAGGTCAGATGAGTGAGATATGCCCTTTTGAAGTTAGACTGCCCAAATAAGGAAAGTTACCCGAAAATAGTAAGGGGTATTTTGGTTTTTTCCTTACCCAATCAAATTTAATTCGTTTTTAGTAATGTTTTAAAGGTCTAATCCTATTAGGTTCAGTTTTATAATCCTAATAAACTCTTAGGGTTTTAGTTGAGAGTTCAAGAAGAGAAAAGAAGATAAAAGAGGAGAGGATCAAAGCGTTCGTCGAGAGTCTTGCATTTTGTTGTGGATTTTCGCCATTGGTTTAATCCCTAAGAGGTATGTAAGCTTCCATAGTATTGGGTTTGTTCACCCACATGCCAATCATGTTAATTTCAGAGTTAAATTCGTTATAGAAAGATGAAGGTTTGATGTTTTTGAATTGTGTTCTTGAAATTGGCTTTCTTTTTTGCGTTAAGATAAGATTAATGAGTTTTTGGGGAAATCAAATTGATTTTAGAGTTGTGTTTGCTTAGATTCTTGGGTAGATGTATTGGATATTTGAATCTAAAGAGAAATTGAGAAAAAAGAATCGAAGTTAGACAAATTGGGGTTAGAAAACAAGGAAGAAAAAAATTGGACAAGGAATAGGTACCAGGTCCATGTCGCGGACCAGTTCCTTCAGTGTGAAAATTTTTTCTCCGTGTCGCGGAGAGGTCACAAACTCCATTGTTTCAAAAATTATTTTGAACAAACATTTTAATTCATCTCCGCGTTTTGGACTTGCTCCCCAGATAGTGTTTCCAACCGTTTCTCATGTTTAACTATCTAAAAACACTCCTAAACATCACGAGATCTTTTCTATCATAAATCACAACCTTGAATTAATAAATCAAATTCAAGGTAGAGTTGAGAGTCAAGTGAGTTCTCTCAAACTTTTTTTGAGAAAGTTCCTTTAAGTCCTTTGAGGAGTCTTCTACAATTTATAATAACCTTTTACAAGACTCGAGAAATTGAGTATGAGAGTGAGGAGAATGTATTCATGAGTCTATTTTGTCATCACGATATCCTTCATATCATGAACCATAACTCTTGAATTCATAATTAACATTCAAGAGAGAGTTAAAAGTAGAGTTCAAGGAAGACTTTGAGTTTAATTGTGAATCCTTTGAGATCCATCATCGATTTGAGTTAAGTTTTAAGTAAGTATGATAATGAGAAGAGTCGTATACATGAGTTCCTTATTGATATTTTGACCTTAAGTCGAGTTGTTCATGCCCATAACTTCCACATGAACTCCATCAGTTGAGTACCTTTGGGAGGAATAGTCTCTTGAAGTTCTAAGTCTTGAGTATTGAGTTCCTAATCCCCTTTGTGATTATATTTCTAATCATGGGACTATTACATGTCACCCATGAAGTTCTTGAGTTGAATTGTTCATACCCATAATTTCGCATGAATCCTATAAGTCGAATAGTCTTGAGATGAGAAGTATCTTAGAGTCCTTGAGTTGACTAGTTCATGCTCATAATTCTACATGAACCCTCTGAGTTGAGCATTCTTGAAATGAGTAGTATAATTGAAGTTCTTGAGTTCCAAGTATTGAGTTCTATCTATGATTATTGAAAACCTTGCATTGAGTCGTTCACGTCCATCATTCGACATGAACCATATTATAAGAAGTCTTTTACAAACGTTTTAACTTTGTTTTAAGACTTAAGCTTTGAGTTGAGTAAAGAGTAAGAGTAAAGTTCATTTTCTTTAAAATGATATATGGGAACTAAGTATTCCCAAGAGTAAATGTTTTCACATTTAAGATGAGAGAAAACTGAGATTACCAAAAGTGTTTTGAGTAGTTTGAGTACCATCTCTTTTAAGAGAGATTTTTGAGTAATTATCTTAAATCAAAGAAAACGTCATTTTTTTAACCATATGAGCTGAGTATTTTGGGATTAGTATTGAGAATCGATATAGGGACGACTTTGAGTTCAGATAACTCACGTCTTCATAAACCATATAGCCATCATGGGTAGAAAGGATCATACTTTTTAGATGATTCCTTAGTGCTTTTTAGCATAGACTAGTGGATCCACTTAGTTAAGGTGTTCTATATGATGACAAAGTATAGGATAGTTCTAGCAGCGTGGGCAAGACGCTGGTGGTTGTCAGTTAGAGAAACTCCCACAGAGTTATATTGTATTTCTATATACACATTGAGTATTATTGTATTTTTCAATACATTGAGTTGCTATCTATAGTTTTACAACTTTCCATATATATTGCATCTTTTACTATTACTTTATCCTTGAGCATTATGAGTTGAGTCTTTTGAGTTGAGTATCTTGAGTTGAGTACGTTTGAGTTGAGTATTTTGAGTTGAAATGTGCTTCATTGAGTCGAGTACTTTATTGTTGAGTTAAGCCCATTTCACTGAGTTGAGAACCTTATTTTTGAGTTGAGTATCTTATCCTTGAGTACTCCTGAGTTGAGTATGTTTGAGTAGTTTTGAGTATCCTTGAGTATTCCTTGAGTTGAGTTGAATCATGTTTTTTTGAGTTGAGTTGAGTGAGTTGAGAAGAGGTAAGTATGTTTCCTTTTTATTAAGATTCAAGCTTATGTTATGCTTTAGAATTCACCTTAGATGCTTGTACATTCTATATACTGAGCCATTTGGCCTGCATCCTTTCATGATGCAGATTCTGGTATCCGGGATCATCAATATGAGCTTCGTTGATACCACATGGAGTTTGAGTTAGCTATGGTGAGCCTCCTTACTTTCGGAGGATTTCATTAACTTTTCAGTTATATCAGTTGTTAGGATGTCGTGGGTCTTGTCCCGACTTCCATCTTTGTCAGTTAAAGGCTTCATAGATAGACAGTAGAGTTTCCGAAGTCTGTTCATTTATTTTGTTAAATGTTTTAAAGACTTAAGCTGCCTATTTTTTGGCGAGTTGAATAATTTTTTTTTAGAGTTAAAGCTTTGTATTTGAGTTTCATGAATTATATTCAGTTTTAAAGCTTTTTCATGCTTAAGTTAGTCTTCTGTGTTGTAGTTAGCCTGCATGAGGGATCGCTTGGGGGCCAGCAATAGTTCTTGTGTGTCGGCCACGTCTAGGGTGTAGGCTCGGTTGTGACACGAGAGCTAGGGTTAAATCTAGAATTTTGTGGAAAATCAAGGTACCCAAAGATTTTGGAACTCATAACTGAAATTGTAAAGAAAAACGAGTTGGAATCCTCCTTAAAACCCCACTTTTACCAAGAACACAATTTCAAGAGAAAACCCTCCAACTTTGAACTAGAAAATAAGGATTTACATGTAAAAATCATGAAATCATACTTGGGTAATGAAGATAGGGGAAGAACTCAAGTCAAAAGTTGGATTATCATTTTACCTTTTTAAAAAAAATAATATATATTTTTACCTTTTTTTCTAAAATAATAATAGATCAACTATATATTCTACATTAATGCTCACAATTATGATTAAACCTATAGACTCTTCTTTGCTGGCTCGATGGTGCTTCAAATGCCTTCAATTGTGACGGATGAAGACCAAGGATACTCCCAACAATTAAGTATGAATTTGATGAGTCTTTTTTTATTTTTGGTTAAAATATCTTTAATAATTTGATTCTCTTCAACTTCTTAGTTTTAATAATTTGATTCTCTTCAACTTCCCTTACCCAAGGCCCCTTATTTAATGTCACATAGAAGAGCACTAAATTTGCAAATCTCATTTGAACATTTTGCTCCAATATGTCAAATTCTCTTCGATTAAGAACTATTTTCTCATTTTTTTCTTTTGTCATTTCTCTTTCTTTATTTTTAATTTTTTGGTTCCTTTACAGTAGATCTTCAAGGTACAGAAAAAAATACCATTGTCTTTTTAGAACTGTTAGGGATAGTAGCATTTTTTGTTGCATTTGGATCGAAGACGTCATCATATGTGATAATATTGATAGATAGAGAATGAATGTTTGGAAGGCAATAGATGTTTATCACTATGTATGGATTAGAATGAAATAAAGATATATACTCTTTTATACACTGATTGTTTTTATATTTTAGTTTTTATTCTTATTGATGTAGATGAAGGATACATATCTCCTGAAAGATGTTTGGAAATGTTCCAAGAATTCAAATTTTTGTATTATTTCATGTTAATTGGTTCCTTTGTAAGTGATTTTTATATTTATTCTTAAAATTTTCTTTTTATGTTTTCAAATTGGATATGGGATCTACGTGTAAAGTGTGTAATGAGAGATTATTGAGGATAAGTTATATTGATATATTCATACAATTACATGTTATATTATCTTAATTGGCTTCACATATTTCTTGCTTGATGGCAAATGCAACATTCCACTGTTATGGATTTTATTTAATGAATATGATATAAACGATAAAGTTAATATTGTTAATTTCAGCATTTTCTATATAATAATTCAATAATATGGGATAAACGTGCAACACACATTCTTGAGGACTAGTATTAATAAAAATGTATCATATGTCACATTATGTATCATGTTGTGTTCAGTAGTGGACATTACATTTGTGCCTCTTTACTCTCATCAATTGTGGTAGAATGTGGTCATTAGTTGTTAGTAACTTTTGTAACCACCAACTCTTCATTCCACTCATTATAATACATCACTGTATCTTATAACTCATGTAACCTATAAGTCATTAATTTACCCAATTTACTACCCATTATCTTCCAATTCATTGCAAAGAAGATTTCCTCCCCTATAAATAGTGATGGTCTTCATTTGTGTTGACAAGAAACAACAACAACAATAGTGAAAGAAAGATGAGAAGTATTATATTGAGATTAGTGTAGTTAAAGAGAGAGTTGAGACAAAAAAATATTTAAGTCTTCAACTAATTCATATACAAAAGACAATAATTATATGTGGACAGCTGATGTTTGTTTGTGGAGCTTTGGACTCTTCAACTAATCTAGAGTTACTTGAGTTGTACGTCGTTGTTGAGATGTTATATTCTGGAGGGGACAAGTCAAAAGTGATACTGCTAGATCGGTGTAGATATGCCACATGGGCTTGAATCACCTTAAAGAGCGCGAGATATCTGTGCTTCGGCCTAAATGATGCTTTATTCATTTTATTTTATTTTCAACTATAATATTTTGTATGTGGTTATTACACCATCATTAGTCATTTGAGAAAGATATATATGTTGGAATGGATTGGCATGTAACTATGAGTTGGAGTGATACCAGAGTATAATTGCTCATTGTTAGTACGGTGCTGCAATTGTTTTAAATTTCTGAGTTCTACCAAGATTTTAGTGATCTCTAAAATTAGTAAAGAAAATAAGCACACTAATAATTTCTGATTTCTCTTACAACTCATTGAAAATTATCAAGTATGAGGGGATAAAAATATGAAGCCTTTTCGAAGCTCGATCTCTATATAACTAGACAACAACAAATTGCTAAAAGTAGAAGTGCTACGAGTGATACTACTAATGTTTTTCAAGTAAAAATTCACTTAGGAATTTTGAGGAAGTAAGAAATTTTCTCAAAGGTAAAGATATACTTCTAAAGATAATGTTGACGAAGAGTAGACTGTTTTGATGAGAAAAAAGATTGGATTGCCAATTAATAGGAGTCCTAAGCTCGCGCAATAGACATATAATCAACAATATCTGCGACCATCTCAAAAAAAGAAATTATAACTCACTAAGGGTTTTTAACTCGCAAATCTATCCAGCCATCTATCAAAGAGAATGAACTTGCAATCTATCCACTGACATATCAAAATGAATTGCAAGTGAACAGAGGCAGGAAATAGTAGTAACAATTCTTACTCGAGCTTTAATCGATGTAACTAGACAATAACTGATTGCTTGAGTTCTAGCATAGAATTGTTCAGACTTTAAGCTTGATTAAAAGATCTGTTCGCGTGAACTATATTCAGATTTGAAATTATTGAGAGGATATGCTCTCCTGATTTTTTTGTTTCTTCAAATTCTATAGCCCAACACAATATTTATTACATTTGAAAATCTATTCATTAAAATAAAGTACAATATAAGCCTTTAGAATCTAGAGTATGTCATAGAAATCCATCTTTGTGGTGCTCTTCATGATGCCACCTCATTGCTTTAAATGTTTTCGAAGACAGACAATTTGTGCAACCTCGATTTTAACAAAAAATACCTAAGGACCTTGGCTGAAAATTCTTTAGCATTATTTTTTCATCTAGAAGCCCCATAAATTTTGCACTTATTAACATCTGATAGAATATATGCATCCACTATCAGTCAATAGACCAGGTCCCTTGACTCAACAAGAACAATAATAAGAATTCTGATAGTGTCCATTCTAGCAACAAGAGCAAATGTTGCATTATAGTCGATGTCTTCCTCTTGATTATAGCCCTGAACCACCAGTCTTGACTTGTTCCTTATGATGACTCCATTTTCATCAAGCTTGTTTCTGAACAACCACCTGGTCCCTATAATGGTTCTGTCAGTAGGTCTAGGTACCAGGTGCCACATTTTTCTCCGCTCAAAATGATGAAATTTCTCTTGCATGAAATTGACCTAATCAACATCTTTCAAAGCATCCTTGACATTTTTGGGCTCAATATTTGATATGAATGTTGAAAATGCCACTAGATTTCTAGTCTATGATCTGGTTTGCATTCCAGAATTCAATGGTGAGATAATATTATTAAGAGGATGAGAAGATTGATGTTTCCATCCTGATTTAGAGTTTAGGGGTTGAGGTTGATCTGTCTGCTTTTCTTCATTTTCTAAATCATCACTTTCAGATTGTGGTGACTTCTCCTGGTCTGCATTATTAGATGGACCAGGTCCCTCATCAGACTTGTCAGCGTCATTAACTTTCCCAGATTGACCAGAATCAGCACCATCAGGGTATTGATCTCCTTCAGCTTATGGATCATTCACTCTGTCTCTCTGAATCTGAAGCAGTGCTTCAAGATCATCATCATCCTTCTGCTCTAGGTTCGTCAATTCACCACCCTCATAAAAAATCACATGAATGGTTTCCTCAATACATAGTGTTCTTTTGTTGAATACTCTGTAGGATTTGCTCGAGGATGAGTACCCTACAAATACACCTTCATCACTTCTAGGATCAAAATTTTCTAGATCATCCTTGCCATTGTTCAGCATACAACACTTGCAACCAAAAGCCCTTAAATAACTCAGTTTGGGCTTTTAGTTGTTGAGTAGTTCATATGGTGTTTTGTTCAGTAAAGACCTGATCAAACACCTGTTGGTTACGTAACAAGTAGTGTTAACTGCTTCAACCCAAAAATTCTTAAGAAGAGTTGAATCTATGAGCATGGTTCTGGCAATATCAACTAGTGTTCTGTTCTTCCTTTCAACAACACCATTTTGGTGAAGTGTTCTAGGAGCTGCGAAGTTATGATGAATACCGTTGTTAGCACAAAATGTGCCAAGCTTTGTATTGTCGAACTTATTTCCATGATCAAACCTGATCCCTACAATCTTGCAATTTAGCTTTGTCTGGATCATTTTAAAGAATATCATCAGCACATCACCCATCTCACATTTGGACTTGAGGAACATGGTCCAAGTGAACCTTGAGTAATCATCCACAATCACTAGAATGTACTTCTTTCCTCCTCTACTTTGAATTTTCATCGGCCCACACAGATCTATATGAATCAACTAAAGAGATCTTGACGAAGTAACCTATTTCTTTGGCTCGAATGAGGATCTGGTCTGTTTACCTTTGACACTCGTATCACACAACTTGTTATCACTGAACTTTAGTTTTGGTAAGCCACTAACCAGGTCCCAGAAGACAAGTTTGTTCAGTAGATAAGAGCTCACATGACCTAGCCTGCTATGCTATAAGTTAGCATTTTCACTTTGAGCGCATGTCAGATCGTATCCCTTAGTAGTATCCAGGTCTACCACATACATATTCTTTCGCCTTCTGGCCGTCAGGATCACCTCTTTAGTTTACAATATAGTAACAATGAACCTTTCTGATAGAAATTTGACTTCATTTCCCTTGTCACATATTTGAGATACACTAAGAATACTGTATTTTAATCCACTCATGTAGTAGACATTTTCAATAGAGTGTTCCAGTGATTTTCCAATTCTGCCAACTCCAAGAATATACCCCTTCTTTCTATCACCAAAAGAGACACCTCCACCTTGAAGTGCCTTGAGTGAAAGAAAGTTGTCAGTCTTTTCGGTCATATGCTTTGAGCATCCACTATCCATGAACCAACTGACTGCTACTTCCTCCACTTCCCTACAACAAAGATCGATTGTTAGACTCTAGAACCCATTTTAGTCTGAGTTCCCAGTAAGCAGATAGAGGCATAATGAGAGTGCTTCTTGCCCAATGAGGCAAGTTAGTCTTTTTCATGTTGGAAGACTTAGGAATAGGAGCATGTCCCTTGTTCTGTGCAACTTTCCATCTAGAGTATACTGAAAAGTTTTCTTGTGAGCTTTTCCAGGCAAGACAATCCTTTTTCAGATGACCATTGCGACCACAGAGAAGACATAACAGATTATCTGACACGGACACATACTTACTGTGGGGATTGTAAGGAGGACTAATGTTTAAGCTTCCTAAGCCCTTCTTGTTGTAGTTACTTTGATTAGTGATGTTAGAAAGTAACTTAGTGGAGTTGGTCCATCTTAGAGAATTTTTCAGTTCTTCATTAAGACTGACCAGGTCCCTTTCCATCTGATCATTTCTCTCCAAGGCTAGAGCAAGTCTGGTTTCAGCAGTGTTTAGACTAACTTCTAGCTTTATTTACAAACTACTAGCCTCCCCCTTTCTTTTGCTAGATTTCTTATTCATTATCCTCAATTGCTCCTTGAGTTCTAGATGTCACTATCTAAAACAGTCAGTTGTTCCTTGATAACGGACATATGAACAGTCAATGCTATCTTTTCTTCACTGAAATTGTCTAGACTATTGTTCATAGAGTCTTTTTCAGTTGTTAATTCTATAACAGAGTCAATCAGAACAACAACTAGATTTCTCAACCTTCTAATAGAGTAAGTATTAAAGTTTTGTTTAAAGTCAAGGAGAGTTACCTTTTCTTCATCTTTCTAGTCGTCAGATTTAGCCATGAATGTGAATATGCAATCAAACATATTCTCATTATCTTTAGCAGCTAGCAAGATGCATCTTTGTGACATTCTGATTCTTCTGACTAACTTGAGGAGTCTCCCCAGACAACAAAGGCTTTCTTCATAACATAGTCAGCTGTAGCTTTTCTTGCTTTCTTCTCAGGTACCAGGTCCCTTCTTATATCTTTTTTACCTCCAGGTCTTTGATACTCCTTGGTTTCAGCCTTAATCATCGAACAGTCTCTCATGAAGTGTTCGGGCTTTCCACACTTATGATATAAGTCACTTGCATTTGCAGCCCTGAGAGGGTTCCCTCCCTTTCGAAAACCTCCATGCTTCCTCACGATTTTTTGGAATCTCCTGGTGAGATAAGCCATATCCTCATCTTCACTGGAGATTTCGCCTGATGAGATCTTAAGAGCTAGAGACTTATCTTTCTTTACGTCCTTCTTTGAAGTGTCTTGGTTTCTATTCATTTCATGAGTCTGAAGGTTACCAATCAGGGCATCCATTGTCAGCACCTTCAGGTCCTTTGCTTCAGTAATGGCATCCACCTTGCTTGCCCATGACTTGGGAGGATTCGAAGAATCTTTCTAACCTGTTTACTCGGATGGATAGGTTCACCCAAGCAGCGTAACTCATTGGTTATGGAGGAGAATCTAGTATGCATGTCATGAATGGTTTCTCCCACTTTCATTGTGAAGTTCTCATATTGGGTGATCATCATGTCCACCTTTGATTCCTTCACCTACTCCATGCCCTCATGGGCTATATTGAGACAATCCTAGATTTCTTTTGTAGACTCATAGGCCGAAATGCAATTGTACTCTTCAACACCTATTCCACATACTAGCAGCTTCTTGGCTTTGTAACTTTTCTCGATCTTCTTTAAGTCCGCCTCATTGTACTATTGACAAGTCTTGGGAATGACTTTTGTGATTTCACTATCCTTCACCTCCATTGTAGGGATGAAGGGTCCATCAAACATGATATCCCATAGCTCGCTGTCTTCAGCCATTAAGAAGTCATGCATATTTGTCTTCCACCAACTATAAAACTGACCATTGAAACAAGGTGGTCTTGTTGATGATTGTTCTTCTTCTAGATTCAATGGAGCAGCCATCTTTCCACATGAATCTCTCTTGGTGTTAACTAGCTAGAGAGCACCTGCTCTGATACCAATTGATAGAATATATGCATCTACTATCAGTCAACGGACCAGGTCCCTTGACTCAGTAAGAACAGTAATGAAGAATGAACAATGAAAGGAAAACAACACAAGCAGTTTACGTGGAAACCTCCTTGCTCAAGGAAGTAAGACCATGACCTGTCACACAAGATTTTCAACTGTTTTCCCTAATCTCTTCAAGCAAAAGTGAAACACAGATTACAACACCAAACAAGATTAACCTCTTAATCTCAAAGCTAAGTAATAACCCTATTACTTATTGAGCCTAAGAAGATACAACATTGCCCACTAAGTCATCAACCCTAGATACCTTAGACTTCAACTAAGAAGATATAACATTGCCCACTAAATCAGCTAGATCCTAGGTGATTTAGAATTTGACTAGGTAAATACAACACTACCCACTGAATAAGTTAACTCTAACCAATTTAGACTTTTACAAATAGAACAAAAGATCCGATTCCTTTATAGATTAGGAACATATTTACAATGTAAGCACTAAAGTATAAATCCTAAGACAACTATGACACTTGCAGCTCTATCAGGTCCCTGTTGCACTTTTGGAGAATACTTCATAGAGATGGGTCTTTGCTTGTGTTCTTAAGAATTTTCAAGATACAAAAACTAAGGTTGTGTCTATTGAGGAAACCCTTATGAAGGATAGACATAACCTTTGAGACCATGCCATTGGCTGAGGTTTCTGCCACAGTTGGAGACTGTGCACCAACCAATTGTACTTTTTACACCCTGTCATTTGTATACACATCAACACAAGGATAAGGTCCCTTTACAAGGTCCCATGGTTTGTCAAATCATCAAAACTTCAAATAACAACATTCTTAGAAAATAAATAGAATCAAATAAAGATATACATGTCACCGAACTCTAGATTATGACCTTCTAAGTGTGAAATAAAGAGGCATAGAGAAAATAAATAGAATCAAATAGTTCTTCGATCACATATTTATACAATTCACTATTTCAATGAAAAAATAACATTTTTTCTCAAGGTTTAATCATTTAAGAGAGCATTCGTGTATTCATACATGCACTTATTGGTAAAATAAACATTACCAACTAAAAACAATCTTACAAAATTATTTTTGAATCATCAAGAATCTGAATTTTTATTTCTTAGATATGATATCTACAAAATCTAATGGATCAATCTTAACAATGTTGAAAAATAAAACTATAAAAGAAAAGTAACTCTCAGTTTCCTCTCTATTCCTATCCTGTCTCTCTCTAAATCTCTGATCAATTGCTGAGAAACTCTAGATATGGCCGATCCACCACCGACGAAAGAAGCCAACTTCAACGGGGAGTTCGACGGTCTTACTATTCAACCTCTTGACCGTACTTTTTATTCCCAACACATGACCACAACATACCAAGAAAATGTCAAAGATTTCCCTATGGAATTTCCAAATGTTAATTTCAGAACCGATGCCATCATTCTTAATGAATCATTCAATGATAGTTTTCCAAACCCTACCACTAATGATGCATTTCAAAACCCTTGTTGTCTTCCAGACTCTCTCGAATCGGAGTCGGGTTTGGACTGAAGTCAGATGAGACCGAATAGCTTTGGTCAACCTAAGAGTCAACTAATGGGGAGTTCTAATGATGCTTCTAGAAAATTCAATTCGACCTCATGATATTGTCTCGGGGAAGCTCTAGTTTCAAACAAACCAGTACATTTTCCCCTAAATTTAGGAAATAATTCAGTAAAAGGTGGAGTTGTAGAAAAGAAACTTAAATTAGAGGGTGTCAATGCTAATATAAGTAAATGTAGCTATTTGTTGAAAATGAAAAAGATTAGTGAAGACTTGAATGATGTAGGCAAACACCAAAAATCCACTATATTTTCCTTGTATAACAATGTTAGCAATGATGAGGATGAAAAGAGGATGGCTAGAAAAATTAAGAACAGGGAAAGTGCTCACTTGTCGAGGAAAAGAAAAAACATTATGTTGAGGAGTTAGAGAATAAATTTAGAATACTTCAATCAATAATTCAACATTTGAATACAAATTTATCCTATGCAATGGTGGAAAATGTAACTCTAAAGGCACAACTTGGAGGTACTAGTGTACCTGCTTAAGTGCCGCCACCCCTCGGGATTTATCCCTATCCTCCTCCATGGATTTCATATACACCATCTTATATGATGAGCCGACAAAGATCTCAAGTGCCATTGGTTCCCATTCCAAAGTTGAAATCACATGCACTAGCACCCGCGCCAAAAAATAGCAAGAAAGTGGAGAAAAACAAGAGTAAGGTGAAAACAAAGAAGGTTGCTAGTGTTAGCTTCCTTATTGTGTTGTTCTTCATGCTTGTCTTTGGTGGGTTGGTTCCTTTATTAAAAGTGAGATATGGAGGTATTAGGGAACCATCTATGAGTGGAGATTCTTTTGTGAGTGGATTTTATGTAAAACATCATGGAAGAGTTTTGACTATTGTCGGGCCTGTGAATTGGACTAGTTGTTCTGGGAAATATGGTGGTAAAGATCATAGCTTACATTGTGGCCGGGGAGGCCAGGGTGAAAATAATCAGAAAAATACCAATAAGGCTGCAGATGAATTTGCTCATGTGGGCAATGGTAGTGATCCTCTGGCAGCCTCTCTGTATGTCCCAAGGAATGATAAACTTGTTGAGATTGATGGGAACTTGATAATTCAATCCGTATTGGCAAGTGAGAAAGCCATGGCATTTCATGGAAGTGCTGATAAGAAAAATAGAGAGGCATGCCTCGCGGTTCCTAGTGATTTAGCCCCTGCTATCCCAGGAATCCATCCTTACCTTTATCGAAGTCCTGCAATGGGACAAAGCATTCTTGGATCCGAGGAGAAAGAGAATGTAAAGTCAACTATACAGGAGTGGTACCTTGAAGGTCTTGTCGGTAACTGTTGTTAAATCTAGACTGACTATTAATTCTTATCTTTTTTTTTTTTTTTTTTTTTAGTTTAAATGAATTCCTCTAGTGTTTGCTTTGAGAATTTAGGCACTTTTAATTTCTTTGAGTAACAGTATATGCTCCAAGCAAATTTATCTTTTGGAATAGCCTTCTACTTTCCAGTATTTTAATTCATTTTTGTGTTCATTTAGGCAAGACCTTTGTTGAGTTCAGGCATGCATAACAGAAATATTCCAATTTGATGTGTCATCTTCTGCTAGAGATATATCTATGGAAGAAAGGCAGAATGACATGCGTCTCCAGAGAAATAGAAGGATCCTCAATGGCCCTCCCATTTCCCTTTCTAGACCCTCTCATAGCTTTGGAAAACAAACCAGAACAGATGGAAAGCAGGAGAATTTCAGTAGGAACAAGTCACTTTCTTCCTTGGTAGTATCTGTTCTGGTTGATGGTAATGGAGATAGCATCATGGGTCCGAAGTCCGTCTCTCAGATATTCATTGTTGTGCTTATTGATAGTGTTAAATATTTCACCTATTCTTGCATACTTCCATTTATAGATAGTGTTCATGTAGCAGAAGCATCATCAAAAAACCATTTCATAGATACCATAAGATCTACTAATAATCTGCATTAACTTATGGAGGGTGATTGTTGTCTTCTTTATGTGTCATGTTTCTGCAATAATAATACATTATGTCTCTTTAATTATCGAAAGAAGAAAGCAAACACTCCTTAAGTTATATGTATTATGTTTGTGGGCTATATATTTACTCAAAAATGACAATTGTAGTTGGCAATTCCTTACATTAGCAAATAACCAGAAAACATTTGACTTTCTCTGAAAGGACATCTTACCTAAGAAAATCAAACTTTGAATGTCGATGAAACAATTAAGCATAGAATGATTATATAACCACACACCTAGCAGAAAGAGAAAAGAAAGGATAAAAGAAGAGAACGCATGACCTCCATGAATAAAGGATGGCATCACCTTTGAGGGTGCCCTCCAGTCTTAACCTCTCTAGTTTTCCCCTGTTCTGAACAAGCAGGCATATTCAATTCCTTAATTAGGTTAGTCATTTGAGAAATCACATCATAAAAATTAGGTGTCATTAATGTATAAAGAAATATAATTTTTTAAATAAGATATATCGGTTGGAATGGAGTTGGCGTGTAACTATAATTTTATGTTATACCGAAGTACAATTCTTCGTTGTCTGTGTGGAGCAACAAATTGTTCTAAATTTCTGGGTCGTACGGAGATTTCACTGATCTTTGAAACTCGTTCTTTGTTTTAATGACTAGATTTCCAACTATAGTATAAATTATGTTGAACTATAGAATTTCAAGAGACAAAAAAAAAAATAAAAATAAAATAGGAGAGCACACTATACTGAGTACAAAATTTGTTTGGCTTCTAAATGAAAAAATAATACTGAAAATGTTCCAGCCAAATGTCCTAAGGTATTTTTCTTAAAAATCAAGATTGCACTGACTGCTTATGTCTTCAAAAACTTCTAAAGCAATGAGATTAAATCATGAAGAGCCCAACAAAGATGGACTATTAGTAGAGATGAAATCATGAAGAGCCCAACAAAGATGGACTATTAGTAGATCTTATGCTATCTACAAAAGTGTTTATCAACGATTTTTTGCTACATGAACACTCCATTTTCAGGTGACTTCTCCAGAGGAGTAGATCCTTTAAATGGAAGCGTGAAAGAATAGGTGACATACTTGACGCTATCAATCAACACAACTACGAATATCCGAAAGAGGGACTTTTGACCCATGATGCCGGTTAGAATATGAGATATTTCTAGATAGTCTTTTTTAATGGTTCTTTTTTAATATTTTGTTTCATTTGTAGAGGAAATGTAGTAATTGTTTTATGAAATATGTTCTGTACGAAAGTACAATAGTAGTTGGATAGGTATGGTCTTTACTAACCTTTGAGAAGATATATAGCTATATATGTATGCCTTTAGTAACATGGCATCCAAAATCTTCTTGGGTGCAGGTCCTCCAATGTTTACAGGAAAATATTATCAGATGTGGGTGAAAAAGATGAAGCTTTATCTCAAAGCTCTTAGTCTATGGGAAACAATTGAAAGTGAAGATGATCCTCCTCCACTTTGACTAAATCCAACAGTTGCACAAATGAAGATTTATGAAGATGCGAAGACAAGGAAACCAAAGACTCTCACATATCTTTATTCAGCACTTTCAGATGTGATTTTTGCAAGAATAATGGTTTGTGGAACACCTAAAGAAGCATGGGAGAAGATAAAAGAGGAGTTGGATAGAAGAGATATAGTGAAGACTATCGAACTCTTAACTCCCAAAAGAGAATTTGAGATGTTAAGGATAAATGAAGGAGATATTGTGAAAACGTATTATGCCAAACTTGTGGAGATTGTAAACAAAATAAGTCTATTTTGTTAAACCAATTCAAATTCGAAGGTGGTGGACAATATGATGATAAGCTTACTAGTAAGGTTTGATTCTAATATTTAAACAATAAAGGAATCTTGTGATATAAAGACTTTATTTGTAGTGTAATTGATCAGCAAGTTGCAAGCTCAAGAACAACAATCAAGTATAAGAGATAAAGAAGTGAGCTAAAGTGGCATTTCAGGCAAACCATAAAGGCAAGCAGTCTTTGAAGGACAATTGGAGGATGTATGAAGATAAAGTAGTAAAGGGAAAAACATGGAAGGAACCTTTCAAAGAAAGGAAAGTTTCCACCTTGCAACCATTGCAAAAGAACGAATAATCAAGAAAATGAGGGTTGTTGCTTCAAAGGAAAGCCATCGATCCAATGCAAATTTTGTAGAAAAATGGGCCATATTGAAAAGAATTATAGGTTCAAGCAGAATCAACCACAACAACGTCATGTGTAGCAAGAAAATTTTACTGAAGATACATGAAGTGTTGTATGTTCCTTGTTTAGCATGTAACTTTTTATGTGTTAGTCAAATGATGTCCAAAAGCTATTCCTTGTTTTTTTTAAGGGAAAACATTGGTTTTTGACTCTGAAGATAGTTTGATTGTTAAAGTAGAAATGGTGGATGGAACTTTTCCTTTAGGATGAGAAGTTTGATAGTGCAAATTTTTCAAGTACGAGTGCAAATTTTGAACTTTTCCTTTAGGACCTATGCAGACATAATCTTTGGGACAAAATAAATATTTTGTGCTCTTTATTAATGACTTTACAAGGATGACTTGGGTGTATTTTCTGAGTAATAAATCTCAATTATTTTCAGTTTTTAAGAAATTTAAAGCTTTTGTTGAAAGACAAAGTGGTTGTAAGCTGATGTTTTTGAGGTCGGACAATGGTGGTGAATACACTTACAATGAGTTCAACAAGTAATGTGAAGATATGGGGATTGATCACAAGTTGACCATAATATATTCGCCTGAACAAAATGGAGTCTCAGAAAGGAAGAACAAGATTGTTGTTGAAATCACTAGATGTTTGTTGCTTGAAAAGAAACTACCACAAAGCTTTTGGGAAGAAGTTGTTTATACTAAAGCTATGGATGGAAAAACTCCTATTAAGGCATGGAGTGGAATAAGACCATCTGCAAAGTGATAGAAAAGTACAATAATGTAGATAGAGTAGAGTAGAGGCAGTATGTGAAAAAGAAATTTCTTGGCGCTGTTTTTTCCACTGCTGCGGCAGTCTTTTTATAAAAAAAATACATAGGAAAAACTGAAGCTAAAATATAGGAACTACTACACCAAGATTTTCTCCAAAATACTTGATAACAACCCACATTTAAAACTACTCCCTAAAGACTAGGAAAAACATAACGATAGACATTTTATTCCTAACATGACTTATTAAAACTAATACGCTCCCTTAAACTGAAAGCTTTCAAGCTACAATTTAACTTCATGATCTTGAACTCTTTCGTAGTGCCGATACCCATCAACCTCCTCAGATTTTGGAAAGTGAGAAACTTCATAGGTTTAGTAAAAATGCCTGCCAACTGATCTTGACTTCGGCATTACTGTAATTCTATTGTTCCTTCATTATTGAGATCTCGCAAGAAATAATACTTCACATCAATGTGCTTCCATGTAACATAGGATATTTGAATAGCTTGATGGCAGATTTGATGTCACAGAAAATTGTAGTTGCTTTTTCTTGTTTGAATTGTAGTTCGTCAAGAATCCTCCTCAACCAAATTGCTTGGCAAGCACAAGTTGTAGCAACCACAAATTCCTCTTTAGTACTAGATAAAGTGACAATTTTTTGTTTCCTTGAAAACAGCAAAACAACTGTTGTTCCTAGTAAATAAACATAGCCTGAAGTACTCTTTCTGTTGTCTTGATCTCCTGCATAGTCGTTGTCAGCAAACCCAATCAAATCATATTTTTCACCCATCTTGTAAAATAAACTAAAATATTTAGTTCCTTGTACGTAGTGAAGGGTTCTCTTGGCAGCTAGCAGGTGCAATTTTCTCGGGCTCTCCATATACTTGCTTATAGGACTTACATCATACATGATGCCGGGCCTTGTGGCAGTAAGATATATCAAAATACCTTACAATTTGCCCGTAGAGTGTGTTGTCTACCTTATCTCCTCTTCTAGCTTTGTTTAGCTTCAGGCCAAACTCAACTAGAGTATCGGTGGGATTGCAATTCTTCATATTGAATCAGTCTAAAATTTCTCGAACATATTTCTTTTAGGAAACAAATATCTCGTCATCAGATTGCACTACTTCTAAACCAAGAAAATAATGCATCTTATCAAGATCATATATCTCAATTTCAACCATCATAGATCTCTTAAAATCAGAAAACATGGCACTATTATTCCCAGTAAATATAAGGTCATCAACATTTTTTTTGGTAAGTGTATATTTTATTTACCAAAGTGAGCAATTTTGAACAACCAACCAACATGCTTGGAAACGAAGCCCCATGCTCTACCAAGCATCACATTTTAATAACTATCTAATGAAGGTTGTTGTTTTTGTATGTGATGCTAAGTACTGTCATGTTAGTACTTTTGTCTTGATATTTTTGGTATAACTTTTGAATTAATTTTAATACAAAGTTCTAGAATGTAGAAGATATTGTAATATGTGGTGGAGCTTGATTTAAGCACAAAATAGGGAGTCAGTTTCCAGGATTTAAGGGATTTGACACCACCTCATGTATCTCTATATGTGTAAGCTTTTGCTGAATAAAAAGATCTGCTCCCTTTTTCCAAATTATCTATATATTATCATATTTGTCTTCTCTTTCTATCTTTCAATTGGCATCATAGCTAACTTCATCTTTTAGGGACTGTTTTGAGAAAGAAAAACACAACAAGATCACCTACCAAGTTTAACTTGTCCAAGATTTTTTTGTTCAGTTTCCTTTCACATGGCCTCTAGCAGCTCTCCCCTTTCACCCTCTATCTTTAATGGCAAGAACTACCAAGTTTGGGCAGTGAAGATGAAAACATACTTGAAGGGTCTTGGATTATGGAAGTATGTTAAGGAAGACAGCGCTCCAGAATCTTTGAGAGCAAATCCAACTCTTCAGCAGATCAGAAGTCATGCAGAAGAGATCGCAAAAGGTCTAAAAGCCTTATCTTTCTTTCACGCAGCTGTCTCAGATTCGATTTTTACCAGGATCATGACATGTGAATCTACCAAATAAGCTTGGGATATGCTGAAGCAAGAATTCCAAGGGAGTGATAGGATGAAGCAAATGCAAATATTGAATCTAAGAAAAGAATTTGAGATGTTAAGAATGAAAGAGACCGAAAAGGTGAAAGATTATATTGATAGAATCATGAAAATCATCAATCATATCAGATTGTTAGGGGAAAAAGTAGAAGAGCAGAGGATTGTTGAGAAGGTGATGGTGACAGTTCCAGAAAAGTTTGAAGAAAAAATTTCCTCAACTGACGCTACTTGGGATATGTCTCGTGTCATATTGAATGAACTATCCAACGCTCTTCTAGCAGTGGAAAAAAGGAAAGCTTTTAGAGAGGAAGAGAGTACAAGTGAAATTGCTCTTGTGGCTGTTCAAAGATCTAAATCTCAGTTGGATGATGAATCAGAAAGGCAACAAAATGGAAGATATGGTAAGGAGAAGAAAGATCAATATAACAACCGAGGGAGATATTAAAGATCCAAGTATCCACATTGTCCCTATTGTAAAAACACCAATCATACAGACAGGTTTTGTTTGTACAGACCTGGAGTTCAATGCAAGTTGTGCAAACAGTTTGGTCATGTGGATAAGGTGTGCAAAATAAATCAAAACCAGCCAACTCAAGTTCAAACCCATCCAGCTCAAGTTATTGAAAATATTGAAGATCCTGAAGAGAAGTTGTTTGCTGCTTCTATTACTGGAGAATGCAATGTAGCAACTCAAGATCATGACGTGTGGCTTGTTGATAGTGGATGCACGCATCACATGACAGCTAACTTGAACATTTTTGAATGGCTGGACAAAAATTATTTCTCCAAAGTCAGACTTGGAGATGGCAGACTTGTAGATGCAAAGGGCAAATGAGCAGTTGCCATTCAAACTCCCTCAGGTATGAAGATTATAACTGATGTATTATTTGTTCCTGAAATTAGCCAAAGTCTTCTCAATGTTGGCCAATTGCGTGATAAAAATTATGCCCTGATATTTAAAGATAAAACATGTGAAATCATGGATCCAACTGGTATAAAATTGCTCTCAGTCAAAATGAACAACAGAAACTTCCCTCTTGATTGGAAACATACTGACATTGGAGCTTATGTCAGCATACAAGATGAAACTTATGTCTGGCATAAGAGGCTTGGTCACATCAATTTTAAATCTTTAAAATTGATGCAAAATAAGGATCTTGTGCCAGATATGTCTTCCATAAATGAAACATCTAATGTATGTGGGGTTTGTCAAATTATGAAGCTAAGTCAATTACCATTTCCAATTAATCAAGCCTGGAGAGCTACTGAAAAGCTCCAACTAATACACACTGATGTGTGTGGACCTATGAGCACTCCATCTTATAACGATAACAAATATTTTCTTTTATTCATTGATGACCTTACGAGGTTTTGTTGGGTTTACTTTCTGAAACATAAATCTGAAATATTTGTTGCGTTTCAAAGGTTTAAAGCAACTATTGAAAACCAATGTGGCTCTTTGATAAACATCTTAAGGTCTGATAATGGGACTGAGTTCACTTCCAATAAATTCAAGGATTTTCTTCAGAAAGCAGGAATTCATCATCAACTTACAATCACTTACACACCACAACAAAATGGTGTAAGTGAAAGAAAAAATAGGTCCATTATGAATATGGCTCGGTGTCTTCTGTTTAAGAAAGATCTGCCTAAGGTGCTATGGGTTGAAGCTGTAAATACCATTGTCTATCTACAAAATAGATTGCCGACGAGGGCAGTTGAAGGAAAGACTCCATACGAAGCATGGATTGGAACCAAGCCATCAGTTGCTCATCTTAAAGTATTTGGCTATATCTGTTACTCTTATATTCCTGATGTTAAAAGGAATAAACTTGATCAAAGAGCTGAAGTTGGAATATTTGTGGGATGCAGCGTTACTTCTAAAGGATATAGGATTTTAAATCCTATTTCACAACAAATCCATGTAAGTAGAAGTGTTAAATTTGATGAGGATGCTACATGGGACTGGAAGAAGATGGTTGTTTCTTCTTTCCAGATCACTAATCAAGAACAAAGTGCCCAAGAAAAAGAGCTGATTCCAGAGGAAGAGGAGGACTCTGATGATTTTGCAGTAAGAGGTATCAGATCCATTGAAGGTATATATAGCAGATGCAATGTCTCTATGTTGGATCTAACAAGTGTAGACAATGCATTGCAAATTCTTGAATGAAGGTCTGCCATGGAGGAGGAGTTCAATATGATTAACAAGAATAATACATGGGTACTTATACCTAGACCTCCTGACAAGCAGGCTCTTGGAACTAAATGGGTGTTCAAGATTAAGCTGAACTCAGATGGCACACTCAACAAGTACAAAGCAAGGCTGGTTGTAAAGGGGTATGCGCAACAACATGGAACTGATTTTCATGAAACCTTTGCACCACTTGCAAGGTTTGATACCATTAGATTGCTACTTGCAGTTGGAGCACACCAAGGTTGGCATGTATTTCAATTGGATGTTAAGTCCGCCTTCCTTAATGGGTACCTTGAAGAGAAAATTTATGTAGAGCAGCCTGAAGGTTTTAAAGGAGTGGGAGACCAGGTATATTTGTTAAGAAAAGCTCTTTATGGCTTGAAACAGGCACCTAGGGCCTGGTATGCACGGATCAATAACTACTTACTGAATTTGGGGTTTAAGAGAAGCTGCAATAAAGAAACCCTGTATAGACTTCAAAATGATGATTTTCTCCTAGTTTCTCTCTATGTCGATGATCTGTTGGTGACTGGTAGCAGCACACCGTCTATAACAGACTTCAAGGAGCAAATGAAGAAGGTCTTTGAAATGAATGATATGGGAAAAATGACTTATTTCTTGGGAATGGAGGTTAATCAATCTTCTTAAGGAATCTTTGTTTCTCAGAAGAAATATACTATCAAAATATTGAAGAAGTTTTGTCTTGACAAATGCAAACCAGTAAGTACGCCTGCAGTTCAAGGAGAGAAACTGATAAAGGAGGATGCGTCTGGTTTGGTCGATGCTTTAATTTATAGAAGTTGATTAGTTCCCTATTATATTTATCAGCCATGAGGCATGATATTATGTACACAAAAAGTGTGCTATCAAGGTTTATAAATTTACCAACTGAAACTCACCTTAGAGCAGCCAAAAGAATTTTAAGGTACATTCGAGGCAC
The DNA here is from genome assembly GCA_035578085.1 of Solanum pinnatisectum. Taxonomy (NCBI): domain Eukaryota; kingdom Viridiplantae; phylum Streptophyta; class Magnoliopsida; order Solanales; family Solanaceae; genus Solanum; species Solanum pinnatisectum. Next base: position 39,136,637 of record CM069079.1, on the reverse strand, counting down.
CATTGATTATGGTGTGTTTTATAAAAGAACCACATCTATGAAATTGTTAGGGTTTAGTGATAGTGACTGGGCTGGGTCGCAAGAAGACATGAAAAGCACTTCAGGATATTGTTTCACTCTCGGATCAGGTGTCATTTGCTAGTGCACAAAGAAGCAAGGGTCCATGGCTCAATCAACAGCTGAAGCAGAGTATGTTGCTGCCTTCGGTGCTGTTAATCAAGCTTTATGGTTGAGAAAAATCTTGATTGACTTGGGGTTTCATCCAAGCAAAGCAACTGAAGTCCTTTTATGATAACAAATCTGCTGTTGCCATGGTAAATAATCCAATCTTTCATGGAAAGACTAATCACATTAAAATCAAATACCATTCCATTCGAGAAGCTGAAAGGGAAAATGAAGTTCATATTTTGTATTGTTGTGGTGAAGATCAACTAGTTGATATTTTTACCAAGGCGCTGCAGAAACAAAGATTTGAGCTTCTTAGAGCTAAGCTTGGAGTATCCAGCAGCACTTGCATCAAGGAGGAGTGATGAAGGTTGTTGTTTTTGTATGTGATGCTAAGTGCTGTCATGTTAGTACTTTTGTCTTGATATTTTTGGTATAACTTTTGAATTAATTTTAATACAAAGTTCTAGAATGTAGAAGATATTGTAATATGTGGTGGAGCTTGATTTAAGCACAAAATAGGGAGTCAATTTCCAAGATTTAAGGGATTTGACACCACCTTATGTATCTATATATGTGTAAGCTTTTGCTGAATAAAAAAATCTACTCCCTTTCTCCAAATTATCTCTCTATTATCATATTTGTCTTCTCTTTCTCTCGTTCACTATCTCTATGCATTTAGGGATATGCATTGAGTTGTTGTAGTCTACTTCCTAATATAGCATGTTGAGATCCTCTTTTTATTTTTAAAAATTCTACAGTTGCGTTTCATCTACAAGCAGTAAATGGTTCCATCCAAAGTCATTCTATACATTTGTGCTATACTATTCCGACCCTTCAAGTATGTGAGTGCCGATTGAACTTCTTCATGCCATTTTAGAACATGTCTGTGTATTCCCTGCCATGCTAACAACTTGGTTCATACTCTTGCATTGAATGAACAATCAAAGATTAGGTGATGAATGTCTTCATCATCCACTTGACACACTCAACATGTCAAAGTTGTTTCTATCCCCCATTTAGCCAATCCAACTTTTGTTGATAGCCTTTTGTTTAATGCAATATATAGTATGAATAGCCATTTGGGAGCCCCATAGTTTTCCCAGACCAACTTTCTCCACTCCACTTTCCCCATATCTCCTCTCATCTTCTTATAAACATTCCTAATATAGTACTGGTCCATAAGAAACAAAGTTTGTTCATTATATCTAGCTACCCAGAGATGTTTGTGTGCCTTAAAGATATTTTGTACAATCCACGATGCTTGTATATTATGTATGACCCATAATCCTTTTTGCCCATAATAACTATGTATCCATTTCACCCACAACTTCTCCTTCTTTTTGCAGAGATTCCATAATAGTTTCCCAATTACAACATTGTTCCATGTGTACACTTCCAAAAAATTTATACCTCCGCAAGCTTTTGGCCAACATAACTTCTCCCAGTCAATAAGTGCTTTTTGTGAAATCTCAACATTCCTTGTCCACAGAAACCTTCTACAAATACTTTCAACAGCATGCAAGATCTTCTTAAGAAAGGCTAACATTTGTGCCCAGAATATCTGAATGGTAAACAAAACATTCTTAACCAATTGTATGCTTCCAGTATAGGATAGAAATTTGGTAGTCCAGCTATTGACTTTACTCAACATCTTGTCTATCAGAGGCTTCCATTGAACTATATAAATTATTTTAGTACTAAAGGGTACCCCCCAAGTATCTAAAAGGTAGTTCTCCCTTGATAAACTGTAGTTCTTGTAGTATTTGATCTTGAACAACTTGCTTGACTCCTCCAAAATAAACACTACTTTTATCTACATTTGCCACCTGTCCTGAAGCCTTTTAGAACAATAGAAACCATTTTTGTAGACAACTCACACACTTTATATCTCCCCTACAGAACATCAACATATAAACACACTATGAGCATTTTCCCATATTCTTCAATCGTAACAAAAAGAGTGTTCATATGGACATTTCATGAAACCAAATTTTAGAAAATAAGCCTCAATATGACTATACCAAGCTCGCGGAGCTTGTTTCAGTCCATAAATAGAGTTTTTCACTTGTATATTTTATGCTCATTTTCAATTTTAATATAACCAGAAGGTTGCTTAATAAAGACCTCTTCCTCCAAGTATTCATGTAGGAATGTTTATTTGACATCCAACTAAAAGATAGGCCGCAAATTTTGTGTCTCCAAGGAAATTACAATTTTAATTGTGTCATGCCTTGCAACTGGAGCAAAAATTTCAGTATATTCCACACCATGCTCCTGTTTATATCCATTAGCTACCAATCACGCCTTATACTTGTCGATTTCACTATTTTCTTTCAGTTTCATCTTATAAACCCACTTGACTCCAATGGTTTTATGCCCTTTTGGAATATATGTTAACTCCCGGGTGTATTTATTTCAATAACATCAATCTCGTCATTCATAGCTTTCCTCCATTTCTCCTCTTTGACAACATTCTCTAAAGTTGTAGGATCGCAATCTGCAAACAATGCAAAGTGGGAAACATCTTCATTAACAAGAATTTCTATTACCTTATAATCCATCATCCATGTGGGACTTCTGCAAGCACAACGAAGAGGCTGATCAGGTGCATCAATTTATTCCAAAACTTCTTGTGAAATTTCATCACCTGCTTCAGTAGAAATTTCACAAATTTTGGGTGCTGCAAGTACTTCTTCGACTTCATTATTAATTAGGATTGGAGTATATTTATGTATATTCCAATCCCAAGTGTTCTCCTAATAAAAAAAACATCTCTGCTAGTCACAACCTTCTTTGTCAAGGATTGAATAACTTTTATGCCTTGGATGTCTCACTAACACCAAGAAAAGTACATTTATCACCTCTATCATCAAGCTTCTTTCTTTTTGCTTCTGGAACATGTGCATAAACAATGGATCAAAAAATTTTGAAGTGGTCTACTACCGATTTCCTTTCGCTCCAAGCCTCCTCGGGTATTACATCTGGAAGAATAAAAGTGAGACTTCTATTCAAGATATGAATGCTCCAATTCACTACTTCTGGCCAAAATTCGTTTGGAACTCTTCCCTGAGCCATCAAGCTACGAACCATGTTGAGAATGGTTATATTCTTCCTCTCTGCCACACCATTTTGCCATGGTGTATATGCTATTGTGAGCTCTTTTCAAATTCCATGAGTCTCACAAAATTCATCAAATACCTTAGAGCAATATTCTCCTCTGCGATCTGCCGGTCTGAAGGTTCTTAATGGCTCTTCAGTCTCATTCTCCACACGTGCTTTGAAGCTTTTAAATACATTAAAAGCCTCTGATTTTTCTTTCAGAATATACACCCAAGTCTTCCTGGAATAATCATTAATAAAGGTAATAAAATACCTTTTGCCCCCATTAGAGATTAGTGTTAATGGACCACAAATATCCAAGTGTACCGGCCCTAATACCTCCTTGGCTCTCCATGACTTACTTTTAGGAAACTGAAAACGATGTTGTTTTCTGACAACACATTCTTCACAAATTTGAGACGGAACAACAATTTTAGGAAGCCCCGTCACTATACTATTCCTTTGAAGGATCTTCAAGCCACAAATATTCAAGTGACCATATCGAAATGCCAAAACCATGAAGGATTTTTCATTTCTGCCATATAACAAGATTGAATATTTTCAATCTTCAAAGGAAACAACCTGTTTTGACTCATTTTCACAAAAGCAATAACTCATCTAGAGGGATTAAAAATTTTACATGTATCATTCCATAACGTGATGACATGCCCTTTTTCTAATAGCTGACCAACACTCAATAAATTGCTTTTAAAAGCAGTAACGTAAAACACATTAGATATGATTTCCACACACCCTTTTTTTTGTTCTAAAATTTATATTACCCTTTCGTATCATATTCATTATTGAGAGATTAACAAAACTAACTGTCGACCAAAAACTTACTTCCAGTCATATTGTTACTACAAGCGGTATCCACATACCAAATAACTTGCTCCTCGGACTCATTTTTAGCATGAACCGCCATTAACAAGGTTTCTCCTTCCTTATTCTCAACAAAATTTGAATTTTCTTCTTTCTCATTAGGTAGCCTAGTACGACATTCAGAATGATAATGACTAAATTTATGGCAATGATAACATTCTACATTGAATTTTTCAAAATCTCTCCCTCTACCTTTGTCGTAGTCATCATTGGCTCTAGAATTTTTGTTGCTATCTTTACTACCTCCATATCTATTTCCTCTATATCCCATTCCTCTACCTCTATCCCTTCCTCTAGAATTGGGAGAAATAAAAGTAGAAGCCTTCAAGTCCTGCTCATCAGAAGTTGAATTGTGGTTCATCTTTTGTTCATGCACCAATAAGGATCTTTGTAATTCATCAAGCAATAATTCATATATATCTTTTGACTCCTCAATGGAGAAAACAACATAATCATACTTCAATCTCAACGAGCGCAATATATTTTCAACAATTTTGACATCGTTCATCTTCTTGCCATCAAATCATATTTTGTTGTTAGTCTCTATTGTTCTAGCGCAGTAACTCATTACAATCTCTCCTTCCTTTATCTGCAAAGTCTCAAAATTCCATCTCAAGGCTTGAAGTTGTGCACGGTTCACTCTTGTAGTGCCTTGATATTTATTTTTCAGGGAGTCCTATATGTCTTTAGAAGTTTCTTTCCAAAGAATAGTTTCTAAAAAGGGACGCTCAATAGCGTGAAAAAGGTAATTTTTTGCCTTCAAATCTTTTATCTTTCTTGCTTTAAACATTATCATTTGAGCATTGTTCAAGGTTTCGCCGTCTGCCAGAGCATTGATTGTCATGTTAAATATATCAGCCATAAAGAGTTAATAACCATTGGACAAACAACCTCGTCCATTCTGATTGGGGTGGTACACTGACGACCTCACCAACTTCTGACGCGGACAGCTTTCCAGTTGTGTAGCACATAGGCCTGGACGAGCATACTTTGCAGAGGATCATGTCCCTGCATTTGTGAGGAGATCACCTAAACATCTGGGAGCATTAAGACTTATCATTTTCCCCCTTTTTGATGATGACAAACAACCTACAAGCAACCTCACATGAGTTAATCATTCATTTAGAAAAATAATTAGTTCCCCCTATCAGTAATATTCCCCTCCATGAATAGTTCATAAATAGTTCCCCCTAACTATAATATTCCCATCCATATCTCCTATTTTCGCTTCCTAATTTCACAGCAGTTACAATCAAATTTCCCCTTTTGACATCATTGAAAAGGAGTAGCAGTAAACATATGCAGGCTTCATGCAAAGAATTAGGAAATCAGGGCCATTGGCCACACAGTACATGCACAAGTAAGCATAAAAAGAGAAGATAAAAGCATACTAGACAGGGCACAATAAGAAATATCATTAGATCACAGAGCTAACCACATAAGTCAGCCAAAACAGTATACTTTGCCACTTGGCCACTAGAGTTAGAAAGAAATACTGGATGACAGGGAGACATGACACATTTAGGATGGAGGGGGAAGGGGAGTGAGGGATTTTATCAGCAAAGTCATTCGCTCATTTGCATCAACATAAGATTGAATGATTTGCTTGTTGAGAGCTTTGGCTTTCTCACTGAGTGAGACATTTGTCTTCAGCAGATGCTCATTCTCAGCTCTCAACTTTTCAACCTCTTTCTCATCTACAACACTGGTACCAGGTCCCTTGGAGATAGTCCTCTGCAACTGAGCCTTTAGTTGAGCAATCTCAACCTCCTTATCATCCAGGATTATTGTAAGGTCAGTTAATTCTTGTTTGAGAGAGGCTTGCTGCTCTAGAAGATCTGACACTTGAGACCTACCCTTTGTCTTTCCTTAACACATTCATACTCCAAGAGAGTGACAATAGTAAACATCTGCTTAACAGTACTAGGTACTCCTCGTCCAAGAGGCACTTCAAAATGTTTGAACACATGGTTTAGCAAATATCAATAAGGAATGCCATGTTTGGCTGACTTCCAAGTCATCACCCTGTGCATGTGTTCAAGCATTATAGCAGGAAGATTGATTTCCTCAAGTTCGTCCAGTTTTTCCCTGAGAGACAGATCAACAGCAGAGGCTATAGTTCTCTTCTTTGTCTTTGGTACCAATACCTTGTTGATGAACTCAAACATTAACTGGTACTCCCATTTGAGAAATTACTTAGGCAGACCTGCTCATTTGATGGCCCCATATTTTGTGGCCTGCATAGTGAACTCACTGGATGGTTTGCAAACTTCAATTGACCAGATCCCTTTCACATGAACACCAAAATAATTCCCAAAGTTTCCTCATCCAAACATACTTTGAACTTTTTAACAGTAGTCCTAACCCCCCTATCACTCAGAAGCTCCATCTTATAGTAGAATTCAAACACCTCTGGTTCATGCAAATATGGTGATGGGGCTTCAAATAGGTGATCCCAATTTTGTAGGGAAATAGAATAAAAAAGAGTGGACATACCGAATTCTGTGAGGATTTCAGAATCGAACACTCTACCATTTAACACCTTTTGGTTCTCCATTTCTGCTATACGCTCTTCCCTGGTCATCACCTTTTCTTCAACTAGTTTTTGAACACGAGGACCTGGTCTCTCGACAGGTTTTGACTTCACAGTGGCCTTTTTACTCACACTGTCCTTCTTCATTGATTTGTGACCCCTTTTAGATTTAACCCGCTCAATCTCTACTTCCTTCTTTCTCTTAGCCACAGCTAAAGTGATATCATTAGATTCTATCCTACTAGATCCTACAGGTAGAGGTGTTGAGGTAGATTCCTTAGGCACATGACCATCCCTTCTTCTCTTCCTATTCTTTTTCGTTTGAATTTCATTCGCTGCCAAGGCACTTCCCATCAATTTATGCATCTCTCCTCTGGTAGCATATCTTTTCTTATTTCCTTTTATGTGAGTCTCCACTATCTTCCCTTTTCCCTATCTTTTTCTTTCTCGTTCAGACTCAGTAGGTTCATTGTCAAGTTTAATCTCAAGAACAATATCAACACCTCCTAGATCTGGGACAGCCATTGTTGAGGTATTAGCCCCTTTTCTACGCCATACCAAGGGAGTTTCTTCTTCCGCCTGTTCCTCACTATCAACATCAAAAGACTAGGGAGTTTGGTCGAACATGGGTTGAGTACTGTGAGGGACTAATTCCGGTGATCTCAACTCCTATTCCAATAGAGTTGGTTGAACATATCCTCTAAGGGAGGACAAACTTTGTACGGCCACTAGTTCCTCCGCTGCTGCTAGAATATTGGATTCTGGACCATTCCCTTCAGGCAAGTCCCCTTCAAACAGTCTCTCAGACATGGTCGATGACACAGCCCTAGAAACCACTTCTACTTCTTCAATGGGGGTTTCAACACTAGGCTTCACAATTGACTGGGCCTCAAAATTTAGGGACTTTTTTTCGGATAGAACCAAAGTAGGAGAATAGGGTAATATTTCCCCAGATTAGAGTTCAGGAGATGCCACCACTTCAGTGTGGGTGTGTTGGATTCACCCGTCTCACCAACTCCACACACTGGTGTGGACGGAGATTCTTCTATGGGAGGAATGGAGAAATTGAATGAACTGGAAATTTCAATTTCTTAGGAGATAGGAAGTTTTGCGAATGAAGAGGAGTTAGTCATTTTGTTGCAAGAGAGGAAAAGACTCAAGGAGATAATAGTGAATTTAAAGAAGGATTGATAAGATATTAAGGTGTTTGGATTCACTAAAGGAACTTCATTTAAAAAGGGTATCAGGTCCCTGAATAGTAGCGACGTTTGGATTTAAAGTGAAAAGATGTCTAAAACTGACACGATGAATGGGGGGAGGGACACGTGGCAGTGATCGTTGACAGAAAACTGTGTAGCATAAGTGATACTAACCTTTGGGGGACCAGGTCCCTTTTTGTAACTAGCCTTACCTGTATGACTAGATCTTCTCTCCAGCCAACATGTCATGAGTGTATACCTACTGTAAGGTACCTTATGTGATTTCTCAAATGGCAAGCAATACAACATATATAGATACCTGCCCTCCTTCACATAGTCAGAAAGAGAGGTTTCATGCAAGCATATTATGAAATCAGGTGATTTTTTGCATCCCCAACTTCAGTTTGTTCTTGACAAAGTTCTCTTTGCTCAATGTCTTTGTAAAGATATCGGTCACCTGTTCTTATGTCTTGCAAAATCTCATCACCACATTTTTCTTCTCAACATTATCCCTTAAGAAGTGATGCCTCATGTCTATGTATTTATTCCTCTTATGCTGAACATGGTTTTTGGCCATGTTCATTGCGCTTGTGTTGTCGCATTGAGGGGAATAGTGTCTGTGAGAACACCAAAGTCTTCGAGTTGTTGCTTAATCCATAAGAACTAAGTACAACATGATGTGACAGCCACATATTTTACTTCTGTTGTAGACAATGCTACTGAATTTTGCTTCTTGGTTCCCCATGAAATCAGTGATGACCCTAGGAATTGTGCCATGCATGAAGTGCTTTTATTGATCAACAAGAAAGCCTGCATAGTTAGCATCAACATAACCAATTAGATCAAAGGAGTCACTAGAAGGGTAGAAGAGGACCAGGTCCTGTTCCCTTCAAGTATCTCAGTATTCTCTTAGTTGCCTTCAACTGTGATTCCTTTGGTGCTGCTTAGAACCAGGCGCATAGCCCTACACTGAAAACTATGTCAGGCCTACTAGCAGTGTGGTAAAGAAGTGACCCAATGATTCCCATGTACATGGTATGATTAACATCAATTCCTTCTTCATTTATGTCGAGTTTGACACTTGTGCTCATGGGAGTGTCAAGAACTTTTACTTCAAGCATTGTGAACTTTTTGAGCAATTATTTTATGTACTTTTCTTGGCATATTGATGTACCCTGATATTGTAACCCCAAGAAAAATGTAAGCTCTCCCATCATGCTCATTTCAAATTCACTACTCATCAAATCTACAAACTCTTTGCACAGTGAATCTGAGGTAACTCCAAAGATGATGTCATCTACATATACCTGCACAATCAATAGCTCCTTACCTCTGGAATTTAGGAACAGAGTATTATCAATTTTACCTCTTTTGAATCCATTTGCAAGTAGGAATTTTGATAGACATTCATACCAAGCTCTGGAAACTTGCTTTAGACCATACAGAGCTTTGTCCATCTTTAGTACATGGTTTGGGAAATCAACATCTTTAAAACCTGGAGGTTGCTTAACATATACCTCCTCCTTCAAATACCCATTCAGGAAGGCACTCTTGACGTCCATTTGAAACAATTTGAACTCCATATACGCAGCAAAGGCTATTAAGATTCTGATGGCTTCCATTCTGGCTACATGAGCAAAGGTCTCGTCATAGTCAATCCCTTCCTCTTGATTATATCCTTGTACCACGAGTCTTGACTTGTTTCTGGTAATGATCCCATTCTCATCAAGTTTGTTTCTAAAGACCCATCTAGTCCCGATAATGGTTCTGTTGAGAGGTCTGGGGAGCAGGAGCCACACATTGCTTCTCTCAAACTGATGGAGTTCTTCCTGCATTGATGTTACCCAATCAACATCCTTTAATGCTTCCTTGATGTTTTTGGGCTCAATGGTGGATATGAAGGCTGAATATGCAATTAGATTTCTTATTTTGGATCTAGTTTGTATTCCAGAGTCAAGTGGCGAAACAAGATTGTCCAAAGGATGAGAAGATTGATGTTTCCATCCAGACTTTCTAGTTATCTCCTCTTCAATATCAGTAGTAGATTCATCTTCTTCATGCTCTTTGTTCAGAGAGTCTCCCTCCTGAGCTGCACCAAAGGGACCAGGTTATTTTGTGAGTTATGCACCTTTTTCCTTCCTTTGGAACATGTTCACTTCCAAGAGTTTGGATTACTTTATCTGGTTGACCCTTCATCAGTTCCTCCAGTTCAATGTCTTCATTGTTTTCATCCTTGTTCTTATCATCAGATTCGTCAAAGATCACATTTATACTCTCTTCAACACACAAAGTTCTTTTATTGAAAACTATATATGCCTTGCTGGTAGAGGAATACCCAACAAACACCCCTTCATCACTCTTGTCATCAAACTTACCAAGATCATCCTTTCCATTATTCAATACAAAGCATTTGCAACCAAAAGGCTTCAGATGAGCAATTGAAGGTTTCTATCATTTAGCAACTCGTTAGGAGTTTGATTGATCATAGACATGATGAGACACCTGTTTGTAACATAGCAAGCTGTTTTGACTTCTTTTGCCAAAAATTCATTGCAAGCCCCAAGTTAATCAACATAATCTAGCAATATCCACCAATGTCCTCTTCTTTCTTTCAACAACTCCATTTTGCTGAGGAGTTCTTGGTACAAAATTATGACGGATTCCATTTTCAGCACAAAAGCCTTCAATTTGAGAGTTTTAAACTCTGCGCCGTGATCTCATCTGATGCTTGCTATCTTGCAGTTTACCTTCAGTTGAATTGCTTTGGCAAAGGTAATCAGTAGTCTAGCTGTCTCGTCCTTGGTCCGCAAAAACATGTTCCAGGTGAACCTGGAGAAATCATCAAAAATTACCTGAATGTATTTCTTACCTCCTCTAGTTTGAATTGTGATAGGTCCACATAGATCTATGTGGAGAAGTTCCATAGGTCTGGTTGTGCTCACACCTTTCTTGGTTTTGAAGGTTGATCTCATTTTTTTCCCCCTTATATACACCTTACAGACTTTGTTGTAAGAAAACTTCAGTTTTGGAAATCTATGGACTAGGTCCCCTGCAGCAAGTTTGTTTAGCAAGGATGAACTCACATGTCCCAGCCGCCTATGCCATAGCACACACAATTTTACGTGGAAACCTCCTTGCTCAAGGGAGTAAAACTATGACCTATCTCATAGGATTTTCAAATTATTTTTACTAATGTTCACAAGCAAAAGTAAAACATAGTTTACAACACACACGAGATTAACCTCCTAATCTCTATACAGAGTAATACAACTATTACTCAATGAGTCAAAGCAATGCCTACATTGCCTACTATACTAACCCAACTAATTAATATAGACTTTTAACGTAAGACGCAAAGCTACTCTCAACTAAGCTCCTACAGTGATTAACCCAAGGTTTGAAACATTTATAACACTTGTGAAACGAATCCTACAATGTAAGCACAAATACAAACACTCAAGATAACAGCTGATTCAAGAAGCAGTTCGTCGGTCTATAAGGTCTCTTGCTGTTTTTAAAGCTTGAATATTCTCTCTTTGAATGAATGAATGGATTTTTTGTTTGTCATGTTAAATATATAAACCATAAAGAGTTAATAACCATTAGACAAACAACCTCGTCCCTTCTGATTGGTGTGGTACACTAACGACCTCACCAACCTCTGACGCGGACAACTTTCCAGCTGTGTAGCACATAGGCCTGGAGAGCATACTCTGTAGAGGACCGGGTCCCTACATTTGTGAGGAGATCATAAAAACATCTGGGAGCATTAACACTTATCACAACCCACCAAATAGAAGCATGAAGAACAACACACCAAGAAAGCTAAAACTACCAACCTTCATTGTTTTCACCTAACTCTTCTTTTTCTCCACTTTATTGCTACTTTTTGGCACGGGCGCTACTGCCTGTGGTTTCAACTTTGGAATGGGAACCAATGACACTTGTAATCCTTGTGGTTTGATCATATAAGGTTGTATAATGACATCCCTAAGAGGAGGATGGGGATACATCCCGGGGGGTAGCGGCACTTGAGGAGGTACACCAGTTGCTCTAAGTTGTGCCTTTAGAGTTACATTTTCCACCATTTCATAGGATATCTTTGCATTCAAATGTTGAATGGAGTATTCTAACTTTATACTATAGCTCCTCAACATAATGTTTTTTTTTCTACCTTCACAAGTGAACACTTTCCCTATTCCTAATTAATCTAGTCATCCTCTTTTTATCCTCATCATTATTAACAATGTCACTCAAGGAAAATATAGTGAATTTTTGGTGTTTGCTTATATTATTCGAGTCTTCACTACCCTTTTTCCTTTTCAACAAATAGCTACAATTACTTATATTAGCATTGAGTTTATGTTCTATAACTCCACCTTTTAGTGAATTACTTCCTAAATTTGGAGAATAATGTACAAATTTGTTCGAATCTGATAGATTATTTAGCCCTTTTGTGAGATTGGAACCACAATTTGGAGATGGCATATCCAAGCACCTGGAGACATTGGTACAAACTTGGTGCAATGACAGAGGCACTTCATCCAAACATCTTGAGCTGCTCCAACTATGAAGTAGCCCCAGCGATGACATATCAATAACCATCACACCTCCCACTGCCTGATTTTTGGCAAAGTTGTTCATTTCCTCCAATGTCAACTTAACATTTCTAGAAAAATCGCTAAAATTTCCAATCAATTCATTCCCAGATGGACATAAGCAATAAAGGTCCATTTGGACAGGGTTCGATCCCGGAGCTTCCCCGAGACAATCTCCTGAGGGTTACTTGAATGTTCCAGAAGCATTATCAAAACTCCCTATCAGTTGACTCCCAGGTTAACCAAAGCTATTTGGGTCCATCTGATCTGATTTCAAACTTGGATTTGACCCCAGATAGTCAGGAAGGTAATTAGTCATTTGAAATGCATCATCATCGGTAGGGTTTGGAAAAATATCATCAAATGATGCATCAGAATAATGCCATCAATTAAGAAATCAAAGTTCTAAAATTTCATAGAAAAATTATCGATTTTTTCTTCATATGTTGTGGTCATGTGTAGGACGTAAAAAGTATGTTGCGGTCATGTGTAGGACATTTTCTAAAATTCAACTTTCTTGCTTAATTACCCGTTAGACTAGTGCTCTTGATTTAACTAGAAAGATTCATTTTTATAAGAGGCATAGCAAAAATAAATAGAATTAAATAGTTCTTGGATCACATGTTTACACCCCTTACTTCATTGAAAAATAACAATCTTTCCTCAAGGTTCGATCATTTAAAAGAGGATTCTGGTATACAAACATGCTCTTATTGGTAAAATACACATAACCAACTAATGAAACAACCTTACAAATTTATTTTTTGAAACATTAAGAATAATAGTTTTTATTTCTAAGATATGATATCGACAAAATATAATAGATCAATCTGAACAATCTCAAAAAATAAAACTATAAAAGAAAAGTAAATGACAGTTTCCTCTCTATTCCTACTCTGTCTCTCATTAAATCTGTGATCAATTGCTAAAAAATTCTTGACCATACTTTTTACACCCTACACATGACCGCAACGTATCAAGAAAATATTGAGGATTTTCCTATGAAATTTTGGAACATTGATTTTTCAACTGATGACATCATATTTGATGAATCATTCGATGATATTTTTCGAAACCCTACCCAGAATGATATGTTTCAAATACCAGACACTGGCTTGACTATCTCAGGCCAGGGACGGGTTTGGACTCGGGTCAGATGGACCCAAATAGCTTTGGTCAACTTGGGAGTCAGCCGATAGGGAGTTTTGATGATGCTTCTGGAACTTTCAAGTAAACCTCGAAGATTGTCAAGGGGAAGCTACAGGATCAAACCTACTCTGGATGGACCCTAATTGCTTTAGTCAACCTGGGAATGAATTGATTAGGAATTTTAGTAATTCTTCTAGAAATTTCAAGTTGATGTCGGACGAAATGAGCAATTTTAGAGGCAATTAGGTAGCGGGAGTTGAGATGGTTAAGGACATGTCATCGCAGGGGCTACTTTGTAGTTGGAGCAGCTCAGGAGTTTTGGATGAAGTGTCTTTGTTGTTGCACCAGGTTTCTACTGATGTCTCTGAGTACTTGAACGTGCCATCTCCGAATTGTGGTTCCTATCTCTCAAAAGGGTTGAATTATCTGTCGAATTCTAACAGATCAGTACATTTTTCCCCAAAGTTAAGAAGTAATTCAGTAAAAAGTAGAGTTGTAGAACAGAAACTCAATGCTGATATAAGTAATTGTAGCTATTTGTTGAAAAGGAAAAATCATAGTGAAGACTCGAACAATGTAAACAAACACCAAAAATCCACTATATTTTCCTTGAGTGACGATCTCAAAAATGATGAGGACAAAAAGAAGATGTCTAGAAAAAATAGGAACACAAAAAGTGCTCACTTATCAAGGCAAAGAAAAAACCATTATGTTGAGGAGTTAGAATACTTCATTCACCAATTCAACATTCAAATGGAAATATATCCTATGAAATAGCATAAAATTTAACTCTAAAGGCACAACTTGGAGGTACTGGTGTACCTCCTCAATTGCAGCCACCCCTCGAGATGTATCCCCATCCTCCTCCATAGATGTCATGTACACCACCTTATATGATGAAGTGATGAGGATCACAAATTCCATTGATTTCCATTCCAAAGTTGAAACCACAGGTAGTAGTGCTTGTGCTAGCAAGAAAGTGCAGAAAAAGAAGAGTGAGGTGAAACCAAAGAAGGTTGCTAGTGTTAGCTTCCTTGGTGTGTTGTTCTTCATGCTTCTCTTTGGTGGGTTGGTTCCTTTATTGAATGGGAGATATAGAGGTATGAGGGAAACATTTATGAGTGGAAATTCTTGTGAGTGGATTTTTTGAAAAACATCATGGAAGAGTTTTGACTATTGACGGGCCTGTGAATAGGACTGGTTATTCTAGGAAATACAATGGAAAAGATCATTATCTTACATTGTGGCCGAGGAGGTCAGGGTGAAAGCAATCAGAAAAATACCAATAAAGTTGTAGATAAGTTTGTTCACATGGGCAATGGTAGTGATTCTCTGGCAGCCTCTTAGTACATACCGAGTAATGATACACTTGTTGATATTCACAAAAACTCGTTAATTCAGTCTGTATTTGCAAGTGAGAAAGCCAAGGCATCTCATGGAAGTGCTGATACGAAAAATAGTGAGGTAGGCCTTGCAGTTCCTGGAGATTTAGCCCCTACTCTCCCAAGTATCCATCCTTGCCTTTATCGAAGTCCTGCAGTGGGACAAAGGACTCTTGGATCCGAGGACAGATAGAGACAACTCTGTTAGCCGAACATAGAAGAAAAAGGGAAATTACAATCCTATTTTGTTGAACAAACACAAATATAAATACGTAAAAACAAAAAAAAATTGAATAACTAACCTGGGCAAATTAAAGCTTGTAACGTCAGTGAATTAAGCATAGAATGATGGTGGATAAGAATTTGGAACACAGGAAGAACCGGCACAACAGGCAAATCTACTCATCACATTTGAAAATACAGCCACCACCTCAAATATCAACCCTAACCACAAAACAGGAAATAAAATCTTTATGAAAAAAGGGGAAAAACCTTTATGTTATATATACAAACACAGTAGAAGGAGAAAGCTTACCAATTATACACAATTTGAAAAAGAAGCAAACTTTACCAACCACATTTTCGCAAGTTACAATTCTATTATTATAATTTTTTCAGATCGGAAGTTAATAATTTACTTTGTATATGTATTGTTCTTTATTCAGTTTGACTGTAGCCTTTCATCATATAAATTTAACATATTGAACGTTGATATTTCAATGAAAGTGTTTTGTATTCATGTGAATTTTACGGTCTTTTTGAAGATTCCTATACATTTAACATTTTCAGGTTTTAGCTTATCACACAGGTAAGTGAAAATATATTTGATCTCTCTTTTAATCACTATATAATTGTAAAAAATTGAAAACCCATAAAAATAAAAGTACAGACTAAAATCAAACCGTAAAACCAATTTTTTGTTGCTTTGATTTGGTTTTAAAATTTAATAAACCGACATAATTGATTTAGTTTTTTTTTTTTTTTAAAACCTAACCGACCTATACACACCCTTAATCATTATGATTTCTTTAAAGCAAATTTACCACTAGACAGTGTCTCGTGGCCTTTTATTAAACATAAAAATATCAATAGGGATAAGTACAAGCAAGGAGGGCTATACCTTACCTACTAATCCTAATGATGTACCTAACTTCTGCTACCTAACAAGCATGAAGAAAATAAAAGCTAGAGAGAACTAAGTATTTTCTGATCACCACAGAGTTTGTAATACACTCCATGATGATATTACAAACGAGGATGCTTAAATAATGTAAAACTATGCCAATCAAGAAGAAAGTTGAGTTATCAACCTCAAACTTTCTATCACAAAAGCATGAATAAAAAACGATTGATTGCCTATCAAAAGTAACTTGAAGTATTTTTCTCTTGTCTTCTTCTTCAAACATATCCAACAACACTTGATAATTCATACCTTTTTTATGGATTTATTGGATCTTGTTGAACCTATTGATACTGTCAAATGGTTCTGTTTTGCCTGTCGCATCGGTAAGTGCCTTGGAACAAACTCCTTAATCATTTTTACTATCCCAACTATGTTGCTTTCCATGTGTCTTCTTTTTGCTTTTGTTGCTTCCACTTCTTTGTTGCCTAGGTGATATATCCCCTTCCCTAGCCACTCTATCAAAGCATATGTCCTGCATATTGTCTTCCTCATCTTCATCAAGAGAATCCTCGCCCAAATCAATTATATTTGACACTAAGGCCCTTGACTCATTCTTCTTTGCAATCACAAATTTAGGCAAAAATACAGGAGCTTCTGGACTTAATTTGCTATTCAAAGTAGGTGGTAGACCTGCTTTTCTTGGATCAAATTGTTGTCATTCTCTGTTAACTATACTTGTTTTCCAATAGTCTTCAATAAAAAAATCAAAGTTATTTGAGCATAATAGGTCTCTTGAGGCATTACTAATATCTTGCCTCTTCTCACTGTCATGAAAATTTCCAATCCCACCCTTTTCACTACATGGAGAATTATTTTGACTAGTCGGGGAAAGGGTCCGACTACTACGTTATGATTAAATAGTTGTCAAGTTTTTAATTTAAAAAATTCTAATGAAGAGAGCTGTAACATACCACCTTAGAAAGAGCTAGAAATAGAAAGAACCAATTTGGAACGAGCTAATTTGAGAATTTCGTTAAGTTGTGAGTTTTGGGTCAACTTCAAACGACCATAACTTTCAGTACAGAATGAGTTAGGTAGCCTATAAGATATCAAATAAAAGGTCTTAGAATCCTCTTTCCAACACCACTGAGTTTGCTAAGTTTCGACTTCTAATGAGGGAGATATGTTTATTTGAAGTTTGCCTGTCCAGTTAAGGAAATTTACCCAAAATTATGAGGGGTATTTTGGTCTTTTCCTTACCCCTTCACTTAAAACTATTTTTGGTATTATTTTGGGGTCAAATCTGATTTTGATCTGTTTTACAAATCCCATATACGCTTAGGGTTTTGAGAACAGTTCAAGAAGAGGAGAAAAGAAGAAAAGTCAAGGTGTTCATTAAGTTTTCTTGTGAATCGAAAGTTGTTTTGCAAAGGGTTTAATCCTTAAGAGGAATGTGAGTTCTCATAGTGTTGGGTTCATTCATCCACATGCCAATCATATTATTTTCAGCGTAATTTCGTTCTTGAATTTGAAGAATTTGAGTTCTTGATGAGTTTTCTTGAAGTTTCATTTGTAATCTTGATTATTGAGGTTTTGATGAATTCTTGAGACAAATGTTAGTAGTTTGAGGGTTTTTTATAGTAGATTATCATGTACTAATGTTGGGTATTCGAATCTAAGTGAGTTGGGAAGAAACCATTCGATTCTAGGCGAATTGGGGTTAGAAAATGAGAAAGAAAATTCATTGGGAAGTTTTGGGCAGGGGCTGGCGCGCCGTGCCAGCAGTGCGCCACAAAAGTGGTTTTATAGTTTTGGTCATGGGTCTCCGTGCTACTCAGTACGCCCCAAACCCCCTTCAGTAGTTCAGGGGCTGGCGCCCCGTGCCATTCAGTGTGCTAGGGTCGTCAGGTCCCCTACTCTTTCGTCCTTCTTCTCGTATGAGTTCCCTCAAATTGTACCCATGTATTATAATTGATCTCTACACTCTAAACTACTTCTAAACATCTAGAAATCATTCATAACATGAATTATAACCTTGAAAGGGTAAGATTTTTTAGATGATTCCTTATTGCTTTTTAGCATAGACTAGTGGATCTACTTAGTTAGTAGGTCCTATACCCCAGCAAGGTATAGGACAGTTCTCGAAGTGTGGGCTAGATGTTGTATCATCACATAGCTCATAGTGATGGTTATCGGTTAGAGAATCTCTCACAGAGTTATTTTGTATTCTTGCATACAAACTGAGTTATATTGTATTTTCAAATACATTGAGTTATTGTCTACTGTTTTAAAAGCTTTTCTTTATAATGCATATTTTCTACTGCTTTATATTGAAATGAGTTGAGTAAGTTTGAGTATCCCCGATATGAATTGAGAAGAGGTAAGTTGTTTCTTCAGTTCCAGTTCAAGCTTATGTCTTGTTTAGATTTCCCCTTGCATGCTCGTACACTCCATGTACTGACACTATTTGACCTGCATCTTTCATGATGCAGATACATCAGCATCTAACGCTTCGTTGATCCAATTGAATTCCAGAGTTGTTGGTGAGCCTCCTTGCTTTCGGAGGATCCCTTATTTACTTTCAATATTTCAGTTGTTAGGATGATTAGGGGTCTTTTCCTGACATCCCTCATAGTATTAGAGGCTTCATAGATAGATAGACTATATTAGTTCATGAGTCTTGTTCATTTCCATTGTTTATGTTCTAGACTTGAGTTGCCACTTTTGGCAAGTGAATGTTTTATTTCTAAAATATTCCGAGTTTATCTTTGAGACAGTTGAGTAAATCTTCCATTTGACTTTATTGTTTTATGAGTAAGTCTTCCGCTAAGAGTTAAGCCAGGCCAAGGATTCGCTTGGGGCCAACAATGGTTCTCGAGTGCCACTCGCGTCCAGGGTGTAGGCTCGGAGCATGACAAGAGCTATATGTGGTAACTTCCCAATTTGAAAAAAGAAAAAAAATATGATATTTAATTATTTTAAGGTATAAATTTAAAAACAATAACAAATTACCTAACTAACTAATTTTTTCCTAAACTAACACATGGCTTTCTCCCGTGTTTCTTGGCTTAATTCTAGGGTAAACTAAATATCATTAATATTATATGTGAAGTGTACGTATTTTGCACATGTGTATCACGTTAACTAACAATAAATGTATATAGAAGAACACATTATTGTGTGTATGTTATATTATTGAGTACAAATTTTCTTTAAAAGATAACGTAAATTTTTAAAGATAAAAAGTGTACATAAAGGGTGTAACACCCCTGAAATGCATAACTTAGGTTAGAGTATGGAAAAGTACAGAAGATTGCTGAAATCTGTAGAATTTTGTGTTTCAGGGGCACTCATAGATAGGTCTTGTAATTGAGACTTCAGTAATCAGGAAAATTATGTTAATGATTACGACTATGGCAAGATGATCATTTATTGATTAAGAACATGTTTGACATTGATGTTGGGAGGCCAGAAACACTTATTTTGAGAAAAAGATACTTTTGTTGAAAAAGTAAGTGTTTGATAAATCAGTAAAATATTTTTTTTTTAATGGAAGCAGAAATAGTTTTTTTGTTGTTGGGAAAAAGCTCTAAATTTTAGCATTTTAGAAAAGCACAAGCATAAACAAAAAAATATTTTTTTCCAAGACTAAAATATTCTTTTAATAAATACATATTTACCAATATATTTCTTATTAATTAATTAACATATTTCATAAATTTGGTTAAATTTCATTTAAGAAATTTGTATATATATTAAATTTTATAATTATTATTTTATAGATTATATATTATTTTACGTATTATTTTGTAGAATTAGATAAATATACCAACAATATTTTTACAAGATTATAAAAAAGAAAAAAATAACAATTAAAGATTTTAGCCTCCCAATAAAAGTTTAATATTTATTTAAAATTTAAAACATATACATTTTAATTTAATAAAAATAAAAATTTAATTAATTTTTATAATCTATATTTAAAATAGTTTCTCTCTATAAAATAATTTTATATTAGAAGTACATTAATAGTTGTCCTTTTTTGTAATTTGACTCTCAAAAGCATTTTAGATAAAAAAAAAAAGAAAAAAAGAAAAGTCAAACACAATTTGCTTATTAAAAGCAGTTTTAAAATGAATTAGTCAAACACAATTTTATTTTCAAAAACACTTTCCTGAAATATCATTTTAAATAAGTTCTTCTAAAAATATAAATTGTTGCACTACTTGTTCCACATAAAGGTACTCCATAGACTATTGGGGTCCTAAAGTTCCACCATAATTTGGCAAATAAAGCCTCTGAGACCTCATGTAGAGATCTGAAACCCACGCCTCCCTCCTCCTTTGTTAGACACGGAGTGTCCCAAGCCACCCGGTGTTTATTCTTAGAACCTGTAGTATTACCCCAAAAAAACTTAGTAAAAAACTTGTGTAGCTAATTAATAACATAAGCCGGAGGATTAGTAGCAGATAATAGATATACTGGCATAGATTGAAGGACATTCTGAATGAGAACATATCTAAATATAATAATTTATTCTGGTATGTTTGTAGTCTTTTTCAAACTTTCTTCAATAATTCCTCAAACCGAGCTTTGTTTTTTCCTACCATAGAAGATAGGGCATCTGTAACAAATTCAATAACAAGACCAACACAATTCAAATTCAAACAACCGACAAATCTATTTCACTAACTTGTAATTGGAATTACAAAGGAATTTAAGAATTAAAACGGAAATTGAAGAACACAAGTAGAAGAAAGGGATGAGAAGCAGAACTCATAGAAAGGGGATAAGATGACTATACATTTTTCTCAACCATTTGCATAAACCGTGCTTTCTCATCCGTCATCCTTTTTAGCTAGTTGTTAATTAGGTCTTGGTCCCAAATCAACTATTATAAAGGCCTTCCAGTTATGTTACATTTTCTTGGCCCACTAACTAGTTGTGTGACATTCATGTAGGCATCGACATTGGGCCAAGGTGGGTTTATAACAATACTCCCATCCTTAATAAGAACATTGTCCTCAAGGTTCAGGGCAATAACAATGTAAATAGTATGCTCCTCGCCAATTGTCTCAGGTAATAGTAGGTTGTCATTGTATCCATGAACCACCTCAGTAGGTTGAACAACCTTGAACCATTTACAAGTCACAATACTTGTAACAGAGATGCACTAAAAAGCACGCATACAACTAATATTGATCATTGGAAAAACAATAGTATCAACCCAAAATGAGATCTCATCAGTAGAAATATATATACACATTGGTCTTTTGATACATTTTGATGCTCCATTATCCCTTCAATAGCTAAATTTTGTCATCCCATGCACTAAGTGGTTCCTTCAATGACATTGTGACTTTAAGCACTACTTGAAACAAGGATCGACTAGAAAGAGACATTCAACATATTGTATTCCCTCATTAAATTTGTCATGTTTAACATCATTCCTCATATCAGATTGTATTTCACTCTTGCTAAACTATGTGCTATGTGTTTAGCAAGATAGAGATCCTCAAGTATTGTAGACTTCATGGAAATTATATCAACATACATGTAGTAAAATCCCCCTAAATCAATTTTCTGTCTAGACAAGACACTATAAAAAGAGTTGGCATCAAAATGCCTCATTGGTAGGGCACGGGTGGAACATGCAGCCGACACTATAGATTCTCGACCACCAAAGGAAATCTGTAAATAGGGTGTGTCCTTAAAGTGGAATTTCTGAACAATTCCCTTTTCTTTGGGTGTTTCAATGAGCACCCCGACCAATAACAATGTTGACGTAGCATTG
The DNA here is from genome assembly GCA_035578085.1 of Solanum pinnatisectum. Classification (NCBI taxonomy): domain Eukaryota; kingdom Viridiplantae; phylum Streptophyta; class Magnoliopsida; order Solanales; family Solanaceae; genus Solanum; species Solanum pinnatisectum. The sequence goes on along the minus strand of CM069079.1, from coordinate 39,114,710 downwards.
AATACCTTGCAAGCTTCATTGGACATTGTGTCGTACACTTGGTCCATCTTTGAATTACCTGATTCCATAGCTAGGATGAAGTGTGCCAACATGTCGAGCAGCCAATTGTGAAAAGCCCCTTCCCAGGCTATTTTTGAGTCATCCCCACTGCTATAACAACTTGAGCCCCTTCCTAAGATATTGCTACCTTGAGCCCCAGTATTAGAACAATAACTATTCTTATCAAATTCCGTTGCATATAATCACCATACTTCTTAAGTCTGAACATGAATGGTATAAAGTGAGAAATGCTGCCCAGTGTCAAACCAATGACAAGTGGGTAAGCCATCTGTTGTGCTCTCACACATTGCGAGGTCCCCAATATCGGCCAAGAGATATGATATTGTTTGTCATAAATATTGATTCTATTTCTTAAGACTTATGTACATGTCTTTAGTGTAAGTTATTCAATTTTTCAAAATAAGCTAATCTGACTGATATATCTAAGAATTGGATACATAATTAAGATAGAGGAACATCTTCCGTTCTCAGAATAAAAATGATATCTCCAAGGCAAATGTGATTAAATAAATAATAAAATTAAGTGAATACAAACTTCAACTGGTGTTATTAGAAGTCATATGAACCTTTCTTCGTCGAAAATACTGAAATATTAAGAAATAGTAAATTAGCAAAACAAATGGGCAATGTTTACATAGTAATAACTATTTTGAAGCAAACTTCCTGACAATCTAAATCACACAAGTAGCATTGATAAATAAAGTCATTCTTTTGTATTGAGCATAAAAAAAACAAACCATTACAATTCTCTAACCATTGAGAAGTTTAATAATTTTGGAAAAAAAAATTCAAAAACATATATCTACATCACAAGAAAAATTGTTAAAAAAAAAAACAAATGAGTTTAGATTACAATAAAAATTAAACTAATACAAACTTCAACTAGCGTTATTTCAAGTCTTATGAACTTTTGTTCGTCGAAAATACTGAATTATTAAGAAATAGTAAATCAGTAAAACAAAAGTGCAGTGTTTATATAGTAATAACTATTTTGAAGCAAACTTCCTAACAATCTAAATCACATAAGTAGCATTGACAAATAAAGTCATTCTTTTGTCTTGGGCACCAAAAAAATAAATCGTGACAATTCTCTAACTCTTGAGAAGTTTAATAATTTTGAAAAAAGATATGCAGAAGCATATATCTATATCACAAGAGAAATTAATAACAAAAACAAATGAATTTAGACTACGATAAAAATTGAACTAATAAAAACTTCAACTGGCGTTATTACAAGTCATATAAACATTTCTTCATCGAAAAATACTTAAATATTATGAAATAATAAATCAGTAAAACAAAAGGGCAATGTTTATATAGTAATAACTATTTTGAAGCAAACTTCTTAACAATATAAATCACATAAGTGACATTGATAAATAAAGTCATTCTTTTGTCTTGAGCATCAAAAAACAAATCGTGACAACTCTCTAACTCTTGAGAAGTTTAATAATTTTGGAAAAAGATATTCAGAAGCATATATCTACATCACAAGAGAAATTGTAAACAAAAACAAATGAATTCAGACTACAATAAAAATTAAACTAATACAAAATTAAACTGACATTATTACAAGTCATATAAACTTCTCTTCGTCGAAAATACTTAAATATTATGAAATAATAAATTAGTAAAATAAAAGGGAAATGTTTATATAGTAATAACTATTTTGAAGCAAACTTTCTGACAATCTAAATCACATAAGTAACATTGATAAATAAAATCATTCTTTTGTCTTGAGCATCAAAATAAACAAATTGTGACAGTTCTCTAACTCTTGAGAAGTTTAATAATTTTTAAAAAAGTTATTTAGAAGCATCTATCTACATCACAAGAGAAATTGTTAAAAAAAACAAATGAATTTAGACTACATCATGTTAACTTCATATATTGGAACATTACATACTAATGTATATACTAAGCAAAAAAATAATTATTATTTCATCAAAATCATTTTTCTCAAGTACTCAAGGTTAAGAATATACCCTCTTAGGATAGAACAATTACTTCATCAGAATAGTGGTACCTTATATTCCGCTAAACTTTGAACTCACTCAACGACAATAAATTACACGAAATTTTTTAAAATGCAAGAAGAAGAAGAGTAGAAGATAAAAAAAATTATTGTTGAAAAATTAGAGGAAACCCCTCTATTAATAGTCAACAAAGGGTAGTATGAGCAAGTGTTTTCTGTGTCTTATCTTAAAAGTCATGACCTTTCCGAGAAGTCACAACCCTTTGGAAAAGTCACATTTTATTAAAAAGGTCACAACTCTTTGGAAAAGTCACAACTCATCGAAAACTCACAACCCTTTGAAAAAAGTCACAACTCATCAAAAAAGTCACACCCTAAGTTAGGGATATTATAGTAATTTAACATTCAAGTTAGGAGTTCATGCTTTTAAGGTAACTAGTTTTGACGCACGTGCGTTGCACGTGAATATAAAATCATGTGCTACACATTTTAAAAATTAATAATGAGAGTATTGTAAAATTTAAAAAAATTATATAAACAATTATAAAATAAATGATAAAGTATAAGTTCCTATGAATAGTGGATGTAAACTTTCTTATGATTACTTCTAAAAGTTAGTCACCCTTAAAATCACTTAGTTACACCTCTTAAATATACTTTCTCCTCCCTCCCCCATAGTGCATTAATTAGTTATTATTGTATTGTTTGAGTTGTTCCTATTAATATAATAAAATATAAATAAATTTTGATATAAAATATAGAAGATATACTAAATTGAATGTGTTTAGTTGGAGTAATATATTAATTTAACATTAATGTTAGGGAGTTTTCAAATTTCATTTAACTTTGAGATTGTCAACGTATGTAAATAAAACATGAGTTTTAAAGAAGAGAACAATAGAAAACATAAAAAAGTCGTAGTTTAAAAATGTGAGGAAACCCCTCCATTTATAGTTAACAAATGGTAGTATGAGCATGTGCATATTATTTCTTATCATAAAAGTCACAACCCTTCGAAAATGTCACAACTCATCGAAAAAGTCAACTCTTTGGAAAAGGCGTAACAATTAAATGTGAATTATTGTCTTCTTTGAAAATAATATATTATAATAGAAATAAATAAATATATTATAAAATATAGAAGGTTTAGTAAATTGGGTGTTTTAAGAAGAAGAAGAACAATGAAAAACTTCAAAAATTGTAGTTTATAAATTTGAGGAAATCCCTCTTTAAATTGCCAACAAAAGGGTAGTGTATGAAAGAATGTTTATTGTGTCTTATCAAAAAATAAAAGTCACAACCCTTCAGAAAATTCACAATCCTTCAAAAAGGTCACAAACTAATCAGACAATCATAACTCTTTTGAAAAGATACAATCCTTTGAAAAAGTCACAAATCTTCAATAAAGTCGCAACCTTGTAAAAAGTCACAACCCTTTGAAAAAGGTCACAACTCATCGAAAAAGTTACCATTCTTTGGAAGTGTCACAACCCTACAATGTGAAAAGGTGATTGTTTTTAATATAATATAATATGAATAAAAAAATAATATAATATAAAATATAAATGATATACTAAATTTGGTGTTTTAAGTTGGAGGTTTTATAAAAATTTAATATTTTAGCTAGGTAGTTTATATTTTAAGGTAGTATAGATAAATATATATATATATATATATATATATATATATATATATATATATACACACACACACACACACAAATTCATCTAATTTTAATTTAATATGAAATTTTTAAAAATAAAGATGAATTTTAATTTAAGGATATGTAGAATATATAAAAATGTCTTTTAACTTTATGGTCTCAAAGATACGCCCCACCCCCAAGAAAAAAGAACATTCTATATTAAAATGAGTAAAAATACAAAAAATAAATTGGAAATAGAGGAGTACCTATTAAATCTACTTTAGACTCTTCAAACAAGTTTTGGATCAAATCTTTTTTCTTCAACAGTTTGAGACTCTGCACAACTTGAACACCAAGTTACAGTTTGTGCAATATAAAATCTTTGAACTTCTAATGAAGTAAAAGATGATGCAAAAGTATATTTATGACTATTAAAATGATTACATATTAATTATCTACATAGTCTTCTCGTTTGAAGTTGAATATTTATATTCTCCTTGTTGCATTAATTTTTGTTGATCAATCTAGTTTACCCACACAAAAAATTGTAATTGCATGATTGAACAACTCTCACATTTTTCCTTGTTTTAAGAAGAAGAATAGAAAACTTACAAAATTTGTAGTTTAAAATTGTGAGGACCTCTCTATTTATAGATAACAAAGCATAGTATAAAAATGTATTTATCGTGCCTTATTAGATAAGTTACAACATCTTCAAAAAAATCACAAAGAAATATATTATAAATATTAAACTAATACAAACTTCAATTGGCGTTATTACAAGTCATATAAACTTTTCTTTGTCTAAAATACTGAAATATTAAGAAATAGTAAATAAGTAAAACAAAAGGGCAATATTTATATAGTACTAACTATTTTGAAGCAAACTTCATGAGAGTTTAAATCACATAAGTAGCATTGATAAATAAAATCATTCATTTGTCTTGAGCATCAAAAACAAATCTGTGACAATTCTCTAAATTTTGGGAAAGATATTCAGAAGCATATATCTATATCTCAAGAGAAATTGTTGACAAAAACAAATGAATTTATACTACATCGTGTTAACTTCATATATTGGAACATTACATACTCATGTATATATTAAGCAACAAAATAATTATTACATCATCAAAATTATTTTCCTCAAGTACGTATATCCTCTTAGGGTAGAATGACTTACTTCATCAGAATAGTGGTACCTCATATTCCGCTAAATCTCGAACTCACTCAACGACAATAAATCACACAAAAAAAATTATAATGGAAGAAGAATAGTAGAAGATTTAAAAAATTGTGGTTGAAAAATGAGAGGAAGCCCCTCTATTTATAGTCAACAAAAGGTAGAATGAACAAATATTTTTTGTGTCTTATCTAAAAAGTCATGACTTTTTCGAGAAGTCACAACCCTTTCAAAAAGTCACAATTTATTGAAAAATTCACAACTCATAAAAAAATCACAACCCTTCAAAAAAAGTCACAACTTATCGAAAAAATCACAGCCTAAGTTAGGGATATTATAGTAATTTAACATTCAAGTTAGGAGTTCATGGTTTTAAGGTTATATATATATATATATATATATATATATATATATATATATATATATATCGATTAAATTACCTTTTATTCAATAATTATTTTTATACTCCACTTTATAGAGTATATGTTTCTACTACTTTTTATTTTGTCATTGGGATAGTAAATTGATCTTCAAGAAAATTAAAGGTAAGCTCTTTTTTTAATTAGGTCATACGATTTTTAATCTTGGACATGTATGATTAATTTTTCGAAAATCAAAAAATCATAACTTATCGTATAACCTCTTAAATGTAATCATTCTTTTGGATTTCTTAAAATTAAATCAATTTTTGTTACGAAGAATGTTTTCCTTCTTAGTATTTTGATGGTTGCTTATATGATACTATCTTTTCTCTCAAGGATGTAATTGACTTTTTCCTGTTTCTTGTCATTAAACAAAGCTCAACAAGACTATTGATCATTAAACAAATTTTCTTAGGCTTAGTCATGTTTTAATCATTAATAAGGATATGAAATGTTGAAATACCAATAGCTTAGACTTTTCTTAATAAAGAATATGAAAGTCCAAAAGAATCTATCAATCTGATAAAACTGAACTATTGAGTAATAACAAATATTTCTAGCAAAATGAAAATGAAAAGATAAATTTTATTCTCTTTTTATTTGAATAAGATCAACCCTTTAATGATCTAAAAGAAATTTCAATAGCCATAAATTTTGAAAAAGACTTAGCTGATATCGAGAAAGAAATACGTACTACTTGTGAATTTGAAAGTTGATTCCTAGAGAATACTTGTTAACATGCAGGAAGTTTTAGAGTTCAAATTATCACAAGAAACAACAAAAAAAGAAGAAGTAAAGTGACGAATATAATATTTGATGACTCCTCCAAATATACATATATAACACCATCACTTTCACCACCAAAGACCATGAAGCATTTCTTTTTTTAACACTTCACTACATGCTTACCAAAGTAAAAGGACACCATTTATATAGTAACTCTCCTGTGGATTCTTTATCTTCATTCTCATGTGTTAATTAGATAAATTAGTCAACATTGAATTGTTCAATGCTAACACAACCTTCAAATTCTACAAATTCCTTGTAGAAAAGTGAAGAGATTTGCTGAAATAAATTAGTGGTATTTAATGTACTTGATCTTAAAAGGGTTGATATATTTTTTGATTGAAGGCTAAACTCGAAAATACTACTCCCTCTGTTCCTAATTACTTGTCCACTTTTGAATTGGCACACCTATTAAGAAAACAATAATTAATTGACATAGTGAGTTTACATTTTACCACTATTAATTATGAAGTGAATGAATTAAAAACTTAAGATTTTCAAGAAATTCTACTATTTTCAGAGTAATTAATTGATGGTGTAATAGGAAAAAAATATTCTTTCTTGATTTGTCAAAATGGACAAGTAATTAGGAACAACTAAAAATGGTGGACAAGTAATTAGGGATGGAGGGAGTATTAAATATGCATTCCATAGATTGAAATAGTTACGGAATATGAAAAGCAATGTCAACTCATTATTGAATGGTTGAGGACTTGTAGTAAGTGAGAATGTATCTGGTCAAGTATTGATTCATGCCTTATATTTCAAATTAATGGAATATGAAATATTATTATTAATTGAAAGATAAATTCGATTTAGTGAAAGCGTAAAATGGTAATCCAACTTTACATTTTGAAGCTTCTTGCTTTTAATTATATATTATTATTATTATTATTATATATGATGATGGTATGATAAATATTACCAACTAAAACAATCTTACAAAATTATCATTGAAACTTCAAGAATCTAAATTTTTATTTCTTAGATATGATATCTACAAAATATAACGATCAATCTTAACATCGTCAAAAAATAAAACTATATAAGAAAAGTAACTCTAAGTTTCTTCTCTATTCCTACCTTGTCTCTCCCTAAATCTCTTATCAATTGCTGAAAAACTCTAGATATGGCCGATCCACCATTGTCGGAAGAAGCGAACTTCATCGGGGTGTCCGACGGTCTTGCAGTTCAACCTTTTGATCGTACTTTTTATGCCCTACACATGACCGCAACATACCAAGAAAATGTTGAAGATTTCCTTGTGGAATTTTAGAATGTCAATTTCAAGATTGATGACATCATTCTTGATGAATCTTTCAATGATATTTTTCCAAACCCGACCAAAGATGATGCATTTCAAAACCCTAGATGTATGCCATATTGTCTCAGGTTAGAGTCGGGTTTGGACTCGAGTCAGATGAACCCTCATAGCTTTGGTCAACCTGAGAGTCAACTAATGGTGAGTTCTGAAGATGCTTCTAGAACATTCAATTCGACCTTAGAATATTGCCTCGAGGAAGCTCCATTTTCGAACAATCCGGTACATTTTCCCCTAAATTTAGGAAAAAATTCAATAAAATGTGGTGTTGTAGAACAGAAACTGAAATTAGAGGGTGTCAATGCTTATATAAGTAATTGTAGTTATTTGTTGAAAAGGAAAAAGAGTAGTGAAGACTCAAATGATGTTACCAAACACCAAAAATCCACTATATTTTCCTTGAGTGACAATGTTAACAATGATGAGGACGAAAAAGGGATGGCTAGAAAAATTAGGAAGAGGGAAAGTACTCACTTGTCAAGGCAAAGAACGAAGCATTATGTTAAGGAGTTAGAGAATAAATTTAGAATATTTCATTCAACAATTCAATATTTGAATGCAAATGTATCCTATGCAATGGCGGAAAATGTAACTTTAAAGGCACAACTTGTAGGTACTGGTGTACCTGCTCAAGTGCTGCCATCCCCCGTGATTTATCCATATCCTCCTCCATGGATGTCATATACACCATCTTATATGATGAGCCGACAAGGATCTCAAGTGTCATTAGTTTCCATTCCAAAGTTGAAATCACAGGCACTAGCACTTGTGCCAAAAAGTAGCAAGAATGTGGAGAAAAACAAGAGTGAGATGAAAACAAAGAAGGTTGCTAGTGTTAGCTTTCTTGGTGTGTTGTTCTTCATGATGCTCTTTGGTGGGTTGGTTCCTTTATTAAAACTGAGATATGGAGGTACTACGGAACCATCTATGAGTGGAGAGTCTTTTGTGAGTGGATTTTATTTAAAACATCATGGAAGAGTTTTGACAATTGACGGGCTTGTGAATGAGACAGGTTATTCTGGGAAATACGGTGGACAAGATCATAGCTCCCATATGGCTGGGGAAGTCAGGGTGAAACCAATCAGAAAAATACCAATAAGGTTGCAGATAAGTTTGTTCATGTGGGCAATGGTAGTGATCCTCTAGCAGCCTCTCTGTATGTCCCAAGGAATGATAAACTTGTTGAGACTGATGGGAACTTGATAATTCCAATCAGTATTGGCAAGTGAGAAAGCCATGGCATTTCATTGAAGTGCTGATAAGAAAAATAGAGAGGTCGGCCTCACAGTTCCTGGTGATTTAGCCCCTCTTATCCCAGGAATCCATCCTCGCCTTTATCGAAGTCCTGCAATGGGACAAATCATTCTTGGATCCGAGGAGAAAGAGAATATAAAATCAACAATGTAAGAGTGGTACCTTGAAGGTCTTGCCGGTAAGTGTTGTTCAATCTAGTCTGATTATTAATTCCTATCTTTGTGCTATGACTAAGCAGTTTAAGGACTTCATATCATTTAAATTCATGTTTTGCTTTTCTTTTTCCATTTTTTTTTAAAGTTTAAATGAATTCCTCTAGTGTTTGCTTTGAGAATTTAGGCACTTTTAATTGCTTTGAGTCATAGTATATGCTCTAAGCAAATTCATATTATGGAATAGCCTTCTGCTTTTTAGTATTTTAATTCTTTTTTATGTTCATTTGGGCAGGACCTTTGTTGAGTTCAGGCATGTGTACAGAAGTGTTCCAGTTTGATGTGTTAGCTTCTGCTAGAGATATATCTATGGAAGAAAGGCAGAATGGCACGCGCCTCAACAGAAATAGAAGGATCCTCAATGGCCCTCCAGTTTCCCTTTCTAGACCCTCTCACAGTATTTCTGAAGAACAAACTGGAACAAATGGAAAGCAAGAGAACTTCAGCAGGAACAAGTCACTTTCTTTCATGGTAGTATCTGTTCTGGTTGATGGTGATGGCATCATAGGTTCGAAGTCCCTCTCTCGGATATTCGTTGTTGTGCTTATTGATAGTGTCAAATATGTCACCTATTCTTGCATGCTTCCATTTAAAGGATCTGCTCCTTTAGTGAATGCCCCTGAAGATGGAGTGTTCATATAGCAGAAACATGTTGATCATCTTCTTTATGTGTCATATGTTTCTGCAATACTAATACATTATCTCTCTTTAATTATCGAAAGAATAAAGAAAACATTCTTTTAAGTTATATGTATTATGTTTGTGCATTCGATATTTACTCAAAAATGATAATTGTAGTTGCCAATTCCTTACATTAGCAAATAACCAGAAAACATTTGACTTTCTTCGAAATAATATGACATCTTACCTGGGCAAACCGAAGCTTGGAACATCAGTGAATTAAGCAAATAAGGGTAGAATGATTATACAATGACACACCTAGCAGAAAGAGAAAAGAAAGGATAAAAGAAGAGAACACATCCATATAGAGGCACACTCGATGTTGTCGACATAATAACAAAACTCATGAAATAAAAATTGAGGTATTTTCTTAAGTTGTGATTTGTTTTCTTTAGTTGTGTGTTTGTTGTCAGCTTGATCATGACCATAGTGAGCAACTCAACAACAATATAATAGAAACTTCTCACGTAGCTTATTGTTTGAAGTCCTTAAACTCTACTTCTCTCTTCTCTTGGATGGAGGCAATGCATGAAGCATATTCAATTCCTTAATTAGGTTAGTCATTTGAGAAATCACATCATAAAAATTAGGTGTCATTAACGTATAAAGAAAGATATATCTGTTGGAAAGGAGTTAGCGTGTAACTATAATTTTGAGTGATACTGAAATACAATTGTTCGTTGTCTGTGTGGAGCTGCAAATTGTTCTAAATATCTAGGTCGTACCAAGATTCCAGTGATCTCTGGAACTCTTACATTGTAATAATGAATTGATTTTCAAATATACTAAATATTGTGTTGAGCTATGGAATTTCAAGAGACAAAAAAAATCAGGAGAGCACACTAAATTGAGTACAAAATTTGTGGGGCTTCTAAATGGAAAAATAATACTAAAAATATTCCAGCCAATGTCTAAGGTATTTTTCTTAAAAATCAAGGTTTCAACGATTGCTTATGTCTTCAAAACCTTCTAAAGCAAGGAGATGACATGATAAAGAGCACGACAAAAATGGAGTTCTATGACATCTTGCAGATTATGAAGCTTGCTTATGTTGTACTTGTTACTCCCTTGACTTAGTGAATTCTCTTACTTTGTTTTAATGAATTGATTTCCAAATATAGTGAATATTGTGTTGAGCTATAGAATTTCAAGAGACAAAAAAGAGGGAAAAAAAGACCATGTTCTCTCAATAATTTTGGATCTGAGTATAGTTCACACTAATAAATATTCAATTAAGCTTAAATTCTTAATAGTTAAATGTATCAACTAAAACTCATGCGATTAGTTGTTGTCCAGTTACATCGACTAAAGCTCGACCAAGTATTGCAATGATGGTTGAACTTCTTTGGAATTCTATGAAGTTTCGACCCAAGGGTACCCCCTAGACGTAAAAAGGCACATATTACCCCGAAGGTGTCACTCCACGAGCCTACACCCTAGGTGGGATTGGAACTCGAGAATCTATTACTAGCCTAAGCGAACCCTTGGCTTGGCTTAACTCTTAGTGGAAGACTTATTCAACATAACTGTACTTTAAAAAGTAAACTGAAAGCTCAACAATAACTGAGAATGTATTACAAATAAACATTCACTGGCCAAAGTGGCAACTCAAGTCTCAAACATAACTGAAATGGAAACAATCAACAACTAAAATTAAATAACTGTCTGTGAAGCCTCTAACAACTGAGATGGACGTTGGGACAAGACCCACAACATCCTAATGAACTAAAATGATAAAGTAATGAAAAAGAGGATCCTCCGGAAGCAAGGAGACTCACCAACAACTCTGAAGCTTTACTGGATCAACGATGCGCTGGATACAGATCCTGATTACCTGTATCTACATCATAAAAAGATGTAGGCCAAATGGCGTCAGTACATTGAATGTACGAGCATGTGAGGGGAAACCTAAAACAAGACATAAGCTTGAAAGGAACTGAAGGAACATACCTGGGCTCAACTCAACTCAACTTAACTCGTTTAAATATAAAGCAATAATGTAAATGCATTATAAAGAAAAGCTTTTAAAACATGGATAAAAACTCTGTGTATTTAGAAATACAATAATAACTCTGTATGTATGAAAATATACAAATGAACTCTGGATGTAGATAAAAATACATTTTACTCAATGTATATAATAATACAAAATACTTTTGTGGGAGTTTCTCTAACCAACAACCATCCCTTAAGAGCTATTGTGATGATACAATGTTTTGCCTCACGCTGCCAGGGCCGTCCTATACCTTGCAGAGGGTATAGAACCTGACTACTAAGTGGATCCACTAGTCTATGCTAAAAAGCTCTAAGGAATCATCTAAAAAGTATGACCCTCTTTCTACCCATGGTGGCTACATGGTTTATGGGGGCTGGGAGTTGTCTGAACTCTCTCCCTTATCGGTACTCAATACTACTCCCAAAATATGATACTAGATCTTATGTTTAAAAACATAACTCAGTGGTTTGAGATAATTACTCAAAAACTAGCTCAAAGGTTCTCTTGGAAATCAGTGTTTCCTCTCTTGCTTAATTGTGAAAGCATTTATTCTTTGCTGAAAACTAGCTCAAAGGCTCTTTTGGAAATCTCAGTTTCTTTTCTTGTGTAAATGTGAAAACATTTTACTCTTTGGGAATACATAGTCCCGATATATTCTTTTGAAGAAATGAACTTAAATCTTTACTCTTTACTCAATTCAAAACTCAAGTCTTAAAACAAAGTTGAAACATTTGTAAAAGACTCGTGAAAGACTCTATGAACTTCTCTTGTCTTGGCTCTTAACTTTCCTTGAATTTGAAATTATGGATTCAAGGATTGTGATTTGTGATAGGAAATATCTCATGATGTTTAGGAGTGTTTTTAGATAGTTAAACATAAGAAACAGTCAAGAAATCATTGTCTGGAAGCAAGTCCGTGATGCGGAGATGCATTTAATTATCTGGTCGTGAAATAAATTTTGAGGCAGAATGGTCCATGACTACTCTGGACGTGGAGAAAATTTTGTCAATCCTGAGGAACAGGTCCACAATACGGACCTAGTCCCCAGATTTGCCAAACTTGTTCCTTCTTCGTTTTCTAACCCTAATTCGCCTTAATTCAATTCTTTTTCTCAATTCCTCTTTAGATTCTGATACCCAACACATGTACACAAGAATCTAACTCAAAAAAACTCTAACAATCGACCTTAAACTCTCAAGAACTCCTTAATCTCATCCCAAATTCAAGAACGAAAACAATTCAAGAATACAACACAAGAATATCAAAGTCTCAATCTTTTAGGAAAAAAATGTGAATGAATCCAATGCTATGTGAACTCACATACCTCTTTAGGGATCAACCCTTGGCAAAACGACTTCGATTCCGTAAGAAAACTCCAAGAACACTTGACTTTCTCCTCTTTGCTCTTCTTGACTTCTTTTCTCCAAAATCCCTATCGTAATTTGGTAAAGCGTAAACTGATCTAATTTTGTTTAGACCCCTAAGTAATTACCAAAAATGAATTAAGCTGATTGGGTAGTGAAAAGACCATAATACCCTTCTAAAATCTGGTTTTGACTTTCCTTATCTAGACAGCCCAACTTCAAATGGGCATATCTCCATCAGAACTCAAAATTGAGCAAAATTAGTGATGTCGGAAAGATAATTCAAAGATATTTCCTTCGGTATCTTGTAGCACACCTAACTCATCCTGAGCTAGGAGTTATAGTTTTTGAAGTTGACTAAAAACCCATACTTAATACAACTTAACCCAACTTAACCAATTTTCCAGATTTTTCATTCTTTCCAAAAATGACCCTTTCTAATTCTAGCTCTTTCACTTAGCGAGATGTTACAATATCTCCCCATTGGAAACATTCATCCTCCAATGAGATTACTCCTAGTAAGTTAAGGGCGTAACATCAAATATTCAGTTCAAACACCCAACAATCAAATCTCACATTAAGGATAACAACTAAAGATTACTAAGAAGAGAATTAGTACCTTGATCTGGAATTTCTGCGGGCTTAAAGAGATGTGGATATCCCTTCTTCATATCCTCCTCACCTTCCTAAGTAGCTTCCTCAACAAATTGATTTCTCCAAAGAACTTTGACTGATGCTACCTCTTTTGTTCTCAACTTGCAAACTTGGTGATATAGAATCTGAACAGGGATCTCCTCATAAGATAAGGTATCCGTGATACCAATATCTTCAGTTGGTATGATTACTGAAAGAACGCCCATACACTTTTTCAGCATTGAGACATGGAACACTGGATGAACTGCTGCTAACTCTTGTGGTAGCTCTAACTCATAAGCTACATTGCCAATTCTCTTGGATATTTTGTAAGGGTGAATATACCGAGGACTAAATTTCCCTTTCTAACCAAATCTCATAACACCCTTCATAGGTGAAACTTTCAAGTAGACCCAATCATCTACTTCAAACTCTAACTCCCTTCTCCTAACATTAGTGTAGGATTTCTGACGACTCTGCACTATTTTCAACCTCTCTTGAATAACTTTCACCTTCTCCATAGCTTGATGAACTAAGTCTGGTCCTATCAACCCAGCTTCACCAATTTCAAACCATCCAATAGGAGATCTACATCTTCTCCCATAAATAGCTTCATAAGGAGTCATCTGGATACTAGAGTGGTAACTATTGTTGAAAGCAAACTCAATGAGAGGTAGGTGATCATCCCAATTACCCTTAAAATTTATCACTCAAGCCCTCAACATATCTTCTAAAGTATGAATAGTGCGCTCTACTTGACCATCTGTCTAAGGATGAAAGGCAGTACTTAAGTTCACCTTTGAACCCAAGCCTTTCTGGAATGACTTCCAAAACTGTGCAGTAAATTACGCACCTCTGTCTCAAATAATGAGGATCAAAACTACATGAAACTACTTCTTGAAGATACAACTTGTTATAGTCCTCTGCTGAATGGGTAGTCTTTACCGGCAAAAAGTGGGTTGATTTTGTCATTCTATCAACAATCACCCAAATAGAATCGTGCTACCTACGAGACCTTGGTAAACGTGTGATGAAGTCCATATGGATCATCTCCCACTTCCATTCCGGAAGTTCTATATTCTGAACCATACCACCGGGTCTTTGGTGCTCTACTTTAACCTGTTGGCAATTCAGACACTTAGTAACAAACTCTGCAATGCCCCTCTTCATACTACACCACCAATAAACTTCTCTCAAGTCATGATACATTTTTGTACAACATGGATGGATAGAATATCTGGAGCTATGAGCTTCCTCCATGATCCTCTCTTGGAGTTCATCCACCATTGGTACACACAATTACTTGATACCTCAATACACCATCTCTCCTTTGTTCAAAAGCCATTACTTTTTGCTTATGAACATTTTCCTTCAATTCAAGAAAAATAGGATCTTGGTCTTGCTTCTCTTTTACTTCTGAAACTAATGATGATTCAGCCCCATTCATCACCACTACTCCTCCTTCTGTGGAATCCATTAATCGAACTCCTAACCATGCAAGTCTATGCACATCTGTTGCTAACTCTTTCTTATCTTCCTCAAAATGGGCGGTACTACCTATTGACAACCTGCTCAAGGCATCAACAACAACATTAGCCTTACATGGGTGATAAAGAATACTCATGTCATAATCGTTGAATAATTCTAACCACATCCTTTGTCTGAGATTAAGCTCTTTCTGACTAAACACATACCAAAGACTCTTGTGATCGGTAAACACATCCACATGAACACCATAAAGATAATGGTGCCATATTCTCAAAGCAAAAACTACGGTAGCCAACTCTAGATCATGGGTTGGGTAGTTCCTCTCATGAACGTTCAACTATTTGGAGGCATAAGTTATAACTTTGCCAAACCAACTTTAGACGTATCACAATATACAACAAAGCCTTGTGTACCTTCTGGTAATGTCGATACTGGGCAGTAGTCAACCTCTTTTTCAATTCCTAAAAGTTTTTCTCACAAGCTTCAGACCATTGAAACTTTACTGTTTTCTGAGTCAACTTGGTCAAAGGGGATGAAATAGATGAGAACCCCTCTACGAACCTTCTATAATATCCATCCAACCCCCAGAAACTCCTAATATCAGTTGGAGATGTGGGTCAAGGCCAATTCTTCACTGCCTCTATTTTTTGGGTATCAACTCTAATTCCATCACCAGAAACAATATGGCCTATAAATGCCATAGACTCAAGCCAAAACTTACACTTAGAGAACTTGGCATACAACTCTCTATCCTTTAGAGTTTGGAGAACTATTCTGAGATGACTAGCATGATCTTCATCATTCCTCGAATAGATTAGAATGTCATCAATAAATACAATAATAAATATATCTAAATAAGGCTTGAATACTCTATTCATAGGTCCATGAACGGTGCAGGTGCATTAGTTAAATCGAACAGCATGACTAGAAACTCATAATGACCATAATGAGTCCTGAAAGCTGTCTTTGGAATATCACATTCCCTTACTCTTAACTGATGGTAGCTAGATCTAAGGTATATCTCAGAGAAACAAGTAGCACCCTGAAGTTGATCAAAGAGATCATTAATTCTCAGAAGAGGATACTTATTCTTGATGGCAACCTTGTTCAACTGACGGTAATCTATACACATTCTAAGGGAACCATCCTTCTTCATCACAAACAAGACCGGACCTCCCCAAGGTGAGACACTTGGTTGAATAAAACCTTTCTAAAAGAGATCTTCCATCTGCTTTTTCAACTCTTTCAACTCCGCTGGAGCCATTCTATCTGGCAGAATAGATATAGGACGAGTATTTGGAAGAAGGTCTATACCGAAGTCTATTTCACTCTCAGGAGGGACTCCAAAAAGATTATCTAGAAAGACTTTTGGAAACTCTTTTACTACTGAAATTGACTGAATAGGAGGTATCGAAACACTAGAGTCATTAACTTGACTAATTGATAGACACACCCCTTAAAAACTAACTTCCTTGCCTTAAGGTATGAAATAAAACGACCCTTAGGCACTGCTGAACTACTTTTCCACTCTAAGACTGGCTCATTTGGAAACTGGAACTTGACAACTCGAGTTCTACAATAAACTGAGGCATAACAGGTACGAAGCTAGTCTATACCAAGAAAACATCAAAATCTACCATGTCTAACTCAACTAAATCAACCATGGTGCTCTTATGATTGACGGAAATGGGACAATCACACTAGACTCTTCTACTAGAATAGACTCACCAACAGGTGTAGAAACACTGAAGGGTTCACTAAGTTGCTCAGGAAGAACATTAAAATTCACCGCAACATATGGAGTTACAAAAGATAAACTTGCTCCTGGATCTAGCAAAGCGTAAACATTAAAGTTAAAGACTTGGATCATACCAGTGACAACATCTGGAGAATCCTCTTACTCGTGGCAATTAGTGATAGCATAAAGACAGTTTCCTCCGTCGTTTGCCCCTAAAGTAGCTCCTCTAGATGCAACTCTGTCTGGTGGATCAACTGAAGAAGAATGGGCTCTATTTCCCCAATTGCCATTACCCTACTTGTTCTTTGGACACTCTCTCATAAAATGACCGTTCTGGCCACATTTGAAGCAACCAGCGGAGCCATCATGACGTATCCCTGAGTGGTTCCTAGCACACTTAGTACATGCAGGAGGCTTACTACCCCCTTGTGCCATACTACCTTGAGAATAGGCACGTTTAGCTCTGAAATTTTGACTATCGTACTCACTTTTGTTCTTTGGTGTAGGTGCACTAGCAGATGATGGAGCAAGTCCCTTCTGTTTCTATTGGAAGGAAGACCAGTTGGTATTACTCTTCTACTGCCCGTACTCATTCCCTGACGTTTCAGCCCTCTTATTCTTAAACTCTTCTCTGTCCTTCAGTTTGTCCTCCTCGACTTGTTGCACATAGATCATTAGCTACTCTCGGTTCTCAGGAAAAGAAACGCCCCAAGAAGGCCTCATCAAAACAAGCCCAACTCACAGGTGGTGCACCCTCAGCTCAATTCTTCTTCCATTAATCAAACGAGATCCTAGTGACACCCTTCATTTAGTATACAGCTAGTTCCACTCTCTCAGCATCAGCAACATGCATGATCTGAAAAACCTTTACAAGTTCCTCAACAAAGTTTTCTGGATCCTCAGCAACACTCGAACCTATGAAGCTTGAAGGATTCATCCTCAAGAACTCATAGACTCTAGAAGTATCAGCCACATCCTGACGATTCTCTCTCTGTTGCCTAGCTTGGCTGGTCACAACTTGGCTCAACATCTGAATGGCCTCACAGAACTCAGTATTGGTGACCTCTCCTTGGAGTTACATTTCTGGTGTATTAGGTACCCCTTGTTCCTATGGTACAACATTTCTTCTAGCCAGACGACCTCTGACAGCTCTTCGTGGAGGCATGATCTGGAAGACACGTGCAAGCACGAGTTAGCAAGAAACTTTGTTAAAGTTAAACTCTATCACATGAAATGAGTATGAAAGAAGTAAGATAATTCCTAAGTGTTGCAGACTCCTAATTATAGATGTGGCGCGCTTTACACCGATAACTAGGACTCCACAGACACAACTTCATAGACCCTCTAGGACACTTGAACTCTATCCTCTAATACCAAGTTTGTCATGCCCCGGGCCTACAACCTGAGTGGGAGTAGCACTCGAGAACTATTGTTGGCCTAAGCGAACCCTTTGCCTGGCTTAAATCTTAGCGGAAGACTTATTGAATATAACTGTACTTTAAAAAGTAAACTGAAAGCTGAATGATAACTGAGAATGTATTATAAATAAACATTCACTGGCCAAACTGGCAACTCAAGTCTCAAACATAACTGAAATGGAAAGACTCCAGAACTAGCATCAACTAACTGAGATGGACGTCGGGACAAGACCCACGACATCCTAATGAACTAAAATGATAAAGTAATAAAAAGGGAATCCTTTGGAAGCAAGGAGGCTCACCAACAACTCTAAAGCTCAATAGGATCAATGATGCATTGGATACTGATCCTGGTGACTTGTATTTGCATCATAAAAAGATGCAGGTTAAATGGCATCAGTACATTGAATGTACGAGCATGCGAGGGGAAACCTAAAACAAGACATAAGCTTGAAAGGAACTGAACGAACATACCTGGGCTCAACTAAACTCATTTCAATATAAAGCAATAATGTAAATGCAATATAAAGAAAAACTTTTAAAACATGGATAACAACTCTGTGTATTTAGAAAGACAATAATAACTCTGTATGTATGCAAAGATACAAATGAACTCTGGATGTATACAAAAATACAATTTACTCAATGTTTATAATAATACAAAATACTTTTGTGGGAGTTTCTCTAACTGACAACCATCACTTAAGAGATATTGTGATGATACACCATTTTGCCACATGCTTCCAGGGTCGTCCTATACCTTGCCGAGGGTATAGAACCTGACTACTAAGTGGATCCACTAGTCTATGCTAAAAAGTACCAAGGAATCATCTAAAAGGTATGACCCTTTATCTACCCATAGTGGCTACATAGTTTATGCGTGATTGGAGTTGTCTGAACTCTCCCCCATATCGATGCTCAACACTACTCCCAAAATATGATACTAGATCTTATGTTTAAAAACATAACTCTGTGGTTTGAGATAATTACTCAAAAACTATCCCGAAGGCTCTCTTGGAAATCAGTGTTTCCTCTCTTGCTTAATAGTGAAAGCATTTACTCTTTACTAAAAACTAGCTCAAAGGCTCTTTTGGGAATCTCAATTTCCTTTCTTGTTTAAATTTGAAAACATTTTACTCTTTGGGAATACATAGTCCCGATATACTCTTTTGAATAAATGAACTTTAATCTTTACTTTTTACTCAACTCAAAACTCAAGTCTTAAAACAAAGTTAAAACATTTGTAAAAGACTTGTGAAAGACTTTATGAACGTCTCTTGACTTGGCTCTTAACTTTTCTTGAATTTAAATTTATGGATTCAAGGATTGTGATTTGTAATAGGAAAGATCTCATGAAGTTTAGGAGTGTTTTTAGATAGTTAAACATGAGAAACGATCAAGAAATCATTGTGTGGAAGCAAGTCCACGATGTGGAGATGCATTTAATTATTTGGTCGCGAAATAAATTTTGAGGCAGAATAGTTTGTGACCACTCTGCGACGCGAAGAAAATTTTATCAATCCTGAGGAACAGGTCCGCGTGGACCTGGTACCCAGATTTGCCCGACTTGTTCCTTCTTCATTTTCTAACCCTTAATTCGCCTAAATTCGTTTGTTTCCTCAATTCCTCTTTAGATTTCGATACCCAGCACATGTACACAAGAATCTAACTCAAAAAAACTCTAACAATTGACCTTAAACTCTCAAGAACTCCTCAATCTCATCCCAAATTCAAGAACGAAAGCAATTCAAGAATAACTCAAGAATATCAAAGTCTCAATCTTTTAGGACGAAAATCATACTGAAATAAACATGTTTGTCACGTGGGTGGATGAACCCAATGCTATGTGAACTCACATACCTCTTTAGGGATCAACCCTTGGCGAAACGACTTTGATTCCGTAAGAAAAATCCAAGAACACTTGACTTTTCTCCTCTTTTCTGCTCTTGAGTTCTTTTCTCCAAAAACCCTAGCATAATTTGGTAAAGCATAAACTGATATAATTCTATTTAGACCCCTAAGTAATTATCAAAAAAGAATTAATCTTATTGGATAGTGAAAAGACCATAATACCCTTCTAAAATCTGGTTTTGACTTTCTTTATCTAGACAACTCAACTTGAAATGGGTATATCTCCCTCATACGAACTTGAAATTGATCAAACTCAGTGGAGTTGGAAAGATAATTGAAATATCTTTCCTACGGTATCTTGTAGCACACCTAACTCATCCTAAGCTAGGAGTTATGGTTGTTTGAAGTTGACCAAAAACCCACATTTAACACAACTTAACCAATTTTCCAGATTTTTCATTTTTTCCAAAAATGGCCCTTTCTAATTCTAGTTCTTTCACTTAGAGAGATGTTATAGAAGGGAACCATGTAAGCCACTTGGCATATCATAACATAAAGCATTAGAAAAAAAAGATTAAAAATGCATTTCAAGTCTTAAAAAGTTTTTCATAAAATCAAAGCGGAAGTCTATACTCGTCTCAATATAGCCATTTATTACAATACTTGGATCAAATAGGGACACATCCTAAAAGGAAATATGAGAATGAAACTACTAAGTAAAAGCACCGCCCTCGAATCATGAGGACTCACTAACAAGCTAGGAGGAATGATCAAATACAAGCTTTAGCCACAATGGGAGATACCTTGAGAACCGGACCCTAGACTTGGGAAAATATAGGAAAATATGGGTTAGTAAAAAAATGCACTAAGTATGATAGCCATGCATAATAACCTTGAAAACATGCTAAAAGGGACATTTTAGTGGAATGCATGCACTTTTCTAAGTTAAATCATCGTTTTGAAAATAATGGAAAAATATAAGTCATAAGCATAAGAGCCATCATAATAAGACATAGGCTATAACATGGTAGACAATAATCATGACTAGTGAGCACGAGAGATAACATCATAGACATAGGCATATTCAATGCATTTAGAACAACATAACATAAGAGAAATATTTATGAGCCACCTCAAGCCAAGCTTGTGCAATGCATGGATAAGACCCCATAATCCCACCCATGCTAAGCAAGTCACTTTAGGCCCTCATTCATGTTTACCATCTTTTGATCTCATCCTTAGCTTATTTCTCATAAACAAGGGAACATTCAATTTTTGTCAATCATCTCAAGGAAAGCAACTTATAGCAACAATCCAAGTTAAGCATACATCATTACAAGTAGTCCTCATATCAAGCATACTTAACAATGTAGTCGTAAGCATATTCATAACATAAATCATCATACATAAGAGTAACATACCACAACTAGCCTTAAAGTATACTTGTGCAATGCAATTAATGAGATCCCATACTCTCACCTATACTAAGTAAAGCTTCTTGAGTAGCCATAATTCATACTAGACTTGACCTTGTGTGAAATTAGCCTTAACCGACATAGACCATGAGAGCTTTCATGGAATCTAGTGTTACTCACACCAAAAATAGGTGTCCTACTTGCCTAAGGTAGAACCATTATTTTTAGGTTAGGTGGATCCAATAGCTAAATAACCTACGGGGGCACGTAGTTATGGGACAAAGAGATTGTTACTAGATACCCGGGCTTAACTCTCGTGAGGGCATCCATCTCAAGAGATTGCTCTTAGAAACCTGGGCTCAACTCATGTGAGGGCTTCCATCTCATATCAATATCCACTAGGTGCTAAGCATAATTCCCACGTAATACTTTATTATGTCATAACTTGATTCATGTCTTATGGAAGGATGTAATTGACAATCAATCCAAAAGAGTTCATTAGGATAGCACTTAGATCATGCGTGAGAATAACCTTTCATCGTACATGTCTTCATTTAGATTCAGTAGGTGAGAAACCTTTTCAACCTTAGAATCATCATTATGTGAGAAAACCTTTCACATCATGTTCATTAGGTGTTCATGAGAATAGCCCTTCAATCAACACAACAACATTATCATAATCATGGACACTTCACTCTCAAAGTGTTCTTAAAGCACATGCATAAGTCTCATAATCATGCATAATTCTCATACTTTACCCTTCACGGATTAAAGATCAGATTGAATCAACACATCTAGAATTACTACATTATACATGGATGATAAAATGAATCAAATAACTCAATTACTACAAGCATAATCTCATAATATCTTTCTTCTATCAACAAACCCACATCACAAGATCATAATTGGGAAGTAAGGGAATTTCATGGATTATTGGGAGATTACATCATAAAAACCATAATAATCATCAATTCAATCATAATATAAAGTAATTAAATCATTATAATCATTTTTGAAAGGAATCCATGACTTGGAGTCAAACCCTAGCTTTTGGGGAAATTTCTATCTTCGAAATTGAGTTTTGAAGGGACTCCATAGATGAAACTATCCATGGATGAAGGACTACCATTCCTTAGCAATGAAATCCAAAAAGTTTGAGAAGAAAATCTTGCTCCTTCAACCCTAGCTCCAACTTCATTCTTCTTCTTCCTTGAAGTTCTAGAGAGAGAATTTTGGGGAAAAGTTGGTTTAGATTTGGGATTTTAGAATTATGAGGAAGATGACTTAATTTAGAGGTCTTAAATCATTATATAGTTAGTCTAAATTAGTATGAAACAACGTCACTTAATAACTAATTAATTTTGAAAAGTTCCATATTTCCCCTCACTTAACCGACTCAAGTTGACCACTACCTCACCCACGAGACCACGCCCACGGGCCGTGGGTGGACCCACGGGGTGTGCTGATCAACTGTGGGTGGTGTTCTGCAACTAATTTGGATAGATTTTAGGGTCCTCCTCAAGGACCCTTGGTTGGTTCTTGGGGAGTTGTACCTTGACGTTCTAACCTGAAACCCTTCAATCTAAGTACGGGAAGTTATACCTATGACTCTAACCCTCACGTCAAGCTCTAGTTTAGCCTACTAGTTTCCGTGGTGTTGCAGAAGAGTGAGCGGAAGCTAAAACATAATTAATTGAAGAAATAATTAACATATATTTGAATGATATGACTGAAAGATCCATGGAACTAAACAACTAATGTATAAAGTAAACCCTTCACTAACTAGAATAAAGAAGATATAAGTTTGGTTGGGACATGACTCCCAGCTATCGCAAATCAATTAATTATCTTGATGAAAAACCTAACTATGAACTACTTTTTGAAGTTTCCGAATGAGGAAGACTCACCAAGTGTTGACTGGAAAGTTGCAACCTGTCTACCTACTAGTCTGAGAGAGAACGCCTGAATCTACATGAAGAAAGGATGCAACGCAAAGAAAAGTATGCGGTACGTACTGAATATAAGGTGACACTAAGCATAATCAGCTCAGTTTGCAACATGTGACAGGAACTTATGAGTTTTCAAAAATCATAAATAGAGTGAAATAAATGAAAGACATATGTAGGATTTATTTGACTGAGCTTCAACTCTATAAACAAAAATAAAGGGAAGTAGAAGAAAAAAAAAACTTTCTGGTGGAAATATGATCTTTAATTGAACTAAAATGGTGTTTAAATACAGTAAAAATAAAATAACTAAAGCCTATATCTAAGCAACTGCATTGCACATGATTGCATGATAAACAAACTATTAAAAATTGCAGCTTAGCTCCTATAAAACAACAACTAACTTAAAATGTTGAAGACGGCTAAGAAGCTGGAGAAAATCCGGCAACTTCTATTGACTAATTATTGCAGTCACTGAGGCAATTAATCAACACTCCTATGCATTTTTCTTACTTTAAATTAATCAACACTCCTCCCAACAGATCCTTCTTTCTGCGTGTCTCTAACAAAGAATAATTTGATATTTGAGATAACAATAGATGCCTGATTATCCAAGAACACCTCTATGCAGTTTTCTTGCTTTAAATTCATGCCAAGTAGCACTTTTCTAAGCCATAAGGCTTGATTTGCAGCAGTTGTTGCTGCTATGAATTCAGCTCCAGCTGTTGATTGTGCAACAATATCTTGCTTCTTAGAACACCAAGAAACTACTCCTGAACAAATATTAAAATAATAACCAGAAGTACTTTTCGTGTCATCGGAAGAGCCACCTCAATCACAATCAGAATACCCCTACAACACATACTTCTTATTCGCATAGAACTTGATTCCAAAATTCAATGTTCCCTTAATATATCTTTATCACCCTTTTAGCTGCTCTAAAATGAGTGTCAGTTTTACAATTATTGAATCAAGATAGAAGACTTACATCATATAAAATGTCGTGTCTAGTTGCAGTAAGATACATGAGACAGCTAACCAATCTCCTCTAAAGAGTCTCATCCACTTTCAGCTTTATCATTCTTACTCAACTTCTCCTTATGACACGCTGGAGTAGTTGTTTCTTTACAATTTTCCATTATAAACTTTGTCAAAATATCTTTTACATACTTCTTTTGACATATGAACACTTCATTTTGCTCTTGCTTGATTTCCATTCCCAGAAAATACATCATTTCTCCCAAATCCGTCATCTCAAAAGTATGTTGCATATCTTATTTAAATTTCTTGACAAGTTCATTATTACTTCCAGTAACCAGTGATCATCTACATATAGAGAAATAACAATAAAATTAATTTCATCACATTTAATGTAGAGAGTAGCTTCACTAAGGCATTTTCTAAAGCCCAGCTGAACCAAATGCTCATCAATCCTATTGTACTAAGCTCTTAGTGCCTGCTTTAGTCCATATAAAGCTTTTTTGAACTGATACACTTCATCTTCATGTCCTTTGACTGCAAATCCTTCAGGTTGCTCAACATAAATCTCCTCCTCAAGAAAGCCATTCAAGAATACAGATTTAACGTTCAACTAAAACACTTTCCAACCATTTTGTGCAGCTATATACAACAATAATATGATGGTTTCTAATCTAGCAACAAGAACAAATGTATTAGAAAAATCAATACCAAAAATTTGAGCATACCCCTTTACAACTCCCTACCTTAACTGAGGGGGATCGGGCCAGGTCGAGCGGGAGAAAACCGTGTCCCATCCTATCCCACATCTCCCCACCCCTATCCCCCCATCCCACATCATTTGTCGGGACTGGCATCAGTGGTTTGGGACTCAAGCTGGTACTGGGTTGGTATGGTCCCCTTGCCATCCCTACAATAGATCGTGGAAAGTGAAATAAGGGAATGGGATCGTGGAAATAATGAACAATACCTAAATAACAATAAACAACAACAACAACAAACAAATATGGACCATGAGGTGAGGAACAATAACATTGAAATGACAAAAATGAAAAAAAGGCGAAATCCAATGTAGAAAGAGATGAGAACTCCCAAATCTCAACAAGAGAACATCCTCTTTCTACTAATAAAATCTCCTTCCTCAATAAATTAATGGAAACCTCTAAGCAAAATTTGATGGAAAACCATGTCACAGTACAAGGCAATATAGTGGAAGCAACCCAGGCCACTTATAGAACCCACACAAAGAGAGTAATCAGATGTACTAGGTGTTGGTAATCAAGCCAACCATTAGTAAATATGTACTAGACATGGTACCTAAGTAAACCAATAAGAAATTTCTTACCAGGCATGGTACCCGAGCCAACCGATATATGTACCATGTATGGTTCCCAAGCCAATCAAAGAGATATCATGTAGTAGGTGTGGTACCCGAGCCAATCATTAGTATGTACCATATATGAGACCCGAGCCAACTTAAAGTCACACGTCACGCAATCACAACTACAATGAATAAAATCATACTTATAAACACAAGTAAATAGGATAAGTTCATTGCATGTTATTAACCACAATTATCATTATGCATTCATCTCATTTCGATTCCCTAACACCATATTCTTCAAGTATTACTAACGAAAGAGTTATCATGCATATATGATATAAATGCGAAACAATTTATGAAATCTATCTTGTTCTTATTGTATAAACAATCAAAATAACATGAAATCATATCCAATCGAGCCAACTTAAAGTCACACATCACGCAATCACAACTACAATGAATAAAATCACACTTGTAAACACAAGTAAATAGGATAAGTTCATTGCATGTTATTAACCACAATTATCATTATGCATTCATCCCTTTTAGATTCTCTAACACCATATTGTTCAAGTATTACTAACGAAAGAGTTAACATGCACATATGACGTAAATGCAAAACTTTTTAACCATCACCTACCTCGAACCAAGCCTAAAAGCTCTATTGAATGTGAGATTTCCCCTTGTTATGAAATCTATCTTGTTCTTGTTGTATAAACAATAAAAATAACATAAAATCATATCCAAATGACCTAAATATACTTGGATTATATCCCAATCCCAAACCCTAAGCAAGTTTCATAATATTTCCACCCAAACTAGCGTTTCTCCACCATCAAGTCCAACCAAACCCTCCACTAAAGTCACCACCATGGATCCTAAGGCGTAGTAATTTGAATTACCAAGCTAGGGGAGTAATTTACTTACCTTTACGGATGACTTCAATGGAAAACAGGTGAAAACTACCCTAGGTCGCCTCTACTCTTCCCCAAAACATAATTTTCAAATAATGAGTAGTTTTTGAAATTTTTTGCATTAACTATGACTAACTCTGCTATAGCAACCCAATCTCGCTATAGTAGCAGCGCTGTAGCGGGATATTCTGCTATAGCAAGAATTAATTCCACATCTATTGTAGTGTGTCACCCACTACAGCGGTTTGCATAGGACAGAGACTCAGAAATCATCCAAAATTCCCATTTCACAACACACCTTTAAACTTTGACGTTCCAAACCAACCCCTTAATACCATGTTTGATAGATGGAGGTCTACTCATCCAAAAGGCCCTATTGACTCCTCAATATCTTAGCAACAAGAAAAATACACTCTACTTAGACATTTAGCCGAATCCTTTCCCTGGATTTCCCTAGAACTCATTTTTCAAAGATTTCATCCGAGTCTAGCGTAACCTAAAATTTTTAACTCACTAATCTAAACAGTTTTCTTGCCTGATTTATTTCACAATAAGTTTGCTTGTAACGACAGAAAAGGTTGTTATAATTGATGGAAGCAAAATTCTTAATTAACCTGTGGTAGTAGCTAGCAAGACCCATAAAGCTTCTAACTTTAGTCGCAAAGCTAGGACGGACCCAATTATTAACTTCATCAATCTTTTGGGAATTCACCATCACCCTTTTATTGAAAACCACATGCCTACAAAAGTTACTGAGGTTAACCAAAATTAAAAGTTCAAGAACTTCGCATACAATTATGGTTTCCCCAGGATACACAGAACAATGTGAAGGTTCTCTACATTCTCCTTCTTACTCTTAGAGTAGATCAAAATATCATCTATAAACACAATCACAAAGAAATCCAAAAATTTCTTAAAGATACCATTTATCAAACTCATAAAGGTCGTCGACAATTTGGTTAACCCAAATGACATCACCAAGAACTCATAATGGTCATATCGAGTTGTGAATGTAGTCTAAGGTATATCCTCAGGCATAATCTTGATTTGATAGTACCCAGACATCAAATCTATCTTGAAAACACCAAAACACCACGCAACTGGTCAAATAGATCATCTATGCGCGGTAAAAGATACTTATTCTGGATCATAACCTTATTCAAATGCCTATAGTCTGTACACATTCTCATACTACCATTTTTTTTTCTTACAAACAAGACTGGACCACCCCAAGGTGAAGCATTGGGATAAACAAATCCCTTATCTAAAAGTTCATGTAGTTGAGTTTTGAGTTCTCTTAACTCCGTTGGAGCCATACGATAAGGAAGAATAGAGATTGGGTGAGTGCTACACTCTGAATCTATAGAGAAATCAATATCCCTATATGGAGGCATATAGAACATGTCCATAGGAAATACCTCTAGAAATTCTGAAAATGTTAAGATTGACTCGATAGAAGGGGACTTTGCACTAACATCCCAAAGATGAGCTAAGAAGATAAACAACCAGCCCCACTAGCCTTATAACCCAAAAAAAAGATATGATCTTTACTGGTTTAGGTCCGTACACACCTTCCTACTCTAGTCTATCCCTACCTAGAATCTCTAGAGTTACTATTTTAGAATTATGATTCAACACAACATGATAGGGAGACAACCAAGTCATACCCAAGATCACAACGAAATCCATCGTATCCAAAGTAACCAAATCTACCAAGTATAAAGACCCTCAAACACCATTGAGCAAGAACTATACACATGGGTCACTACTATAGGCTCCCTAATAGGAGTGGAAATATAAAGGAGAGTATGAAGAGTATCACAAATCAAATCAAGCCCTAATGAAAATTTAACAAATACATAAGAGCAGGTAGACCTCGGATCAAATAAAATAGAAGTCATCTAGTCATAGATGAGAATAATGCATGTTATCACAGCATCAAAAGCCTCAGCCTCAGATCTAGCTGGGAGGGCATAAAATTGACCTCTATCATTAGTCTGAGTGACACCTCAAGTCGGCTATGCCATTTCCCTCCCAGCATTAACATTTCCTTTACCTCCACGTCCTCCCTAGATATTACCTCGCCTACCCTTAGGACATCCCTTACCATCGCCACTTCCTCCCACTGGGACTACAATTATGGTATATTGTTGTGTCGAGTTACCTGTCAGTTTAAAAAGGCATTCTCTATTATTGTGACCAAATTACCACAGTTAAAACACCCTTGATCAAGAGATGGTCTAATGATAGAAAAATAAGAAGCTTTTCTGCCACTAGGAGTCGAAGAGTGTTGAATGGCCCAAAATGGCCACTTGTAGAAGCCAACATGGGTGACTGTATAGGACGGGCCGAATACACCTATTGGCTAGGACCTCTAAAGTAAGAACCACTAAAATTACCCATACTCTTGGATTTTTTGGCCATCACCATAACATGTCCAACATGTATGACCCTCCAACTTTTTCACAAAATCAATTACCTCATTAAAGCTCTTCCCCTAGAAGTATATGCACATATAAGACTTTCTACTCATTGTTGAAACCTTCTCACATACAGAAGGATCCTCTACTCTTGAGTGTCCAAAAGTTGGGTGACATAGCAAGACATGGCATGAAACTTAGCCTCATAAACTTCAACTGACATGTTGCCCTGCACAAGTCCCAGAAACTTATCTTTTTTTGTAATTTTTGAGAGTACGATGCACATACTTCTCCATATCAAGGCATTAATCTAGTCCCAACA
This sequence comes from Solanum pinnatisectum, assembly GCA_035578085.1. NCBI lineage: Eukaryota > Viridiplantae > Streptophyta > Magnoliopsida > Solanales > Solanaceae > Solanum > Solanum pinnatisectum. The sequence continues at coordinate 39,085,361 of CM069079.1, read as the reverse complement.
GAGAAAAAACAGATGAATAACACTCTACATTATCCCTCCACTACTACTTAGCATCCCCCTACAATTGAAAAGTAACAAACTCCCCTCCTTGTTGTTGCACAATACCCAACTTATGTAACCTCTCATAATAATCCAAGATGAACTCAAAAGCATCCTCATTTTGAGTAGCATGAAACAACAAAGGCTTCAACTTTAGAAACTTAGTAAACAACTCATGCTCAGTCATTGTCATGGATACAACTAAAATTGGACAGAAGAATGCATCTATACTCGAAGATTCCTCTATCTTAGGAGCGGTGGTAACTATGCGACAAGAACCTAGAGCATGAGTGGTTGGCACAATAGGAATGACTCCACTATCTGTTATCCCTCTCATGAAGGCCAACATTTGCAGAACAGCCTAAAAAGTCATAGGGTGAAGGCCTGCACCCCTAGCTTCTGTCGCCATCTAAGGTTCAGCACCCTCCTCATACTCTACTGACATATCATCCTCAATATGAGCTTGGGTGGGGGAGGGTTCATCGGTCTTGGCCCAACCATTACTTGAGCTCCACTATTGGGGGTTTCACTCTTTTTCTGCCCCTGCCCCTTCTTCTGCATTTGCCCCTTCCTCGCCTTCACACTGTTGGTTCTGTAGCTAGAAATGGTACTCTCAGTCTATTACATCTTGTATCAACCATATGCAAAAAATGAACTAATGAAGTCAGATACCAATTGAAATCAAGTAATAGCACGAAGGAATAAAGAAGAGATAATTTCCTAAAGTCATGTAGCCTCTCAAGAAAGTACAGACGTCTTTGTACCATTTCACAAGACTCTACTAAAGTTGTTTTTATATGACAAGATCAACAAACCTAGGGCTTTCATACAAACTTTGTCATAACCCAACCCCCCATGCGAGGAACCCATACCAAACCCATAGTGGGAGAACCACTTATCTACTAACATGCATTCAACTAAACAACCAGAAACACAATTTCAACCTTCTAAGAAAATCAATTTAGAACATCATAAACCTAGTCATAAGACAATTGCAGTATAACCCCCCAGAACATGAAAGTTGTGTTTTGAAACATCTATTCTTAGTCTAGAATATGAGGATGCAACCCCAAAACAAGGAATCTAAGTCCAAACAATGGAGTAGAAAATTAAGATAAATCCATGGCAGCTTGGAAGTAGTAACTCACCCTTGGATTGATTAGGTGTCATACTCACAATTAAGGTCACGCAACCGCCGCCTGAAAATGCCATGTAATCGACAGAGAAAGAGCAAGTGCAATATCAGTACACAAATCACGGTGTACAAGTAGGATCATCGACTAGCTCCCAATATACAAAATATAAACAAGAAATCGAAACTTAGTAAAATGAGACAACAAGAAACATAGCCACATTAAATATGCTCAACAAAAATACAGTAACCAACCTGGTTCACTCATGGAACCCACACATAAAGCAATCACATATACCATGTGTGGTACCTATGCCAGGCGTTAGTAAGCATGTACCAGGAATGGTATTTAATCCAACCAATAAGATATCCCGTACTAGGCGTGGTACCATACCTTCTGATATAGGTAACATACATGGTACCTGAGCCAACCAAGAAATATTATGTACCGACATATTGGTACTCGAGCCAACCGTTAGTATGTACAAGGTCTGGTACCCGATCCAACTAAAAGTCACACATCACACAATCACAACCATAATAAATAAAATCACACTTGTAAACTCAAGTAAATATGACAAGCTCATTGCATGTGATTAACCACAATTATCATTTCACATTCATCCCTTTTTAATTCCCTAACCACATATTGTTTAAGTATTACTAGCAAAATAGTTAACATGCATATATGAAGTAAATGGGACATGATTCAATCATCACCTACCTCGAATCAAGCATGAAAGTTTTATTAAACCTGAGTATTCCCATTGTTATGAAACATAGTTTGTTCTTGGTCTATAAACAATCAAAATAACACAAAATGGCCTAAATATACTTGGATTATAACCCAATCCCAAATCCTAAACAAGTTTTATAATATTTCCACCCAAACCAGGGTTTTTTCCACTATTAGGTCCAACCAAACCCTCCCTTAAAGTCACCACCGTGGATTTTAAGGCCTAGTAATCGAATTACCAAGCTAAGGCGGTAATTTACTTACCTTTACGGATGACTTCAATGGAAAATTGGTGAAAACTTCCCTAGGTCACCTCTAATCTTAACCAAAACATAATTATCGAATAGTGATTTTGGGAATTTTTTGCATTAACTGTGACTAATCCCGTTTTAGCGACCCAATCTCACTATAGCAGTGGCGCTGTAGCGGGATCTTTCGCTATAGCATGAATTAATTCCATCTCTATAGTGACGTGTCAATCGCTATAGTGGCTTGAAAGGGACAAAAACTCAAAAATCCTTTAAAATTTGCCAATTTTACAACACATCTTCAAACCTTGATGTTCCAAACCAACCTATTCACGCCAAATTCGATGTTGTGAGTTCTACTCACCTGAACTCACTTCTGAAAGGCTCTATGGACTCCTTAACATCTTAGCAATAAGAAAAATAGACTTTACTTTGATGTTTCACCCAATCCTTTCCCCGGATCACCCTATACCTCATCTTGCTCAAATTTCGTCTAAGTCAAGCTTAACCTGAAATTTTTAACTCACTAATCCAAAAGTTTTCTCGCCCCATTTCTTTCACAATTAGTTCACTCATAATGACAAAAAGGGTTGTTACATTAAATTTTTGAAAATTCTTGAAAAAGTGAAAATAGAATATTTCAAAAAATTTGGCACAACTTAACTAGATCTGGAGTTGAACTCCAGATTATGTTAAAAAGTTCTTGACAAAACCACCCAACTCGTGATCCCAACCCTGACTAAGGATCTAACTCTAGGCCCACTCTGAGTGTACTCTCGACATCGACCCAAAACCTAATTAATGATGCCGATCTAAGACCCAGCTTCAATTCGAGACTTTGGATATGATCTTGACTCGAGACCTGACTCTTGATCCCGACTTCAACCCAATTCAACTCCCAACCTTGTCCTTCTCCTAAGACCTAAATACCTACCTTTGATCCTGATTCATATCTAGATCCTAAAACTAACCCAAGACTTGGAACCCAAAATCCAACCTCGTCTTGGGGCCCGACTCCCAATCTTTATCCATGACTAGGCACAAGATCTAACCTCCACTAGGACCGAGGATCTAACATCTACTCGAGACCCAGGATCTAACCTCCACCCGAGACTCGACTCTCAATTTGACTTCCACTACTGACCCAGACATGGAACTTGACTCCTGACACTAATCTGAGACCAAATTCAGACCTAACCAAAAGCTTCAAATTTTCACACTATATGTACCAGAAAAAAGAATTCATTAGTATTTCAATTTTATCATAAATGATTTATTGAGTTTGAAGCTTGTGAATTCAAATTATTAAATATAATAATTCTAAAAAATTAAACGTGTACTTATTTTATTTTTTTAAAGTAGATAATTTTTCGATGTCAAAGACATGAAAAAATTGGCATGTGTAAATAAAGGAGCGTGGAAAAGATTAGCACGTGTAAATGAAAGTGTGTGAATATATTGTCACGTGTAAAGAAAATATATTATTTAAATAAATATCAAAAGGCCCGATGTTGATAATTTTTGAAATTTTGTCCAACATTATTTAATGTAATATTCATTGATCTTTTATATCTTTGACCGACATTATTTAAATTAACATTCCTTAATATTTGATATCTTTGACCGCCATTATTTAAATTAATCTTTGATATCTTTGGCCTACATTATTTAAATTAACATTCCTTAATATTTGATATATTTGACCGACATTATTTAAGTTAATCTTTGATATCTTTGATTGACATTATTTAAATTAACATTTTTCAATATTTGATATCTTTGACTGGCATTATTTAAATAAACATTCCTTATAAGTAATACAATATGCTATCCATTGACAGAATACATTCCATATTTCCTTTTCCAAAATAATTACTTACCTTGGATGAAAATTTGATTTTTTTTATATAATTACGGTCAATGACATAAATATCCTTCTCATTATCACAATATCTGTCTGTAAAGGAAGAAATTCAATTGGTATTAAATATATTTTCATGGGTAATATAGGAAGAAAGAATAAATATATACATTTGTTATTGTATTTTTTTCTTCTAATGGGATTCCAAAAGATTATGCCTTTAATTTAGAAAATAATTATTAGAATAAGTCAAACAAAGCTTGGGGTGGAAGCTATATAATAGTCATCTGTCTTACTTTTTCTTCTTCACAGGACACTCAAAAATTGCTTGCAAGCATCCTCTTCAAATTGTACTAAAAATTTTGTAGTTTCTTCCATCAGGTTAACATGAGGAACTATGATACGAATTCCATCACCATGAAGTGCAGGGGTTATAAACAAAGTTTCCCAGTCCCTGGCTTCGAATAGGCCATTCTAGAGTACATGTTTGTGCTTCTAATGGGTTAGTTGGGGGTTCTCATCCTACGATGGATTCAGATCGAGTATTCAGACATAAACTTCCTTCACATCCAATTTCGGGAAATGTAAGGAAAATAATAGAGAAGAAACAATTTCCTTATGTTATATAGGGGTATGTTTAAGAAGAGACAATTGCATTGCTTATTTTAGAAATTTATTAACAATGTAATTATCTCTTTTTGAACCTTCCCCTATAAAAACATCAAGAAATTGTCTCTTCTCTATCATTTCCCTTACATTTATCGGAATTGGATATGAAAGAAGTTTGTGTCTGAATACTCTATCTGAATCCCTCATAGGATGAGAACCCCCCAATGAATCCATTAGCAGCAAAAACATCTACTATGAAATGACCTACGCTCAAAGCCAAGGACTAGGAATTGTTGTCCTTAGCCAAGACAAAAACTAACCTTTCTATGGTGTCATCACTCTCATTGAAATGCACAGCTGATGTGTGCAATCCAACCTCACCCATATTAATTTTTTTCTTTAAATTAATTTTTTTGAGCTTTTAATTTAATAACTAGTGTAATATATAATAAGTATATAGAAAATAAAGTACTAATATTATTATTTTTCACTAATGGTTTAGCAAAGTTCTGATTTACAACTAATTTATTATGTACGAAACTTGAAATAAGATGATGACACATCTTAATAGAAACAAAAATAAAGTACGGAGTCTTACATTCATGTCTTCATTGAAACTTATACAATTTACTAATAGAGGAGTTCTGTACACTACCTCTAATATCTGAAGAATTTTTTCAGGCAAGATGAAAACTTGGGACCAAAAAGTTTGCATTGAAAACAAAATGATTTTAATGAGCTGCAATATACCAGTATACGATAAAAAAAAAACTAGAAGTCCAAGAGGAGATTATAGCAACCATTTTTTCCATCAAAGGATAACATGGCACTACTGAGAGTCTTTTAGTAATTTAGGCAACTATTAAGATGTATGCATCCACTATCAGTCAATAGACCAGGTCCCTTAACACAGCAAAAACAGTAATGCAAGAACGAACAGTAAAGTAAACAACACAAGCATTTTACGTGGAAATCCCCTTGCTCAAGGGCAGTGAAAACCACGACCTGTCCTCACAGGATTTCAGCCTAGCTCCATTTCACTCAAATGGAGCAACGATTCAGATTACAAGCTCTTGCAACCTATGAATTTAACTTTAAATCTCTTCCTCCTTAATGTAGCAACTCTACTACAAAGAAAGAACTAAGCAATAACTCTATTGCCCACTAAGCCACCTAACTCGAAATGACATAGACTTCAATTAAGCAACAATAATGTTGCCCACTAAACCACCTAACTCTAGATGATTTATACTTCAACTAAGCAACAATAATGTTGCCCATTAAACCAATTAACTCTAACTGATTTAGACTTTTCTTCTGAAACAAACAAAGATCTAATTCCTTTATAACACAGGAATAGATTTACAATATAAACACTGAAGTATAAATCCTAAGACAACTAAGACACATGCTTCTCTATCAGGTCCCTGTTGCTTTTGAGGAAAATACTTCTCGAATGAGTGGTTTTTGCTTGCGTTCTTGAGTATTTCAGGAATGCAAAACTGAGGTTGTGTCAATTGAGGTAACCTTATAAAAGATAGACACAACCTTAGAGGCCAGCTATTGGCCGAGGATTCTGTCACGCTCGGGAGTCATGCACCAACTTCACCAACTTTTGTACTTTTTCCATCTGACATTTTTTCACGTATTGGTACAAAGGATCAGGTCCCCTTACAAGATCCCTTTTTTTGTCAAATCATCAAAACCATAAATAACATTTTTCCCCATTTTTATGATGACAAACACACACTACCATATCAACACCAAGGCCTTCCCCCTCTCATCAGTACACACTGCCATATCAACACCAATGCCTTCCCCCTTTCATCAGTACACACTGTCATATCAACACCAATACCTTCCCCCTCTCATCAGTACATGTTTTCCCCCCTCTCCTCTTTGTGAACTAGCCAACATTCCTCCCTCCCCTTTGTGAACTACCCAACGTTCTATCCTATGCAACCAATATTTCCCCCTTTTGGCATCTTAAAAAAGAGAAGTAGTAAACCAGGATTAAATGTAAGCCTGCAAAGCAAGATCATAGTCTATGGCAACACATCATAGGAGAAAAGCAGAAAGATATGATTAATCAAAACAAAACACGAATCCATTTCATTGCATAAGAGTAAGTATTCAATACATTAAAATAAACTGCTTAAGAGAACCCCGAGACACTGCCCACACAAGAACAAAAGGGAAGAAAAAAAGGGGACTATGTAGAGGGAGGCTTTTGAGTGAGGGATTGGATGATAAGAGTAAGTCTATCATTGGCAGTATCATGAGCCTTGATCAGCTTCTCTTCAAGATCAGCATTCTGAGCCAAGAGATTTGCATTCTTCATCCTTAATTCTTTGACTTCTGCTATACCAGGTCCCTCTGTTTGTTCTTTGGCCAACTGAGCCTTCAATAAGGCTATCTCAGCATCATTTTTGTTCACAAGCACGGTCATCTCCTCCAGTTCATACTTAAGTTGACTCTGTTCCACCACTAACTGAGACATCTTGCTCCGTTTCCCTGTTCTGCCTTCTATGCGTTCACACTCAACCAAGGTGTTTAGAGAGAATGACTGTTTAAATGTTCTAACATTGTCTGCTCCCACATGAAGATCCAATTGTTTGAACACCTTGGTGAGGAAGTACCCATACCTCATGCCATGCTTACTCTTTTGTTCCAATACTGTTTTGTGCATATGATCCAACATGAGAGCTAAAAGATTCAGGAGTTCAAACTTGCAGAGTGCTTCCATCAAAAACAGATCAACCACCGAGTAAACTATTCTTTTCTCAGATCGTGGAAGAATTACTTTGTTAACAAACTCAAACAACAATTGGTAGTCCCCCTTTATGAGTTTCTTTGAAATTCCTTCACAGTGCATCTTGGGGAGTTTGGCACACTCATTTGCAAAGCTTTCACTGCAGGTTTGGCTGACCACATATCTGATCCCTTCTCTGGACACATCCAGGATTTCTCCCAATCGTTCCTCATTCAGATGAAAACTTCTGTTTCCAACCAGTGTGTTAAGACTTCCATTGTCATGACCCAATCCTACACCCTGGATGTGGCCGGCACTCAAGAACCATTGTTGGTCCTTAAGTGAACCTTCATCCTGGTTGACTACAACCGGAAGACTAACTTATACATGCAAAAGCTTAAAAACTCAATATAATTCATGAAACTCAAATACAAAGCTTTAACTCAAATGATTTACTCTGAATATAAATAGAATATTCAACTAGCCAACAATAGGCAACTTAAGTCTTTAATACATTTAATAAGATAAATAAAACAGACTTCTCAAACTATGTTGTCTATCTATGAAGCCTCTGACTGACAAAGATGAAAGTCGGGATAAGACCCACGACATCCTAAAAACTGATATAATTGAAAGTACAAGTGGAACCCTCCGGATGCAGAGAGGCTCACCTTAGCTAACTCGAACCCCGTGTGGTATCAACGAAGCTCCTATTGATGACCCTGAATACCTATATCTGCATCATGAAATGATGCACACTAAATGGCTCAGTACGTGGGATGTACGAGTATGTAAGGGGAATTATAAAGCATAATATAAGCTTGAACTTGATAAAAAGGAGGCATACTTACCTCTTCTCAACTCACTCTACTAACTCAAATCAGGAATAAGATACTCAACTCAAAGATAAAATATTCAACTTAGTGAAATAAGGCTCAACTCAATAATAAGATACTTGATTCTTGGTACTCAAACTCTGGACACTCAACTCAATATAAAGCAATAATAAGAGATGCAATATATGAAAAGCTTTTAAAACAATAGAAAAACAGCTCAATGTATTTAAGAATACAATATACTCAGTTTGTATGAAAGGATACAATATAAACTTTGTTTGTATATGAAAATACTAGTAAACTCTGTGTATATAAAAATACAAAATATCTCTGTGGAACATTCTGTAACCAACAATCATCACTATGAGCTATATATGATACAGCATTTTGCCTCATGCTTCCAGGGCCGTCCTATACCTTGCCAGGGGTATAGAACCTAACTACTAAGTGGATCCACTAGTCTATGCTAAATAGCACTAAGAAATCATCTAAGAAGTATGAGCATTTTCTACTCATAGTGGCTACATGGTTTATGGGGGTTGTGAGTTGTCTGAACGCTCCCCCATATCGGTGCTTAATACTAGACCCAAAATATAACTAGCTCATATGTATAATTACTCAAAAATTAGCCCAAAGGCTCTCTAGGAAATCAATGTTTCCTCTCTTGATTAATTGTGAAAGCATTTACTCTTTACTGAAAAACTAGCTCAAAGGCTCTTTTGGAAATCTATGTTTCCTTTCTTGTTTAAATGTGAAAACATTTTAACTTTTGGGAATACTTAGTTCCCATATACTCTTTGAATAAAAGAAATTCACTCTTTCTCTTTCTCAACTCAATGCTCAAGTCTTTAAAACAAGTTTAAAACAATTGTAAAAGACTTCTCATAATAAGGTTCATGCCAAAGTATGGACGTGAATGACTCGATCCACGGTTTTCAATAACCATACATAAAACTCAATACTCAAAACTCAAGAACTTCAATGATAATACTCATTTCAAGAATGCTTAACTCAGAGGGTTCATGCGGAATTATGGGCATGAGTACTTACTCAACTCAAGGACTCAAAGATACTTCTCATCTCAAAACTGCTCAACTTATAGGGTTCATGCAGAATTATTGGCATGAACTACTCAACTTAAGGACTTCATGGGTAACGTGTAATAGTCCCATGATTAGGAATATAATCTAAAAATGGATTAGGAACTCAATAATCGAGACATAGAACTTGAAGATACTACTCATCTCAAAGATACTCAATTTATGGAGTTCATGTGGAATTATGGGAATGAACGACTCGACTCATAGGTGTACATAACAATATAGAACTCATGTATATGACTCTTCTCATTATCATACTTACTTCCTCAAAACGTAGCTCAAATCGATTGTTGATCTCAAAGGATTCACAAATGAATTCAAAGACTTTCTGGGACTCTACTCTTAACTCTCTCTTGAATTTGAATTATGAATTCAAGAGTTATGATTCATGATATGAAGGATCTCAATAACAATATAGAAATTTGATAATTAGGAATAGAACTTTTAAAAGAAACATGAATTCAAGAACCCAAAATCAACTTATCTCAAGAATACTCAAATCTAGGGAAAGTATCCTAGATTACTCTTTTACTGATCTGAAAGTAGATGTAGGGCGTGAGGACGAACTAGTCCGACACTATAATAGCCTTACATACCTGGAAGAACAAGGTTCTTGAAGAATCTTGAAGAAGAACTTGATTAGAAGCCTTGAAATCTAGCCTGAATGTAAACGATCAAGAAAACCTTTCTTGAGATTCTTGAATTAGTTTCTTGAAATCTCTATGGCCAAGAATTATGATTTTCATTAGTGATTCATAATTGTATGGAGGAATTTGAGTTGAAAAAATGGAACTCTTGGAGAAAGACTTACTTTGAAGAAGAATCTTTAAAAAGATTGAAAGAATCTTGAAAAAGATTGGAAGAATCTTGAAAAAGATTGGAAGAATCTTGAATGGAGTCTTCTACTTTAATTTTTCCTTAGGGTTTTACCCTAGGGTTTGAGACAAAAGAGAATGATGGACTAAAAGATGAAAATCTGATTGCTTTGAGCCTTTTATTAGTCAAGAAATTCATTAAGGGTTTTCTTGGAGGTAAAAAAAAAATAAAAACAACCCTTTTTAATATTTTCCCATCGGCTAATTCGTAACAGCACTGTATAGGTTACTAAAAAAGTCATAACATTTTGCTCATAAATTGTATTGACACGATATTGGTGGCATTGGAAAGTAGATTTAAATACCTTTAATTTCATAGGTTATGGCTCACGTAACTCTTTATATTCTAAGAGATATGGTCGTTTGAAGTTGACCCAAGTAGAATCTTACATCAAAACTTAATCGATAAGGAAACTTCAAGAACACTTATCAAGAACTCATAAAGAAACTAAATCGCTCAATATTTATGGATAGATTCGCAAAAGAAACTCATGATTGGTATGTGGGTGAATGAACCCAATACTAGGGAATCTTACATACCTCTTAGGGATTAAACTCATGGCGAAAATCTGCAACAAAACTGAAGAACCTCGAAGAACGTTTTGATCCTCTCCTCTTTTCTCTTCTTGAACTCTTAGGAGTATATTATGATTATAAAACTGAACCTAATAGGATTAGACCCTTAAAACCTTACTAAAAATGAATTAAATCTGATAGGGTAAGGAAAAGACCAAAATACCCTTTACAATTTTCGTGTAAAGGAAACTGAACAACTTGACTTCAAAAGGGCATATCTCACTCTTTCGACCTCCAAACTTAGCAAACTTAGTGGAGTTCGAAATATAATTCAAAGACCTTCCATTATTTATCTTTTAGCCCACCTAACTCATCATGTACTAAGAGTTATGGTGATTTTAAGTTGACCCAAAACTCATAACTTAAGCATAACTTGCAAAATTTCAGATTTTGCTATTTCCAATCTATTTCTTTTTGAAACTCAAGGTGCTACATCTAGTAACCTTAACACTTAAGAAAATTTAAATTCCTTGGTAAAATCCTACTCACAGTGAAGGATGGTTCGAGTCATAGCTCAAAATTTTTCTGGGGTGTTACATCGAACCTCTGTAAACTCCACATTGTAGTAAAATTCCCTCACTTGTTCTTCATGCAATATAGGAGATTTGGTCATGAACAACTGATTCCATGATTGAATCACAACTATATCAGCCAAGGTGTTTATACTAGGCCTTTTGATGATTTGAGGATCAAAAATTCTTCCACTTAAGACTTTTTGCACTCGAAGATTATCCACAATGTCCTATTTGGTATCATCCTTGTCAACTTTCTTTATTTTGGTACGAGGTCCCCGTTTTAACTTGGGCTCAAAGTCGGGAGACACTTCTCTTACCCTTTTGGATCTCTCTTTTCATTTCTTCTTTGGTGGTTCTTTTCCTTTTCCTTTTGTTGTAGCATTAACCTTTTTGATAGAAAGTATCCTAGAATTTGGTTTTGTTTTCTTCTTTCCTTGTTCCTCCTTCCTTCTTTGTTCTATAGCTAAGGTGATATCCTCCAGCATTGTATCACTTTCAGAGTGGTCATTCGAAATATCTATGACTCCCTCAGCAGGAATCAAAATCTCCTCTTCCCCTGTCTCTCTTCTTCTTCTACTTTCGGTAGTGTTGGTCTTACTTGTTTTCATTGCATAACTCATAAGTTTCTGAGTGGTAGCCCTAGTAGACGGTTTCTTTGTTGGTGTCTCCTCCACGACTTTCTCCTTTCCCTTTTTAGTGAGAGGGACCATTCTTTTTTGTATGGCCCATCGTAAAGGGGTGTTGTCCTCTTCATCGTCCTCTGAATCACTAAAGAGAAACATCAGGGGTTCTATCAAATACTAGTTTCGTATCTCCAAGAAGATCCTCTACAAAACTGCTTCCTTCATCATTTCTCACTCTTTCTCTCATCTTTGTCAGACTTTTCACAACTATGTTCTCACCTGCAATGAGAATGTTGGATTCAGAGTACCTACTCTCTGGAAGATCTCCCTCAAACAAGCAGTCAGATAGCACAGACAATTGAGGACCAGGTTGAAATGAAGGCACTGGATTATTTAGATCTTTAAGATACTGTGGAGTAGGATGATTGGCTTTGGTAATGTTGACCGGAGGAATGGTCGACATTTTTGTTGGAGAGGGTACAAGATGAAGTGTATAAGGCTACAGGATCTATTTTGTTCAGTGAGTCTAGCATTTGCTTAGAAGGAGAAGGTGATTGAGACATATTTGAGAGTCTTGAAGACTGGGAGGGGAAAAGATTAGGGTTTTCATAAAGCTTACGGAAGAGAGTTTGAAAAGTATGAGAAGAGGAATGGAGGGAAGGAGTATAAAAAGAAATGAAAGAGTGTGCAGGTCCCTGATTAGACGTGTCGCTTAGACTTAAAGTGATGGGACAACGGTCATAATGGTCGATGACTGACACATAGAGGTCTCAACAGTTCTCATTATCAGTTCAAAAATAATGTAGAGAGTGCTAACCTTTAGAAAGGACCAGGTCCATATCTGCAAGTTGAGAAAGTTGATCCCTGAATAGTTATGACCTTTCCTTACTCCTGCGATTCCCCATGAGTGTATACCTATAAAAGGTACACGATTGATCATACCAAAGTAAAGCATTACAAATAACAAGGATGCCTACCCTTCTGATCATAGTCAATGAGGGTTGGATGCTTTGGATAAAATCAGCTTAGTACATTTTCATCATTCCCAACTTTAATTTATTGCTCTCGAACTGGTCCTTGCTTAGAGCTTTAGTGAATATGTCAGCAATTTGATCTTCAATTCTGAAGTATTGCATGCAAATATTCCTTTTTCTATATTGTCTCTCAAAAAGTGATGTCTCACATCAATATGCTTGGTCCTTTTATGTTGAACTGGATTCTTCCCTATATTGACAACATTTGTGTTGTCACACGGAAGAAGAATGGTGTGAGTGAGTACTCCAAAGTCTTCAAGCTATTTTTTTATCCATAGTAGTTGGGCACAACAAGATGCAGCTGCTACATAGTCTTCTTCAGCTATGGAGAGAGCCACTGAATTTTGTTTCTTGGTTCCCTAGGATATAAGAGAGGATCCTAGGAAGTGAATCATTCATGAGGTGCTCTTTCTATCCACTTGATATCCTACATAATCAGCATCTGCATATCCTATCAGTTCAAAAGAATCTCCTACTGGATAGAATAGGACCAGGTCCCCTAGCTTCTTCAAGTATCTCAGAACCTGCTTAGCTACCTTCAGATGTGACTCCTTAGAACAGACCTGAAATCTAGTGCACATACCCACACTGAAGATGATGTCAGTTCTGCTTGCTGTTAAGTACAATAATGATCCAATGATCCCTCTATACATAATTCCTTTCACCATAGGATTAGAATCATCTGCTCCCAACTTTGCGTTTGTACCCATGGGAGTATCAATAGGCTTAGAATCCATCATGTGAAATTTCTTCAACAGCTCCTTTATGTATTTTTCTTGACAAATCGAGATACCACTTGAGGTTTGCTTGATCTGCATCCCAAGGAAAAATCTCACCTCTCCCATCATACTTATTTCAAATTCACTCCTCATTAGTGAGGTAAATTTCTCACATAGGACCTCAGAAGTCACCCCGAAGATAATATCATCAACGTACACCTGAATGATGAGCAATTTTTTGCCTCTTGTCTTCAAGAAAAGAGTATTGTCTATCTTTCCTCTTTTGAATCCATTTTCCAGAAGAAATTTAGACAGCTTTTCATACCTAGCTCTGGGGGCCTGTTTCAGTCCATAGAGAACCTTGTCCATTTTCAGCACATTATTTGGGTAATCGACATCCTCAGAGCCAGGCGGTTGCTTCACATAAACTTCTTCCTTCAAGTAGCCAAACAAGAAAGCACTTTTAAGATCCATTTGAAACAATTTAAATTCCATGAAGGCTGCAAATGCAATAAGTGATCCGATAGCCTCCATTCTAGCCACAAGAGCAAATGTTTTATTATGGTCAATGCCTTCTTCTTGATTATATCCCTGAACCACCGATCGTGATTTGTTTTTGGTGATGACACCATTTTCATCTAGTTTGTTTTTGAACACCCATCTGGTCCCTATGACAGTTCGGTTAGGAGGTCTAGGTACCAGGTGCCATACTTTACTCCACTCAAACTGATGAAGTTCCTCTTGCATGGAGTTTACCCAATCAGCATCTTTCAAAGCTTTCTTGACAGTTTTGGGCTCAATATTAGATATAAACGCCAAGAATGACACCAGACTTCTATTTTTGGATCTGGTTTGCATTCCAGAGTTCAATGGAGAGATGAGATTATCAAGAGGATGAGAGGACTGATGCTTCCACCCTAACTTAGCATTTAGGGGTCGAAGTTAATCTGCTAGCTCCTCTTCATCTTCGAAATCGTCATTCCTACATTGAGGTGAATCCTCAAGATCAACATTGTTAGACAAACTGGTCCTTCGTCAGGCTCATCATTTTCATTTACTTCTTCAATTGGATGAGGTTCAGCAATGTCATGATTTTGACTTCTTTCAGCTTGTGATTCATTCACCCATCTCTCTGAATCTGAAGAAGTTCTTCTAGCTCATCGTCATCTTTGTGCTTTAGATTTGTGAGATCACTAGTTTCATCAAAAATCACATGAGCACTTTCTTCAATGCACAAAATTATCTTATTGTAGACTCTCTAGGCTTTGTTGGAAGATGAATAACCTACAAACACTCTTTCATCGCTTCTAGGATCAAATTTTCCTAGATCATTTTTCCCATTGTTCAGCACAAAACATTTGCACCCAAAAGCCCTTAGATAACTCAGTTTGGTCTTTCTATTGTTGAGTAGCTCATAGGGTGTTTTGTTCAGCAGAGACCTGATTAAGCATCTATTGGTCACATAACATGCAGTGTTAACTGCTTCAGCCCAAAAGTTCTTAGGAAGAGTTGATTCTATGAGTATGGTTCTGGCAATATCAACCAGAGTTATGTTCTTCCTTTCAACAACACTATTTTGCTGAGGCATTCTAGGAGCAGAAAAGTTATGGTGAATTCCGTTTTCAGCACAAAAGTTATCATACTTCGCATTTTTAAACTCAGTTCCACGATCAGACGTGATCCATGTAATCTTACAGTTTAGCTATTTTGACAAAGATCATCAGCACATCATATGTCTCATCCTTACATAGTCTAAGTGAACCTTGAGTAATCATCCACCACCACTAGAATATAGTTCTTTTTGCCTCTACTTTGAATTTTCACCGGCCCACACAGATCCATATTGATTAACTCGAGAGGTCTTAAGGAACTCACTTGCTTCTTTGATTTGAATGAGGATCTGGTTTGTTTACCTTTGACACACGCATCACACACTTTGTCATTACTGAACTTCAGTTTGGGTAAGCCACGAACCAGGTCCTTGGAAACAAGTTTGTTTAACAAAGAGGAGCTCACATGACCAAGCCTTCTATGCCATAAGTTGGCATTTTCACTTTGGGCACTGAGACAAGTTAGATCATCTCCTTGAGCAGTATCCAGGTCATTCACATACATATTCTTGCATCTTCAGTTAAAATCACCTCCTTTGTTGATAGATTAGTAACAATGCACTTTTCTGATAGAAATTTGACCTCATTGCCCGTATCACATATTTGAGACACGCTAAGAAGACTATATTTCAATTCACTTACATAATAGACATTCTCAATAGAGTGTTCAAGCGATTTTACAATTCTTCCAACTCCAAGAATATACCCCTTCTTTCCATTACAAAAAGAGACACCTCCACCTTGAAGTGCCTTGACTGAAAGGAAGCTTTCAGTCTTTCCAACCATATGCTTTGAACATTCACTGTCCATGAACCAATACTGACCGCTACTTCATCCACTCCACTGCAACAAAGATCAATTGTTAGACTTGGGAACCCATTTTAGTCTAAGTTCCCAGTAAACAGATAGAGGCATGATGAGACAACTATTTGTCCAGTAAGGCAGAACAGTCTTTCTTATGTGAGAAGTTCTAGAAATGGGAGCAGGTCCCTTGTTCTGTATAACTTTCTATCTTGAGTAGACATAGAGTTTTTCTTGAGACCCTTTAAAGGCTGAATAATCCTTCTTCAGACGACCATTGCGACCACAATGAAAGAACAATAGACTGGCAGACACAGACATATACTTGTTATGAGGGTTATAGGGAGAATTAATGTTCGAGCTTCCTAAACCCTTCCCATTATTTTGACCCTGACTAGTAATAATCGAAAGTAATTTAGAAGAATTGGTCCATTTCAGAGATTTTTTCAATTATTCTCTGAGACCGAACAGGTCCCTCTCCATCTGGTCATTTCTCTCCAAGGCCAACGCAAGTCTAGTTTCAGCAGTATTCAATATGGTTTCAAGCTCTATTTTCAAGTTACTGGCCTTTCCATTTCCTCTGCCATATTTCTCTTAACATCTTCAGTTTTTCCCTAAGTTCTAGGTTTTCAGTCTCCAGAACTATCAACTGTTGTTCCATAACGGACATATGATCAGCCAATGCTACATTTTCTTCATAGAAGATATCTAGGTTGTTGTTAATCAAATCATTTTTAGTTGTTCACTCGGTAATAGAGTCAATCAAAACAACTGCTAGATTCCTCAACTTTCTAACAAAGTAAACATTCAAGTTTTATTTAAAGTCAGAAAGGGTTACCTTTTCCTCAGCTTCTTCATCATCAGATTTTGCCATGAAAGCAAATATGGCAGAATAGAAATCTTCATTGTCTTTAACTACAAGCATGGAAGCATCTTCAGGATGTTCTGACTCTTCTGAGTCACTTGATGAATCACCCCAGACAGCAAGAGCTTTCTTCACAACATAGTCAGCAGTAGCTTTTCTTCCTTTCTTATCAAGGATCGGGTCCCTTCTCCTGTCCTTATCTCCTACAAGCCTTGGGTGGTTTTTGTGTTCGACCTTTAGCATATGGCAGTCTTTGATGAAATGCCCTCGCTTTCCACACTTGTGGCATAGGTCGCTTGCATTTTCCTCCCTGCTAGAGTTTCCTCCTTTTCAAAAGCCTCCATGTTTCCTTGCTATTTTCTAAAATATCCTAGTGAGCTAGGCCATGTCCTCCTCTTCATCAGGGATATCACCTGATGTCACTTAAGAGCTAAGGATGTCACCTTAAGAGCTAAGTACTTGTCTTTCTTCACCTTCTTTTTTGACGTTTCTTGATTTTTGTTCATGTGTTTGAAGGTTTCCAATCAGGGCATCCATCTTCAGCACCTTCAGGTCCTTTGCTTCAGTAATGGAATATACCTTGCTTGCCCAAGACTTAGGAAGGATTCAAAGAATCTTCCTAACTTTTTTACCGGGGTGAATAGGTTCTCCTAAACAATGTAGTTCGTTAGTTATGGAGGAGAATTTAGTATGCATGTCATGGATAGTTTCTCCCTATTTCATTGTGAAGTTCTCATATTGGGTAGTCAGCATGTCTACCTTCGACTCCTTCACCTGCTCCGTACTCTCATGAGCAGTCTTGAGAAAGTCCCAGATTTCTTTTGCTGAATCGCAAGTAGAAATATGATTGTACTCTTCAGCACTTATACCACACACCAGTAGTTTCTTAGCTTTGTAACTCTTCTCATTCTTCTTTCTGTCAGCCTTATCGTACTATTGACGAGTCTTTGGAATGACTCTTGTGATTTCTCCATACTTCACTTCCATTATATGGATGCAGGGTTTGTCCAGCATGAAGTCCCACAACTCACTGTCTTCAGCCATTAGGAAGTTATGCATCCTCGTCTTCCACCAGCTGTAGAACTGTCCATTGAAGTGAGGTGGCCTAGTTGATGATTGTCCTTCTTCTAGGTTCAGTAGAGTAGCCATCTTTCCACAAGAATATCTCTTGGTGTTAATCGGCTAGAGAGCCCCGGCTCTGATACCAATTGTTAAGATGTATGCATCCACTATCAGTCAATGGACCAGGTCTCTTGACACAACAAGAACAGTAATGCAAGCATAAGCAGTAAAGTAAACAACACAAGCAGTTTACGTGGAAACCCCCTCGCTCAAGGGCAGTGAAAACCACGACCTATCCTCACAAGATTTCAACCCAGCTCCGTTTCACTCAAACGGAGCAATGATTTAGATAACAAGCTCTTGCAACCTATGAATTTAACTCTAAATCCCTTCCCCCTCAATGTAGCAACTCTACTACAAAGAAAGAACTAAGCAATAACTTTATTTCCCACTAAGCCACCTAACTCTAGTTGACTTAGACTTCAACTAAGCAACAACAATGTTGCCAACTAAACAAACTAACTCTAGATGATTTAGACTTCAACTTAGCAACAACAATGTTGCCCACTAACCAATTAACTCTAACTGATTTAGTCTTTTCTTCTTAACAAACAAAGATCTAATTCCTTTATAACATAGGAATAGACTTACAAGATAAAGAACTGAAGTATAAATCCTAAGACAATTAAGACACATGCAACCCTATCAGGTCCTTGTAGCTCTTGAGGATAATTTTTCTCAAAGGCGTGGTTTATGCTTGAGTTCTTGAGTATTTTAGGAATGCAAAAACTGAGGTTGTGTCTATTGAGGATAACCTTATAGAAGATAGACACAACCTTAGAGGCCGGCTATTGGCCGAGGATTCTATCACTCTCGGGAGCCGTGCACCAACTTCACCAACTTCTATACTTTTTCCAGCTGTCATTTTTTCATGTATTGGCACAAAGGACCATCTCCCCTTACATGATCTCTTTGTTTGTCAAATCATCAAAACTAGAAATAACAGCAACTCTAGTAAGTCTAAAATTTCTCTTAGAATATTGCAAGAAATACCACCAAAGAACACTTTTAGTATTTACTGCTATTAACCTTAAGGTCTAATGCTTGAGAAAAGTTGTTGAAGCAGTTATATAGTAAGGCAACAAATTGGATATTATCGGCCTAAACTAAGGATTTCACAATTTGATACTAATTGGCCTATTTAGAAGTTGAACAACAATCTCGAACCGTCCACAAGCTTCCCGTCTCTCTTCAAATCCTATGCATAACACGATTCTATCAAAATCACAAACTATGCATCACTACAAGAAGAACAAATACCCAAATCGAGTAAAAAATGGGCCCTTTGGAATCCGTTAGTGAAATCCAAAATTAAACAGGTCACTAGGTCCCTAATAGCTTGAGGAACTAGTGCCCAGATTTTGGGCACAATCCAAACTTGATAAGCCATCCAAAACAGCCTCAACATTTACGATTCAAGAACACCCTTAAAAAGAAGAAATTGAGGTTTAGGACAAGAATTTACCATGTAATCGATCCCTCAATGCTCCACCAATGACCCTAATGTGATGACCCAGCAAATACGGACAATTCCCACCAAGAATGAGCTCAAATAGCAAAGAAATCAAATTAGAACTTGAGGAAATAAAGCTGAAACTAGCATATATAATCTGCCAACAATGACTACAAAAGTGGTCAATTGGTCGCTAAAGTGGCCATATAGGCGCAAAAGAGGTCGGTTTGAAGGTGGCCACTATCACAAAGGCAGTTCAGATGACGTTTAAGCGGACACAGCAAAAGCAGTCTGATGGCCGCTAAAGCAGTCAGGCCAATATGGTATGTGCCGCTTAAGCACTCCAAGAGACGCTAAAGTGGCTACCATTTAAATGGTATATTGACCGCAAAAGTGGCTACACTAGCACATGGCACCAGCCAAAAGTTGTTCAATCCCAACGAACTACGATCAACTGCTCGAGATTGGTTCAAAACCCTGTGCATGCAAATAAACTAAAATATCCCACCAAATTTGACGTTCCAGACTCAACAAAGATGTTGAAACTTCCAACTGAGGTTGTTTTGACGAAAATGTGGGTCTGAGACCTAAGGCTCTATTTTTTCCAAATCTGCAAGTTAGCTCAAAATGAATCTGGAATTTTTGGGACCCAAATGAAAGGTTTTTCTAGATCAAACTTGATGTTGGGGAGCTAACATGATCATCATAATAACATTTTGAGGTCAACTAACCGAAGTTTTGATCGAAGAGAACCGTTTCAACTTCAAGAGCTCAAAAACAATAAAACTTGCATAAAACCCAAACAAATGACAAAGTGACTGAACTGTAGTTCCAGCAAATCATAAATGATGTTGGGTCGCTATGGGAAAGCTGTAAATGCCAAAAATAAAGTGATGAGTCCATGATTTGGACTCTTTTAGGACTTTATTTTGATAGATTTAGTATCCTCAAATGCCTATTTTGTCTCAATAACTGATGAAAATCCTTAAGCTTCAGGTATTTAGAGTTAAAGACTAAGCATGGACACTATTGGGCAGAAAGGAATAAGGCATCTGAAAAGAACTAAGAAAAGACGGCCTGAGGATCACCTAAACCATTAGGCGAGTCGCCGAATGGCTATGGTCTCGCCTAATGTTCCAGTGTGCCAAGCTCTGAGAGAGAAAATAGAGTCGGTGAGATAAAGGAGCAGTCGACGAATCACAAAACGATTCCACAATGCAGTACTCCCTCGCCCAACATTACAAAACTTGAATTTGCTGAAGGACAATGCAGAAAGGCGATGAACCAGACCAAAGGGTGAATCGCCGAGTGGATCGAAGATCCCGACTAACGGCACCGAGTGGTTCTACGCACCATACTTTTTGACAACTATAAATACTTGTTTGAATTTTTAGTTTAGTATCCAATGAGTATCAAATTTTAGAATATCAAACATTATTCTCAGATTTTAGAACTTAGAGTTTTGGAGACTTTGTTCCTTAGCTTTGAAGATTTGAAGATTTCCATTTCTATGCAATTGGAAGTGGGTATTGAAGATTTTTCATCTTAGACGTGTGTAAAGACCATATTTGTCATACCCATTTGATGGAAACACTTTTTGGTATCGATTTCTATCTCTTTACTATGTCTAGCTAAAACCCCAATTTTTGAGGTGTGATTATGTGAATATGGGTAAAATTTACTATTGGGTATTGCTAATTGATAGTTAATTTATTGTTTAGAGGTGATTTCATTCAGTAGTTATGTTTGAATTTAATGGGGTTGTAGTTGCAAATACAAATTATCTTTGTGTTTTTTACTTGCTCGAGAGAGAGGTTTTAAAACCAAAACTACTAAATCGATAGTCTGTGGTTATTGGGTTGTCTTGGGTTCAACTTGAGAGAGTGAATCCTAAACCCTCTCCCACATATTCAGCTCAAGAGAATGAATGACCTAAGGCGAAAGTTGTGCTTCATTGCCGCTTATTGGTGCTTGAGAGAAATCAATTTGATTCGGGGTAAATTGTTCAAGGGAAAATTTACCCCCACTAAAGTCTAGCTTATTTACCAATTTACAACTATGTACTATCAATAGCATTTACCTGATTGTTTATTTTAGCACATATTCCTATCAATCCCAAGAATCCATTCTCCATATTCATATTTCTATATTATTTGCTGCTTCTAGTTGCTGGAAAAATCGTGCAACCCCGAAAGATAAGAGTACAAAATTTCAAATTAAATGAAGGGAGGTCGAATCCTCCCAAGAATTGAAAGAAAGAACCTTCACCTAGAAACAGAGGCAAGGGTAAGAGGCCCATTTTTGATAGGAAGACTACTCTCCGAGAACCCTCTAGTCCTTCATGGGCCGGGGACTTTATATAGTTGTTCGAAAATTTTTGGCGAGCATAATTGTAGAAACTCTTGGTGAGTTTGGTGCTATTGTTCCTTTTGAACAAACTCCGGGCACTTATGCCTAAGTCCAGACTAATGCACCTGGCATTGATGCCCAGAAAGAACGAGCGACTACTTAGATAGGATCCCCTCTTTACCTCCCTTTCTATCTTACTTTTATTTTGACTTGTGGATACTATATTTTTGTTTTCATTTGAGAACAAATGTTTTTATTTGTGGTGGGGTGAGGCTCACCTTTTGTGTGACATTTGTAATTCTTGTTTTGTTTATATTTGGGCTTTGAGCTAAAAATTGTGTTTTTACACTACTTTTGTGGATGTTTAAGCTTGTGGCTCCTTGCTTTTAATTGTAAATAATTTTTGACCCTTTCGAAAAAATTTGCCACCTATTGTATGTGTTGAATGTGGTTGTTCTCTTGCAAATTTGAGTACTGATTTTGATCAATACTGATTACTCGAATAGTGCTCATAATCGAACAAAAATGAATGCGCGGCTACGAGGAGGCCAATTGAAGTTGCATAGACAATATGTGAACTCTATGCATCTCGTTGTGACTAGCCAAGTATTGAATTGAGTCTGTTGTGATAAACATTGCACACTAGCGAAACTGTGAAGTCTTTTTGACATTGGTGTCAATGTCTTGTATGATGAGCTTACCGTGAACCATGTGTGATGACACCTAGAATTTGCCCCGTTGGTCCAGTTGACTAAGTAATGCAATTTGTTGAGATGATCTTAGGCAACTTTAAAGAGTGTGAACCAATTTGGCATTATACCTCTGTTGTGGCATACCTTGTGAGTGTGAACCTCTTTTGAGCACCCTTTGAGCCTTAACTTTTTCTTGGAAGAAACTTGATAACATTCTTACCTATTATTGACCCATTACCCATAATCCTCATGATCTGTGGCTTGTTTGAATAGCCAACTTAGGCCAAAAGGCTAAGTTGGGGGTGTGGTGAAAAGAAAAGGCAAATCAAGAAAATGCAAAGAAGTCCCTTTTGACCATGTTTTGAGAAAAAATGGAACCCCTCCATATAAAAAAAAAAAAAAAGAGAAGAAAACATTGAAAAAGAAAAAAGAAAGAAAGAAAAAGTTGTGGAATAAGGTTGTGGAAATACAAAGAAAATGGGGTTTCTAATGACCCATGGAAGATGAATAAGAGGTGACTTTTGAGCTTGAAAGAAAATGATAAAGAGAAGGAAAGAAGGTGTTATTCACATCACATTTCATGAGGATTTCAGCCTATAGCCTAAATAACCATACCATTACACTCAGCCCCATTGCAAGCCTTGAAAAGACATTTTTGATATTGAATGAGCTGAAGCAAACGTCGATTGGAAAATAAGGGCAAACCTATGGGTGAAATCATGCATTGTGTTTATCTTTATGAGTGTGAGTTTCGAAACTTTAAATGATTGAACCATTGAGTGAACATGGAATCATTCTTTGTGTGTGGGCATTTGAATACCTTTGTTGAGCTTGAACTTGCATTTGAAGCAAGTATAGTAATCTTGAGATTCTTTTGTAATGGTGAGTCACAACTTGAATCTTTGAGTGCACAATTGATCCTTACATGAGTAAGTTGAGTCTTTTTGTATGCATTCATGATTGAGTCTTATGTAGCACTATTTGAGACATCCTTTTTGAATTGCTGAACTTGAGTTTTACTTGAGGACAAGCTAAAGTTTAAGTTGGGGGTATTGATGAGTCCACAATTTGGACTCTTTTAGGGCTTTATTATGATAGATTTAGTGTCCTCAAATGCATAATTTATCTCAATAACTGATGAAAATCCTTGAGTTTCAGGTATTTTGAATTAGAGACTAAGCATGGCACTATTGGGCAGAAAGAAACAAGGCAACTGAAAAGAACGAAGAAAAGACGGCCTGAGGATCGCCTAAAATATTAGGCAAGTCGCCAAATGGCTAAAATCTTGCCTAATGTTCCAGTGTGCCAAGCTCTGAGGGAGAAAATCGAGTAGCAAGATAAAGGACCAGTCGGTGAGTCACCGAATGATTCCACGATGCAGTACTCCATCGCCTAACGATACAAAACTTGAATTTGCGGAAGGCCAATGCAAAAGGCAATGAACCAGACCAAAGGGTGGATCACCGAGTGGATCGACAATCCCGACTAACTGCGCCAAGTAGTCCTTCGTAGAACACTTTTTGACAACTATAAATACTTTTTTGCATTTTTAGTTTAGTATGCAATGAGTATCGAATTTTAGAATATCAAACATTATTTTCAGTTTTTAGAACTTAGAGTTTTGGAGACTTTGTTCCTTAGCTTTGAAGATTTGAAGATTTTCATTTCTAAGAAATTCAAGGTGGGTATTGAAGATTTTTCATCTTAGACGTGTGTAAAGACCATATCCATCGTACCCATTTGATAGAAACACTTTTCGGTATCGATTTCTATCTCTTTACTATGTCTAGCTAAAACCCCAATTCTTGGGGTGTGAATATGTGAATATGGGTTGAATTTACTGCTGGGTATTGCTAATTGATAGTTAATTTGTTGTTTAGAAGTGATTTCGTTCAGTAGTTATGTTTGAATTTAATGAGGTTGTAGTTGTAAATACAATTTTATCTTCGTGTTTTTTACTTGCTCGATAGAGAGGGGTTTTAAAACCAAAACTACTGAATCGATAGTTTGTGGTTATTGGGTTGTCATGGATTCAGCTCTAGAGAGTGAATCCTAAACCCTCTCCCACATATTCAGCTCGAGAGAGTGAATAGACTAAGGCGAAGGTTGTGCTTCATTACCGCTTATTGGTGTTCGAGAGAAACCGATTTGATTTGGGGTAAATTGTTCGAGAGAAAATTTACCCCCACTAAAGTCTAGCTTAGTTACCAATTTACAGTGATTTACTATCAATAGCATATACCCATTTGTTTATTTTAGACCATATTCCTATCACATCCCAAGAATCCCGTCTCCATATTCATATTTCTATATTATTTACTGCTTCTAGTTGATAATTGATTACAAAACCCCCCTTCGATAATTGATACTTGTGTCACCCTTTAATTTGATATGTTTTTCTCCATATAAGTCTTTAGCTATAATTGACTTGAGTGAAGTTCTTTCTTTTCTCTTAATTCTCGATTACAAACCGCTCCCTTGGGACTAGACCACAACTCACTAGTGGGGTTATATTACTATTGAATGACCGTGGACGCTTAGTATTGGATGAAGTGCCCGGATACGTCAAATCATAAAGGAGGGCATAGAAAATGACTTGGAGTGTCATTACAACATCTACTACTTAAAGGACTTTCACACTCGAAAGTCAAGGAGCAGGAAAAGCCTGAAGAATCAAAAAAGATAAATGTATTGGGCGCGTATGCTCCACCTGACCTTCGGACACCCTTTCAGCTCAAACAACTTCATCCCAGGATTCAAGCTAGAAGAATAGTCTTGAATTCACTTCCTTCGCTCCAAAACTCAAAACTAACCTCCAACTCTTCCCTTTGATTCCAAATCCTTCCCAACTGGAGCGAGCTCGACCAGACACACCAGACTCAATCGAGATTATACGAATGCCATATATATACCACAAAATATAGTGAACACAAAAACCCACAAGTTGAAAACCAACCCACAAAAGGGATTATCGGTTTTATACTCTAAGCCTATATCAACTAGTTACCAGGAACATCTTAACTATCTCGAGTAACATTGATACTCTCCACCATCATCTGAATCCTAACAGCATAACCACACCATCTCAAACCTTGAAATTGAACAAGATACTCCAAGGGAAGATCATCCCACGGGTAAAAAGCTACTCTTAGCCCAACTACAGTGCCCTCGTTCTATCAATGAACCTTCCGAGAAACTTGAAGTAAGATGGGAGCCTACGATATTTGTGAAAGAAGCTGACGCCAAGTTCTCACAAACTACCCCTCGAGTGCAAGTTCGGCAAACCCCCACACTGGACATCATAAGTTAGTCACCACGCCAAAATCTAATCTCGCCTCATGAACCATACCATAAAGTTGTTTGTCCCATGAAGTACTTTGACCTACAGCTAGAGGAGGCAAAATGGGTAATTTATAAGGATACCTATTCAAATTACCCATGTTTAATGAGTTGGTTACCAAACTCATTTAAAATGGGTAACTATGAATAAAATTCATATTACCCCTTTTAAAGTGGGTAATTAAATAGTAAAAAGGGTCATAAAAAAAATGTCCATTCATAACAGAAAGAAAAATGGTATTGATATTATTTTTTGGGGGTGCAGGTGATCGGGAAATTATAAGAAAAAATTGAAAACATATTAACTTTTTGAGAAGGGAGAGGGGGCTGGTAGGGTGGTGGGCTTGTAGAGGGATCGAGAATTTTATCCACTTTTATTTAACTCATTTTTATCGGATCATATTTGACTCGACCCGCTCGTTTATCACTCCTAACCCCATCACATAGATGAATCTTCTAAGTAAATTTTCATTGTCCAACAGGGGCTAAGGTTTAGAAGCTACAATTGAACTACACAACTCATAACCCAAAACAACAGTCTAACCTCATGATCTTTCAACACAGTCGTTGTGGGACACAAACAAACCCAAGACACAACAAAGGATCACTATGACTAAGAGAAGTCATACTCGTAAAGTAGATAGGTCCATACCTCAAATTCCAAAATGATGATAGCCCAACAGCATGAAACTCAAAAATGGCGTATATACCTTACAGTTGGTCAAATGAGTCATCAATCAACATGTTACACATATAGGCTCAATAATCACTTCATTTGACTGACAACTGGTAAACATAAGCATATTAACCACCTTTTCTCTTGAATCCCACTAAAACCTTCTACATAAACATGCCCGACCAAGCTATTGTCATACATATAATATTTTGAACTACTCTTTGCCTAACTCGAATGAAACTCTCAAGCACAATAACATGAAAATAATAGAACCTTAACTTCGCAACCTTAGGGAAAGAGAATAGGATTAAGGCATAGGAAAGAACCGATATGCTAGATAAACAACGATAATTATAAAAGGCTAAACCACTCTTCGCATAGTCCTCTCCACACCCAACATCTCTCATATTAACATAAGGACGACAAACATCAAAGGTATTCACCTAATCCAAGCGTACCAAAATAACATCAACAAAATACAAACTAGGGAGTGCTAATCTAGCTGTCAATCAAGCAAGATTTGATACTGAACAAAACAAAGCCAACAATATTAAAATCAAGCAATAAAAGGTGGCAGACAATGATCCCATAGCAAGGACACTCTCTATACAAATAACCCATCTCCCCACAAGAATGGCATGCCCCAACAGCCTTAGTCGAAGGATTAACACATGCTGACAATGTTTGGATGACCAACTCATGCCTAGGTAACTCTCTAGACCGATGGTCAACCTCACCACAATCATATAAACCTATAAGGGCTAAGGTCTAGGTGAAGAGCATTATGAGCTTCCTCAACTACCTCTACCAGACTAAGGACCTTTTCTAAAACCCAGGGGACCACCCCCTAACTGACTGTACTGGGGATCTAGAGGCATAAACATGTTAACCCTACTTCCAAAGAGGATGGCCTCTAGGAATTTTTAGCAAAGTAGGCCTACATGCCACACTCATAACACTTCCTATCAAATGCAACCCATTGAGATGGCTCGATTGGAATATAATGAAATGCATAGCCCAAAGCTCAGAATAAAAACTACGGGAAGCCAAACCTAAACTCTGTCCAACGTGGGCATCATAACCTGCCTCAAAGCCATCTATAACCTAAGGTACTACCACCATGAGTCTAATAAGTTGAGAGTGATAATGACTTCGATAGAAAAGTGTCCACTTCAGGGAAAGATAGTATCACTACTATACTAATAGTGGGGCCTCTTACCACCTCCTATGTAGGTATCAAAACATGCTTACTCCATAGTCCTCGCATAACCAACCTCTTGGAGAATCATAAAGTCAGTTGTTATCAAGTACTCCTATTAAAGAAAAGGGTAAAACAAATCTTCTAATAAATCCTTTCGTCAAATCTTAATCGGTATGAAACAATGTGGGTGCAGTACTAGACCAAGAAGCCTGAAATTGTACACAGAAACTGTCAAGGAACTCTATTGAAGACTTACAAATCCCAATCTGGCTTGAGAATCACCTGGTGTACCTGAAGCCTCAAATCTTATCGGAGCCTGGTCCCTAGACCCTGTGGTTGATCTGAATATCCTCAAAGGTCTACCCCTAGCGAAGGATCTCAATCAAGAATTTGCATTAAAATCCTGGTAATATGGGTTTATATCCCATCCGCATCCATCAAATACTTCATGTTATCCATCTAAGAAAGAGTACAGAAAGAACCATTAAAATGTTAATCAAAGTAAATGCACATGATAAGTAATTTAGAATGGGATTTCCTGTAACACCTCAAAAATCTGAACTAGGTATGAAAGAAAGAGAAGGACAAAACCACGGAGGGGTCACTGGGTTGTTTAGAGGACAACGACCTATCACCTTGCTCGTGGTGTTGCATCTCGCCACTGTGGATGACCATGAGAGCCTAGACTGTCTGTGAAGCATCACACGGTCCTTAAGGTCATCCGTAAAAGGAGGCATAGAACCCCCAAGCTATTGTGAAGGACCACAGTCACCTAAACGGTCTGTGTAGCTTCACACAAACCGTGAAGTCATCTATGAAAGGGAATTATCAGGTTTTGAGTTTTGATTCAACTTGAAATGATCATAGCCTTCAGCACAAAACGAATTAGGTGGCCCATGACCTATTAAATTAAAGTTCTTTGAGTCCTCTTTCCAATCCACCAAGTTTTCCTAATTTTGAGCCAGAATTAAAAATTTATGCCCGTGTTAGTGAAGCCCTATTAGGCAGGCATCATCACAACCCACTAGACGGGCCATGATGCTCTAGACGGCCTGTGAAGCCCTTCGTGAGAGGCACTTTGTCAACTTTAAGTCAGGGTTGTATTGGTCTTTTTAGTACTTGAACTACGTTGTTTTACTTCATCTAATCCTAGTAATCTAGTCAGAAACTACCAAAAACCTTCATTCTCCTAAAATCATCTAACTTATAAATAAAAGAAGAAAAAGAAGCGACAATTTTCTCACAAGAACAAGCAGAGCTCTCCTTCAAGTTCAGCCCTGAAATCCAAAGGATTTCTCCGTATAGTTCTTCACCAGGTATGTGGGTATTCAGTAAGGGTTTTGTTCGCCCTTATGCCAAAAACATTAGACTCTTTTTTCGATTAATATGATTTATGAAACTAGGGTTTTTTCCCAACAATGCAGATTCATTACCCCACTTAATTCTTGTGAATTCTACTCAAATTCTATAGTACTTGTTTAATTGAGTTTGCATAAATTTTTAAGGAGATTTGAAAGGAATGAACTTAGCATGAAATTGTAGTATTTTCACATAAATTAGCTTTTCTCCAAAATTTAGCTTAGGGTGTTAGAATTTAGTTTTAAATAGAATTTAGTCAGATTTCTGTCAACAGTTTACTCAGAAATTGTCGTCATATCAGTTTTGTTTTATTTCATGAATTCAGGACTACAGTTAAAATGAGTTCAATTATTCAGTTTGGGAGTAGTGTTTAGCACCGAGTTGGGTTCAGCACACCTTCAAAATCCCAGAACTACATGCCAGTGTAGGTTTATAAGTCCCCTCTATTGGGCATCAGTTTTAGTGATCACGCCACAGTTATGCCTTTACACTTCGGCAAGGTATATTGGGTCCTCTTGATGGGGTGTATACGTTGGACTCCACATTTAGCTCATGTGGTTTATGTTAGTTAATAGACTCTCCCACAATATTAGCTTCAGTAAGGTACTTTAGGCATGTAGTTGTATTTACTCAGTTTTTCAACATGTTTCTAGTTTACTCTTGCATTCTAGTTTTTTGCATTATTATATCTTGGGCCTATGTACTTCAGTTTAGATCAGTTTACATACTTGACCAATATTTTTAGCATGTTTATATATATATTCAGCTTTGCAATTGCCCCATGCTCAGTACATTCAAAGTATTGATGCATACTATATGATACATCCTATTATGATGCAGGCTAGGGTTCTCAGGTTTAGCCTCGTGATTTGCTCATACTGGCACCACATCAGAGATAGTCAGGTGTGAGTCCTCATTATCTGAGGATGTTTCTTTATGCTTTTGACTTAGTTAGTTCATTATTAGTTTTCAGCATTTTAGAGTTAGCTGGGGACTTGTCCCAGCAGCTCATTAGTATTAGAGGCTTTCAGACATAGAGTCAAACTCAGTTTTTTTGGGTTGTTCCTCATTTGAACTCATTTATATTCTCAATTAAACTCTTTTAGGTTTACACATCTTTCAGTTATGCTTCCGCTTATATAGAATTATTTCAGTATGCTTGTGATATGCCAGATTTAGGGTTAGCTTGGGGTTACTTGTGACCCTAGGTCTCGTGTTACGTCTAAGGGCTAGTCTCGGGGGATGACATTTCCTAAAAATTCCCTATAGCCTTCCAAAGATAGGATATAGATGTCTCTGCAGTGATTCTCAAGATTCTACTAGGCACTAGCTCTCATACCAAGGATACTGGTAAACTTAGGCTCTGATACCAATTTATTGTGATCGAAAAT
Source organism: Solanum pinnatisectum (assembly GCA_035578085.1). Classification (NCBI taxonomy): domain Eukaryota; kingdom Viridiplantae; phylum Streptophyta; class Magnoliopsida; order Solanales; family Solanaceae; genus Solanum; species Solanum pinnatisectum. Next base: position 39,054,848 of record CM069079.1, on the reverse strand, counting down.
CTCATATCGTGATGGCATCAACCAACAGCCCACTAGTAGGTAAGGCGAACTCATAGTCCAGAACCAAAGGTAACGAGATACCATGCGGAAGAGAAGAATGTAGAAGATGGATAACAAATACAAAAAGCAAAAGGAGAAGAAAGAGAACAAAATATACATACTACACCCCAAGATCTGGTATCAATCAGTAGTCAAGCTACTAATTACAACAACAGTACAAAGTAAATAAAAATATATAAGAAAAAAACCATCTGAGTATACAAAATAAAAACTATTCCACTCAAAATAAAGGGAGAATGGAAACTCTGAAGGTCAAGAGCTCACCTTAAGTCACTGAGCCAATGTTGTTGCTTATGAGAAACACGTAAACAGCAAGAACTCATACTATCATCTATGGGGTGCAGAAGTGTAGTATGAGTACCAAAAAAATGGTATTCAAAAGTCATAGGCCGAATGAGCTCCAAAGATTTAAAAAAAAGTATAAAAGGCAACTAAAGAAGGAGTATATATTACAAGTCACTACGGAAGAGGTAATGCACAATATAAGCAAGTAAAGATAAAGGAATATGACAAAATAAATAGGTAGTAAAGGCAAAGGAACATACTTAGAGGAACTATACCAATAACCTAACCACAACAAGATCCCACTACGAAATTAACTTAACAAAGATACACTACCAGCATCCACCACGAAACATAATAACCGTCAATAGGTCGATCCAATCCAACTTAGTCTAAAAGTATTAACATAATAGAAAATCTATGACACTTTTGTCACGTCCCAAGCCTACACCCTGGACGTGATTGGCACTCAAGAATCCTTGATGGTCCTCAAGCGAACCCTTCTCCTGGTTGGCTACTAAGAGGAAGACTAACTCAAGCATACACAAGCATTAAAATTGAAGAATTGTTTAAAAACAGTTAAATAAATCTCAAAGTTGTATGAAAATACCGAGTATTAAATATAAAGTTTTAAATAAAACATTTGAAACTGGATACTGAAAGACTAACCAAGATTGTCTATCTATGAAGTCTCTACTGTATAAGGATAAGTGTTGGGAAAAGATCCACAACACCTCAAAATGCGACTATGCACAAATCATAAAACTAGAGTCCTCCGGAAGTAAGGGGGTCTCACTTAAAGTCCATGAGTGGATGATGTGATCTCAATGGATGTCAAAGACATGAAAAATTAGCATGTGTAAATAAAGGAGCATGGAAAATATTGACACGTGTAAATGAAAGTGTGTGAAAATACGGTCACATGTAAAAAATATTATATTATTTAAATTATAAATATTGAATGGCTCGATGTTAACAATCTTTGATATCTTTGACTGACATTATTTAAATTAATATTTGTTGATCTTTGATATCTTTGACCGGCATCATTTAAATTAACATTCCTTAATCTTTGATATCTTTGACGGCCATTATTTAAATTAATCTTTGATATATTTGACTGACATTATTTGAATTAACATTCCTTAATCTTTGATAACTTTGACCGACATTATTTAAATAAATCTTTGATATCTTTGATCAGCATATTTAAATTAATTTGACCGACATTATTTAAATTAACATTCCTTAATTTTTGATATCTTTGACCGACATCATTTAAATTAATATTCCTTATAAGTAGTATGATATGCTATTCATTGACACTCTTTCACTGTCCTAGAAGCTATATAATAGTCCTTTGTCTCACTTTATCTTCTTCACTGAACACTCAAAAATAGTCCTTTGTCTCACTCTTCTTGAAACTTTGTAGTTTCTTGCATCATGAAGATATGAGGAACTATGATACGAAGCTCGTCACCATAAAGTGCAAGGGGGCACAACTTTTGTTCTTTGATATCCCAATGCTAGCTGAGAGGAGACCATCACTTGTTTATGGAGATTATATCTTTGTAAGGCGAGCTATTGTATATGATGATGAGATCATGAATGCACCTAGTAAAAGATAATGATCTCATAGCTTTTGCAGTAGCTAGTCTTGCAAATGTAGATCTCCATAAGCAAGCGATGAGCTCCTCTCAGCTTGCCATGGGACATCAAGGGACAAAAATTGTGGTCCCCTGCACTTCATATGACCGACTCCATATCGCATTCCTTCATGTCTTCCTCATGCAAAAATCTTTAAGATTTTAGCATTACCCAAAATCAAGTATTACTTCAAATCAAAATCTGAGCACAAAACTCCATCTTGATTTCTTCAATTGCTAATAAAGTTTTAAAATAAGCAATTTATTTATCTATTCTTAAACCCCCCCCCCCCAACTATATAACATCAGGATATTGTTTCTTCTCTATCGTTTTCCTTACATATCCCAGAATGGGATATGAAGGAAGTTTGTGTCTTTGTCACGCCCCAAGTCTACACCCTAGGCAGGACTGGCACTTGAGAGCTATTGTTGGCCTAAGCGAACCCTTGGCCTGGCTTACTTAGCTTAGCGGAAGACTCTAAGCAGTATTACAACGATCAAATAAACTTACTCAAATAGCTTAATATTATAACTTAGAATGTTAAAAGAATTAATCATTCAACTTGGCCAAAATGGCAACCCAAGTCTTAACATAAGATAAAATGAGAAGACTAAAGAACTAATAACTGACTGTCTATGAAGCCTCTAAAACAACTGAGATGGATGTGGGGACAAACCCCACAACGTTCTAGTGAACTAAACTAGAAAGCAAACAAAGGAGTCCTCCGAATGCAAGGAGGCTCACCACAGACTTTGAGTGCTCAAGCTGGATCAACGAGGCGCTGGATGTTGATCCTGGTTACCTGTGTCTGCATCATAAGACGATGCACTAGCATCACTATATTCAATGTATGAGTATACGAGTTGGAATGCTAACAATATATAGGCTTTAAAAGATTCTGAAAGAAACACTTGCCTTGGCTCTTCTCAACTCATGAATAACTTAACTTAGAATAAAGCAATGAACATATGCAATATATGAAAAGCTTTATAAAGTAGTAAAAGAAATTTAGTTCGTTAAAGGAAATGCAGTAGCAAACTCAACTTTACTAATATAATAAAATAATATAGTTTCTATAGAGATTATCTAACCGTCAACCACCACTATGAGCCTAAGTAGTGATACAGCGTTCTTATCATCACGCTGCCAGACTGTCCTATATTTTGCCGTCATATAGAACTACTTAACTTATGTGATCATTTAAAAAGTATGACCCATTAATACCCATGATGGCTATATGGTTTATGGAAAGTTGAGTTAATATGAACTCGCATCCCCATTTCGGTGCTCAATACTACTCCCAAAAATATACTTAGCTCATATGTTCTAAAACAACTTCTTTCGTTGGTTTGAGATAATTACTCAAAACTTAGCTTAAAAGCTCTCTTGGAATCGATGTTCCCTTTTCTTGCTCAAATGTGTAAACATATATAAACTCTTTGGGAATACTTAGTTCCCTTATAGCTTTTTTTAAGAAATGACCTCCCCTCATTACTCTTTGCTTAATTTAAAACTAAGTCTTCAAACAAAGTTAAAACGTTTACTAAAGACTTTTGAAAACTTTAAAAAAAAATTAGCTTTGACTTGCTTCTTAACTTCTAGACTTGAGTCTTAACTTCTCTTAACTTTGATCCTAAATTTCCTTGAATAGGATTATGGATTCAAGGTTCATGATCTCATGTTTATGGATGATTTCATGATGTTTAGATGTACCTTAGAGTGTTGGAATCAACTAGAAAATATAGGTACATTGTTAAGGAACAAATACGAAAAGGTGGGGAATGAATAGGGAGAACTGGCCTCCCTGGCGCTCTGAGAGGCGCGGGGCGCCACCCTCAACATTCAGGGACTGGTCTGGGCTGCACTGTCTGGTGTGGCACCCTAAGGGTGAAGATTCAGAGACACTTTTGGGGCGCGCTGGCTAGTGCGACCCCCCACCCCTATCCCCAGGTGTTTGACGACCTTTCTTCTCTATTTTTCAACTCTAAACCCTCTAAGCTTCAATGTTTCTTTGCCCAAACACTTAGGATCATTTATACCCTTAATATATGATAGATTTCAATAGAAATTACACCCAAAAACATGAATCAAATTGTAAGAAACTTCCACAGAACAACCCACAAGAATTCAAACAAACTTCATCAAGAACTCAAAGGATTACTTTCAAATCACATATATTTTGCTGAATTGAATCATGATTGACATGTGGGTGAACTAACCCAATAATATGTAATCTCACATACCTTTTTAGGGATCACCCCCGACAAAATCCACAAGCTATCCTTGACGAGATCGACGAATCTTGCTTCCTCTTCTGCTTTCTCCTCTTTTCTCTTTTCTCCAAATCCTAGCGTGAACTCTAACTTTTCTAAACTGACTAAAATCTAGTTTTACTCCAATTAATCTCCTAAAAATGAATTAGAATAATTAGGTAAGGAAAAGACTAAATTACCCTTCCAAAATTCGGATTAGACTTTCCTTAACTAACCGCCCAACTTCCAAGGGCATAACTTACTCATACGAACTCGAAATTGTGCAAACTTGGTGGCGTTGGAAAGATCATTCTAAGAGATTTCCAACCATATCTGGAAGTACACCTAACTCATCTTGAGATAGGAGTTATGGCCATTTGAAGTTGACCAAAACTCAATTTTTCCTAAATTAACAAGATTTCTAGATTTTCATTCTTTCCAAAACTGACTATTTCCAATTATTAGCGTCTTCCTAGTTATTTCAAATTGTGAGATTTTACAATATCTCCCCCTTGGGAACATTGTCCTCGAATGAGATTACTCTTACTAGGTTAAGGGTGTAAAATCAAGTCCAAACCCCCAACAAGCAATTGCAAACAAACAACATGCTCGCTCATAATTAAAGAGTACTAAGAAGAGAATTAGTACCTTGGTCTACATTTTCTCCAGACTAAAAGAGATGTGGATATCTCTTCTTCATATCCTCAGCTTCCCAAGTAGCTTCCTCAACAAATTGGTTCCTCCAAATGACTTTGACTGATGCTACCTATTTTGTCCTCAACTTGCGAACTTGGCGATCTAGAATCTGAACAGGAATTTCCTCATAAGATAAGCTATCCTTGATCTCAATACTTTCACTTGGTCTAATCAATGAAAGATTGCCCATGCACCTCTTCAACATAGAAATGTGAAACACCGGATGAACTGCGACTAACTCTTGTGCTAGCTCCAACTCATAACCTACATTACATACCCTTTTCGACATTTTGTGAGGGCCAATATACCGGGGACTAAGTTTCCCCTTCTTACCAAAACTCATAACACCCTTCATGGGTGAGACTTTTAGATATTCCCAATCATCTACTTCAAACTCTAACTCCAACCTCCTAACATCAATGTAGGATTTTTGACGACTCTGTGCCGTTTTCAACCTCTCTTGAATCACTTTCACCTTCTCTATAGCTTGATGAACTAAATTTGGTCCTATCAACCCTACTTCACCAACTTCAAACCATCCAATGGGAGATCTGCATCTTCTCCCATAAAGAGCTTCATATGGAGCCATTTGGATGCTAGAGTGGTAACTATTGTTATAAACAAACTCAATAAGAGGTAGGTGATCATCCCAATTACCCTTGAAATAAATCACACAAGCCCTCAACATATCCTCTAAGGTTTGAATGGTGAGCTCTGCTTGCCCATCAGTCTGAGATTGAAAAGCAGTACTTAAGTTCACCTTTGACCCCAAGCCTTTCTAGATTGACTTCCAAAACTGTGCAGTACATTGCGCACCTCTGTCTGAAATAATAGAGACCAGAACTCCATGAAGTCTTACCACTTCTTGAATATATAGCTTAGCATAATCTTCTACTGAATATTTAGTCTTTACCGGCAAAAAGTGGGTTGATTTCGTCATTCTATTAACAATCACCCAAATAGAATCATGTTGCATGCGAGGCCTTAGTAACCCTGTGATGAAGTCCATATTAATCATCTCCCACTTCCATTCTGGAAGTTCTATATTCTGAGCCAAACCACCAGGCCTTTGGTGCTCTACTTTAACTTGTTGGAAATTTGGACACTTAGCAACAAATTCTGCAATGCCCTTCTTCATACTATTCCACCAATACACCTCCCTCAAGTCACGATACATCTTTGTGGAGCCTGGATGAATGGATATCTGGAGCTATGAGCTTCCTCCATGATCCTCTCATGGAGTCCATCCATCATAGGTGCACACAATCTTCATTGATATCTCAACACACCATCTCCCCCTTATTCAAAAGCTAATACATTTTGCTTACGAGCATTTGCCTTCAACTCAAGCAAAATGGGATCTTGGTCTTGCTTTCCTTCACTTCTGACACTAATGAAGATTCAACCCCATTTATCACCACTACTCCTCCTTCTGTGGAATCCATTAGCCAGACTCCTAAGCGTGCAAGTCTATGCACATCTTTCGCCAACTCTCTCCTTTCTTCCTCAACATGGGCGGTACTACCCATAGACAACCTGCTCAAAGCATCAGTAGCAACATTAGCCTTACCTAGGTGGTAAAGAATACTCATGTCATAATCCTTGAGTAATTCTAACCACCTCCTTTGTTTGATATTAAGCTCTTTCTGAGTGAACACATATTGAAGCTCTTGTGATCGGTGAACATATCCACATGAACACCATACAAATAATGGCGCCATATCTTCAAAGCAAAAACTACAACAGCCAATTCTAGATCATGGATTGGATAATTTTTCTCATGAACTTTCAACTGTCTAGAGGCATAAGCTATAACTTTGCCATTATAAATTAAGACACAACCCAAACCAACTCTAGATGCATCACAAGACACCATAAAACCTTGACTACCTTCTGGTAAGGTCAAAACTGTGGCAGTAGTTAACCTCTTTTTCAATTCCTGAAAGCTTTTCTCATAAGCTTCAAACCATTGAAACTTAACTGTTTTCTAAGTCAATTTGGTCAAAGGGGATGAGATAGACGAGAACCCCTCCACAAACCTTCTATAATAGCCAGCCAAACCCAAGAAACTCCTAATATCAGTTGGAGATATGGGTCTAGGCCAATTCTGCACTGCCTCTATCTTCTGAGTATCAACTCTAATTCCATCACCGGAAACTATGTGGCCCAAGAATGCTAGCCAACACTCATATTTCGAGAACTTAGCATACAACTTATCTTTCAAAGTCTGAAGAACTATTCTGAGATGGCTAGCATGATCTTCTTCATTCCTTGAATAGATTAGTATGTCATCAATGAAGATGATAACAAACATATCTAAATAAGGTTTGAAAACTCTATTCATAAGGTCCATGAATGCTGCAGGTGCATTAGTTAAACCAAATGACATGACCAGAAACTCATAGTGACCATAACGGGTCCTGAATGCTGTCTTGGTAATGTCACATTCCCTTACTTTCAACTGATAGTAGCTAGATTTGAGGTCTATTTTTGAAAAACAAGAAGCACCCTGAAGTTGATCGAAAAGATCATCAATTCTCAGAAGAGGATACTTATTCTTGATGGTAACCTTGTTCAATTGGCGGTAGTCTATACAAATCCTGAGGGAACCATCTTTTTTTCTCACAAATAAGACTGGAGCGCCCCAAGGTGAGACACTTGGTCGAATAAAACCCTTATCTAGGAGATCTTTTTAACTGCTCTTTAAGCTTTTTCAACTCTGCTAGTGCCATTCTATTTGGAGGAATAGATATAGGACGAGTATCTCGAAGAACATCTATACCAAAGTCTCTCTCTCTCTCTCTCTCATGAGGGACACCAGATAGATCATCATGAAAGACTTCTGGAAACTCTTTTACTATAGGAACTGACTGAATAGGAGGTATCTCAACAGTAGAGTCATTAATTCGGACTAAGTGATAGACACACCCCTTGGAAACTAACTTTTTTGCCTTAAGGTACGAAATGAAACGACCCTTAGGCACTGCTGAACTACTTTTCCACTCTAAGACTAGCTCATTTGGAATCTGAAACTTGACAACTCTTCTACAATCAATGGAGGCATAACAGGCATGAAGCCAATCCATACCTTGAATGACATCGAAATCTACTATGTCTAGCTCAATTAAATCAGCCATGGTGTCTTTGTGATTGACGAAAATGGGACAATCACAATAGACACACTCAGCTAAAATAGACTCCCCAACAGGTGTAGAAACACAAAAGGGGTTCACAAAGTTTCTCAAAAAGAACATCAAAACTATTTGCAACATAAAGGGTTACAAAAGATAAACTTGCTCCTGCGTCTAGCAAAGCATAAACATCAAAAACAAAGACTTTGATCAAACCATTACAACATCTGGAGAGTTCTCTTTCTCTTGACGACTGGTGATTGCATAAAGATGGTTTGTTCCTCCGCTAGTACCTGAAGTAGCTCCTCTAGGTGCAGCCTTGTCTAGTGGAGCAACTGATGAAGATTGGGCCCTATAGCCCTGATTTCCACTACCTTGCCTGTTCTTTGGACATTCTTTCGTGAAGTGACCCTCTTTCCCACACTTGAAACAACCTGTCTGTCCATCACGACACTTACCTGGGTGGATCCTACCATACTTAGCACATGCAGGAGCCCAGTTACCTCCTTGTGCCACACTACCTTGAGACTGTGCAGGTCTAGCTCTGAAGTTCTGCGAATTCTAACCATTATACTCACCCTTGTTTCTAGGTCCCTTTTGCTTTTGCTAAAAGGACGAACGGTTCACATTACCTTTCTGCTGCCCATACTTATTCCCTATCTTAGCTTTCTTATTTTTGAACTCTTCCCTGTCCCTCAAATACTCTTCCTCAACCTGCTACACATAAACCATCAACCTTGATATGTCCATGTCCCCGATAAGCATTGCAGCCATACCTTTCTTACTCAATAGACGAGATAGCCCAGCAACAAACAAGCTCATCATACTCCTTATGTCCGCAACCATCTCCGGAGCATAATGGGATAGTTGGGTAAACTTCAACCTATACTCATGAACACTTAGAGAATCCTGCTTAAGTGTGAGGAACTCACGTACCTTGGCCTCTTTCAATTCTCGGGGAAAGAAACACCCCAAGAAAGCTCCCTTAAAACAGGCCCAACTCACAGGTGGTGCATCATTAGCTCTACCCCCTTTTCCATAGGTCGAACCAAGTCCTAGCAACATTCTTCAGTTAATATGCAGCTAGTTCAACTCGCTCAGTATCTGCCACATGCATAACATCAAATACCTTCTTCAGCTCCTCAATAAAGTTCTCTGGATCCTCAGTAGTGCTCAAACCAGTGAAGCTTGGAGGATTCATCCTCAAGAACTCACGAATCCTCGAAGTGTCAGCCCCTTCTTGTCGAGCTCCTCTTTGCTGCAGAACCTAGTTAGTCACAGCTTAACTCAGCATCCTAATTACTTTTCTGAATTCAGCATTAGTGACTTCCCCTTGAGGTTGCACTTCAGGTGCATTTGGTAACTCTTGCTCCTCAACATTACGCCTAGCAGAACGACCTCCGACAGCTCTTCGTGAAGGCATAATTATCTGAAAACACGCTCAAGCACGAATTATAAGAAAACTTTTTAGAGATCAAACTCTAACGCACAAAATGAGTGTGAAAGAAGTGAGATAATTTTCCTAAGTGTTGTAGCCTCCTAATTATAGATGTGGCATGCTTCACACCGATAACTAGGACTCTATAAACACGGCTTCATAGACTCCCTAGGACTCTTGAACTCTATGCTCTGATACCAAGTTTGTCACACCCCGAGTCTACACCCTAGGCGGGACTGGTACCTGAGAATCATTGTTGGCCCCAAGCGAACCCTTAGCCTAGCTTACTTAACTTAGCGGAAGACTCTAAGCATGATTACAATGATCAAATGAACTTACTTAAATATTTTAATAATATAACTTAGAATGTTAAAAGAATTAAACATTCAACTTGGCCAAAATGACAACCCAAGTCTTAACATAAGATAAAATGAGAAGATTAAAGAACTAATAACTAACTGTCTATGAAGCCTCTAAAACAACTGAGATGGATGTTGGGACAAACCCCACAACATCCTAGTGAACTAAACTAGAAAGCAAATAAAGGAGTCCTGCGAATACAAGGAGGCTCACCACAGACTCTGAGTGCTCAAGCTGGATCAACGAGGCACTGAATGCTGATCCTGGTTACCTGTGTCTGCATCATAAGATGATGTAGGCCAATCGGTATCAGTACATTGAATGTACGAGTATGCGAGTTGGAATGCTAACAATAGATAGGCTTGAAAAGATTCTAAAAGAAACACTTACCTTGGCTTTTCTCAACTCATGAATAACTTAACTCAGAATAAAGCGATGAACACATGTAATATATGAAAAGCTTTATAAAACAGTAAAATCAACTTAGTTTGTTAAAGGAAATGTAGTAACAAACTCAACTTTACTCATATAATAAAATAATATAGTTTCTGTGGGAGATTCTCTAACCGACAACCACCACTATGAGCCTAAGTGGTGATACAGCGTTCTTACCATCATGCTGTCAGACTGTCCTATACTTTGCCGTCATATAGAACTACTTAACTTAGTGGATCCACTAGCTTAACTTTGTGATCATCTAAAAAGTATGACCCATTAATACCCATGATGGCTACATGCTTTATGGAGACTTGAGTTAATATGAACTCGCATCCCTATATTGATGCTCAATACTACTCCCAAAAATATACTTAGCTCATGTTCTAAAACAACTTCTTTCTTTGGTTTGAGATAATTGCTCAAAACTTAGCTTAAACTCTTTGGGAATACTTAGTTCCCTTATAGCTTTTTTTGAGAAATGAACTCAACTCTTTACTCTTTGCTTAACTTTGAAACTTAAGTCTTAAAACAAAGTTAAAACGTTTGTTAAAGACTTTTGAAAACTTTAAAAAAAACTTAGCTTTGACTTGTTTCTTAACTTCTATACTTGACTCTTAACTTCTCTTGACTTTGATCCTAACTTTCCTTGAATTGGATTATGGATTCAAGGTTCATGATCTCATGTTTATGGATGATTTTCATGATGTTTAGATGTATCTTAGAGTGTTGGAATCAACTAGAAAATTTAGGTACATTGCTAAGGAACAAATACGAAAAGGTGGGGAACGAATGGGAGAACTAACGTCCCTGACGCTTTGAGAGGTGCGGGGCGCCAGCCCTCAACATTCAGGGACTGGTCTGGGGTGCGCTGGCTGGCGCGGTGCCCCAAGGGTGAAGATTCAGAGACATTTTTGGGGCGTACTGGCTGGCGCGACCCCTCACCCCTATCCCCAGGTGTTTGATGACCTTTCTTCTCCATTTTTCAACTCTAAACCCTCTAAACTTCAATGGTTCTTTGCCCAAACACTTAGGATCATTTATACCCTCAATATATGATAGATTCCAACCGAAATTACACCCAAAAACATGAATCAAATCGCAAGAAACTTCAACAGAACAACCCACAAGAATTCATACGAATTTCATCAAGAACTCAAAGGATTACTTTCAAATCACACATATTTTGCTGAATTGAATCATGATTGGCGCGTGGGTGAACTAACCCAACGCTATGTGATCTCACATACCTTTTTAGGGATCACCCCCGACGAAATCCACAAGCTGTCCTTGACGAGATCGACGAATGTTGCTTCATCTTCTCCTTTCTCCTCTTTTCTCTTTTCTCCAAGCCCTAGCGTGAACTCTAACTTTTCTAAACTGACCAAAATCTCGTTTTAGCCCAATTAATCTCCTAAAAATGAACTATAATAATTAGGTAAGGAAAAGACTAAATCACTCTTCTAAAATCCGGATTAGACTTTCCTTAATCTAACAGCCCAACTTTCAAAGAGCATAACTTACTCATACAAACTCGGAATCGCGCAAACTCGGCGGCATTGGAAAGATCGTTCCAAGAGCTTTCCAACCATATCTGGAAGTACACCTAACTCATCCTGAGCTAGGAGTTATGACTATTTCAAGTTGACCAAAACTCAGTTTTTCCTAACTTAACCAGATTTTCATTATTTCCAAAACTGACTATTTCCAATTATTAGCTTCTTCCTAGTTATTTCAAATTGCGAGATGTTATAGTGTTAATGCTTAATTATTTTACAATAGATCATGCAATATCGAGAAGACATTATATCAAGAAAAAAAAAATGTGACCATCCACAACCACAAGTATTAGAAGGTAAAATTGATCTCAAAAAAATGATATCTTCAATCATTCATTATAGCTTCTTTAAGATAGGTGATAATTCCAAATTTCTACATTTATGTTCAAAAATATTGCAATGACTTTTAAGTTATTTCTATTATTGGATATTAGTTAAGAATCATTCTAAAACTAAATCAAGTCAATTCTGATCGCTCAAAGCGTAAATTACCATTTTAATTTCAAACGGTGGTACTCTCCATGGGTTCTCTTGTAGTGCTTATTATTTGTATACTAGATACAGGAGTCTGTGTCGGCAAGGATTTAATATGTGTTAATTTTTTTTATATTAATTTATGAAACATGGATGAAATTTGAGGAGTCGATCAAATATTTTTTTTTAAAAAATATTTAAAGATTTAATAATTGTGATTTATAATATTTTTTTAACATTATTTTCAAATTGGTACTCCCTGTGTTTCAATTTAAATGGCACAAATAAAATGTTTATATGATTTAAAAATAATTTTAGTTGTTAGTTATTGTGATTTATAGTACATTTTACGTAATTTTTAAATAAAATTTATTACTCTCTCTGTCTCAATTTATGTGGTACTGATAGAATTTTGAGAGTCAGTCACCTTTTTAAAAATATTTTAAACATATTTTTAGTAGTTAATTATTGTGATTGATAGTACTTTATAAATATACAACCCAAATATTTTAAGTTGTTAATTATCATGATTTACGATAATTCTAAGTTAATTTTCAAATATATAACATATTTAAAAGTAAAGTAAGACAAATAAATTAAAATGGATAAAATATTAAAGTGGGCCCCACACCTTTAGCTACAAGCTCATTGCTGAAGTAGACATTAAGGTTTCTTGTTCAAAAATTACTCATTAGTCAATGATATTATGAGAGTATATATATATATATATAAACAAAATTATCAGCATTAATTATATCAATACAATATATGATACTGATTTAGTATCAGTTAAGCGAAAATTATCATCCTTAATGAATGAGGTATGGGTTGTAATTACTTATGAGAGAATGAATATTTCAGGAATTATCTTGGGTTTGGGTATGAACTTGTAATTATTTTAAATTTTATGGCTCATTAATGTAGTTTACCCCTATAAAAAAAAATCACTCAGCTAACCATTAAAATATGAATAGGTTGAACGAGTTACCAAAATATGAGCTCATTTTGTCGGCACTATCTATTCCCAACCAAACACCCCTAAAAAAGTAGGAGAAATTATATGAAAAGACCCTCCTTAAAACTTAACTACATAAATAAAGTAGTACTTTGTAATATATTACAAATATAAGAGATTTTATTTCATATATGGCCGTTTAATAAAAAAAAACTTTTAAACATCTCGGTTAAACATAAAAAACTGTCACTAATTAATTTTCTCTCTCATCGTTATTTCCTAAGTCCTAACATTTCTTCCTTGCTCATCTTTTCTCACGCTATTATTACACAAATCTTCAATAACTAAATTCAAAGATCTCATAGAGAATTCTTTCATTTATTTTAATATGATTCCTTATTTTTATATAAAATTATTATTAATAATGATAACACATAATTTTTTACATATGATATGTGCATGATATAAATTTCTTCTAGTATACCATGTATTTTATAGTATAAATATATTTTCTGACAAGAAAAGATTATTGTTATTTTTGGCTATATATTTATGAATAAATATGCATGATAGAAATTTATTATACTTCATAAGAAATTTTTCTAATTACATATAATTTTTATATATAATATATTCACGGTATAATATTTTTATATCTAAAATATATACCATGTATTTTTAGCGTATAAATATACTTTTATGAAAAAGTCGAATTATTGTTACTTTTTGGTATAATATTTATGGAATAAGTATTCGTGATATAATGTTATTTTTGGCCTTTGGGTATTTATTTATGGAATAAATAAGCATGGTATAAATTTATTATGTAGAGTAGTATTTGGTAAGAAATATTTCTAATTATATAGAATTTTTATTTGTAATATATTCACGGTATAATATTTTAATATCTAAAATATAGACAATGACTTTTTTCCGTATAAATATACTTTTATGAAAAAGTCGCAGTACTATTACTTTTTGGTCTAATATTTATTGAATAAGTATTCATAGTATAAATTATTCCATTGAAATTATTTTTTTCTATATAAAAAAGAGATTTTTATTAGGAAAGCTTACATAAATATACTATATTTTATTACATATAAATATATACTGTTTATGCATGGTATTAACATTATAAATTAGTCGGTCCACTTCAAATGGGCTTTCAGCCCATTCTTCAACAAATAAATATACAAAAAGGAAAAAATACTGTTCAAGTAACAAACAGGAGTAAGAGAAACCGGCGACTTTGCAGTGAAAGGTGATAACTGTTCTTCTTTTCTCTGCAATTTACTCTATCAAAACTTTCTCCGCAGGTGTTATCTTCAATTCCTTATCATTTTGATGTATCTAAGTTAGTTTTAGAGTTGTTGAAAGACTTGATTGATGAATGTCTGCTAGGTGTTTGACGAAATGCCTCAATGAATACCAATTTTTTAAAAATTTAAAAAGTAGGTTTTTTTCTATTTAGGTGTGATGAAGAACACTAATAAAATAATGGGTCACGAATTTTCTTGATAGAAATGCGTCCTAATTCTTGGAATGATGTAAATATGGATGGAGAACAATTGGTAGGCTTTAGGTGGGCAGCCAATGAGTATTGGATTGCCCATGAAGACCCTACTAATATTGAAATTCTCATTAATTCCTGACTAAAAAAACGAGTTTGTTTGATAGAAAATCACGAAATCAAAATTTTAAGTTCAAATACTGATCAATCATAACCCAACTGTGCTTGATTCACAACCCAACCTAAATCTGCATTGTTAGTCGATTTGGACTTTATCTTGAAATTTTTGGATGGAAAAACAGTCTTAATGGAATTAGTTGCATCATTAATAAGCAAGAGTGTATTTGGGATGGAGTAAGTATGTTCTATTTGTGTGTTGCATTCAGAAACCCAACTTCTCTATTTTGTGGGATTGTACTAGAACTAATGCACTACTACTCTGTCTTATTGATTAAAGGTCTCTTGTTTATGGGAGTATGCTGAAACTAGTTTCTAAAATGTTGTGCGCTCGAGGAGGTCAGAAGTTGAGGCCTTTTCTATGTGCGCAAGTTAGTGGCTTTCATAGTTCAAAGGTAAAATGACTTGTGTTGATGCTACTACTTCATGCAGCCTTTCTATTTTCATATGTGCATACATAACTTTGGCAGGAAAGAGAGCGAATGTTCTTGCTTCTGTCTTGTTGACTTGTATGGTTTTCCAATAGGAAATGGCTATTTAGATCTTACTTAAACCACTTGTTACTTCTGAGGTTTCTTGTTTGTTTTATCCAGTGGTGTGTTTATCTATTGTTCAAACAAAGACGGTCTTTATGTAAAAGTAAAACAAATGCAGAAGAGTGCTCATTAACTTCCATACAAATGCCTCTCGGGTAAGAGGACTGGTGAATATTATGGTAGGATTGCCACACATTACATGGGAATCAGTATGATCTTCTTGTTTCCATATAAGGCTTGTTGGAATGAACTCTATCATTTCAGAGTGTCAGTTTCATATTGAGATAAAGGCTCAAGTGAGTCGAGTTAATTGTTCTCTAGAGAGTCTAGACTCTTAACAAAGCAACTTTCACTGACATTGTTTCTTCTTCCATCCTGTTAGGAACTCACAACTCTCTAACAATAAATCTGTAAACTTCCTAAACACAAGACAGAAGTAGGAACAACACTTCAACTAATATTTACTGCTACAAATAATTGGAATATGTTATACAAATAGTTAGTAGAGAATACTTCTAACATTCAAGGTATTTCGAGGAACCTTTACCTCCAAATCTGCCTGAGAAATCCATACCCAAAAACTGTCTGTCTTTTTCCTTCTTCCCAGTACCATTTATCCCCAAATAACTACCTAAACTTCTAGTTAACTGCTAGATAACTACTAGAATTACATTTACATAATAATTAATAAATAAAACATATACATTTAAGCCTTATTTTCACCCTTCTTTCTGCTCTTATAGACCTTAGTAACAACAGATCTAACAATACCCGCCCCAACGAGTTTCACCTTGTCCTCAAGGTGAAAATGAGGAAACTGTGCATCAATGATCTCATAGGATTCCCAAGTGTTTTCAAAGTCTGATAAACCCTCCCATTTAATCAGCACCTCTTTGGAACCATTCAAGAGTGTACGACAGTCCACTACACCTTCCGGTTGCACTTGTAGTTCAAGCTCATCAGATAAGAAAGGAGGGAGCTGCTGAACTGGAGTAGAATCCTTAACTGCGCGCTTTAACCAAGAAACATGAAATATAGGGTTCACCCATGAATGAGGGGGTAAATCAAGGCGATAAGCAACTTCACCAATTTTATTCAATATGGTATATGGCCCATAGTAACGAGGACTTAACTTCTGATTAACCTTTTTAGCAACTGAGCGAAGCTTGAAGGTTGCACACGAAGATAAACCAAATCACCAGGCTGAAACACAACTTCACGACGCTTAGCATCAACATAGACTTTCATTTGAGCTTGATTAGCTTTGAGTTCATCTAAAATATTGTTGTGAGCCATAAGCTGCTGGCTGACCTCTTCAACAGCAGAAATTTCATCAGTAAACCGCAACAAAGAGGGAGGATCTCGCCCATATAAAGCTATGAAAGGGGGTCATCTAGGCGGAACCACGGTAAGTGGTATTGAACCAAAATTCAGCCCAAGGAATCCATCTTGGCCATTGTTTTGGATGTGCTACGTAAATAAGTTTCCAAAGAGCGGTTGACAACCTCAGTTTGACCATCTGTTTGAGGGTGATAACCTGAGCTTAATTTGAGGCTAGTACCGGACAACTTGAATAATTCTTGCCAAAATTGGCTGACAAAAATCAGATCGCGATCAGACACAATTGTTTTGGGAAAACCATGCAAACGTACAATCTCATGAACAAATAACTCAGCAACACTCTTTGTTGTATAGGGATGACATAAGAGGAGGAAATGACAATATTTAGTGAAACGGTCCACCACTACAAGTATAGTATCATGTCCCATTGCTTTTGGTAATCCACTGATGAAATCCATAGCAATATCATTCCAAACTTGAGTAGGAATAGGTAATGGTTGCAGCAAGCCAGCGGGATTTGGGGCTTCATACTTGTTTAGCTTGCAAACTTCACAACTAACCACAAAGTTTTGTACATCCCTTTTGATTCCATTCCAATACAACACTTATGAAATGCGCTTGTATGTACGGAAAAAACCTGAGTGTCCTCCAGTAGGTGAAGAGTGAAATTCCCTAAGGAGTGTGGGAATGTGTAATGACGAATGGGGAATCACCAGCCGACTTTTGAAAAATATGCACCCATTCTTTAGAACATAATTCGGCTGTGAAGCCGGATTTTGCAGCAACTCTTGAGTCAATTTACGGAGTTGATCATCCTGTTGAATTTCTGTGGAAAGATCATCTAATGTACTGCTGCGTAGAACAGAAAAAGCCATGAAATGAAATTGGCGAGACAAGGCATCAGCTGCTTTATTTTCACAACCCAGTCAATATTGAATCTCAAAATCAAACCCTATCAACTTAGTAACCCATTTTTGTTGCTCCTCTGCCATAACATGTTGCCCCATGAGAAATTGGAGACTTCGTTGATCTGTTCGTATAATGAAATGCTTACCCATCAGGTAATGATGCCACTTTTATACAGCAAAAACAATGGCCATTAACTCCCTCTCATATACTGATTTGGATTGAGCACGAATAGAAAATCCTTGACTAAGAAAAGCGATGGGATGCCCTTCTTGCATTAGGACAGCTCCAATCCCTAGTCCTGAAGCATCTGTCTCAACCACAAACACTTTGTTAAAATTTGGTAGTGCCAAAACCGGCAAATGACCATAGCCTCCTTAAGAGACTCAAAAGCTAACTGTGCTTCTTTATTCCAATGAAAAGCATCTTTCTTGAGCAATTGTGTGAGTGGCTGGGCTGTTTTCCCATAGTCACGAACAAACTTCCTATAGTAACCAGTAAGTCCCAAAAAACCCTGCAAACCTTTAACATCTTTGGGATTTGGCCAATTAACCATGCTTGTTATTTTGGCAGGATCCGCTGAGACTCCACTTGCGGAAATAATATGTCCCAAATACTCTAGTTGTTGTTGACCAAAATGACATTTTTTTCAATTGACAACCAGGTTATGATGTTTTAAAATTTGCAGCACCTCCCGCAAATGACCCAAGTGAGTAGGAAAATCTGCACTATAAACTAATATGTCATCAAAAAAGACCAATACAAAGTTACGTAAATGAGGCTGAAATATCTCATTCATCAAGGCTTGAAAAGTAGATGAAGCGTTTGACAACCCAAATGGCATGACCAAAAACTCATAATGGCCTTCATGTGTGCGAAATGCTGTCTTTGCTACATCCTCCTTGCAAACTTGAATTTGATGGTACCCCGATCTTAGATCCAATTTTGAAAAAACAGTGGCACCCCCAAGCTCATCCAGTAATTCGTCGATTGCTGGAATTGGAAATTTATCTGGAACAGTGATCTTATTAAGGGCCCGATAATCCACACAAAATCTCCAACTACCATCTTTTTTCGAACTAGCAACATTGGACTGGAGAAAGGACTTGTACTTGGTTGAATGATACCAGCTACAAGCATTTCTTGGAAAATTCGCTCAATCTCATTTTTTTGATAATGAGGGTAACGGTATGGACGAATATTAGGTGGATTTGATCCATCGTTAAGTCGGATAGCATGATCATGACTCCTATTTGGTGGCAGCCCTTGCAGATCCTCAAATAAAGTTACAAATTCTTCTAGTAACTGCTGCAAATTCATATTCTCTTGTTCTTCCCTTGCTGTTAACTCATTGAGGTCAAGATAATACCCTTCTCCATCTGTTTGCAAATTTGGACAATGAGGGGTCTCCTTGAACAACTTGTGTTTGCCCTCCTATTTCAAATTTCAACGTCAACGTTTTGAAATTAGCTTGAATATCCCCCAAAGTCTCCAGCCACTCTAATCCCAACACAACATCGGCACTTCCCAAATTAAAAAGGAAAATAATCTTGTGTTATGCACAATTTATCAATCCACAGTTCCACATCTTTACAACTTCCCCTACTCTTTACTTGTTGTCCATTACCTACTTCCACCACAAATGACTTAGTTTCTGTTTGCTTTAACCCTAATTCTTCGGCCACATTGTGAGAGATAAAATTTGTTGAGGCTCCGCTATTAATCAACACAATAACCTTTTTCCCCAATATTATTCCCCATACCTTCAAGGACTTCTTTGTGGTAAATCCTGCAATAGAGTACAAAGACAATTCCATTAACTTTTGAGACTCTGGTTGTTCTTGAACATTTAATTGATCCATCCTTGCGTCTATAATTTCATTTGAATGCTCTTCCATGTCTCCATCTTCGCTGTCCTCTGATGCTACAATAAGCAGATTTAACTGTTTTGAATTGCACCGGTGATTGGGGCCATATATTTCATCGCAACGAAAACAAAGTCCTCTTCTTAATTTATCCTGATACTCTGCATCAGATAGCCTTTTGTATGCTCCACCATGCCTTGCTGAAGTTTCAAGTCCTGGCTGCATGATCTCTCCTCGCTTTTGCTCTTGAAAATGTCGTGGTACTGCTGAAACTGTTGTACGGGCAGAATGATATGGTGTTGTGGCTATACACACATGGGAACTTGTAGCACTTCCTGTCCGGCTATTGTCAGTCCCTGG
Organism: Solanum pinnatisectum; assembly: GCA_035578085.1. NCBI lineage: Eukaryota > Viridiplantae > Streptophyta > Magnoliopsida > Solanales > Solanaceae > Solanum > Solanum pinnatisectum. The sequence continues at coordinate 39,034,861 of CM069079.1, read as the reverse complement.
AAAATGCGTTGACACCTTAGGAAGTGTTATAGGCATAGATCTCTGCAAGTGGGCTTGGCTGAGAGCCCAATTCTTTTCTTCAATACGTTGGCTTTGGTCATAATTTGGGTTAGAGTTCCCAACTTGCTTAGACGCAATTCTGCCTTGATTTCCCCTCTCAGTCCATTTATAAAAATTCCTACCAAAACCTCATCATCAGCATCTTTCAAGGGTGCTGAAAGTAACTCAAAATCTTCTCTATATTGGGCCACACTTACAGTTTGTTGCAATCCTATCAAAACCTCATATAAGTTCCCTAACTGTGATGAGTAAATCGTTGGAGTATGGCTACTTGAAACACATCCCATGTGACAACCGGCGTTCTGGTCTCCCACCATTGGAACCAATTCAGGGCTCTACCTTCAAGGCAAACAGCAGCAGCCTCCAATTTATCTGTGTCATCAATGCCATTGAAATGAAAATAATGCTCTGCTCTATTAAGCCACCCATAAGGATTATCACTAGAAAATAAGGGCAGTTCCAGTCTTCTAGGATGTGTTTCATCACGAAATTGTGGCTGAACTTCCCGGAATCCGTCACCTCTGCGATTGTGGCTGTTCTCTGCCATCACATCTGTGTCTTTAATTGGATCTGCCTGAACCACTGATTTTCCTTTCATATGTTGAAGAATTTCAGCGTCACGCTCATCTTTTTTTTTGCATCCAGTCTCGTAACTGCCCCATGTAATCACATACTGAACCAATCTCATGTTGTACTTCATCCATTGTCTTCTCTAATCCTTCAATCCTCCCTTCCATTCTGGTCAAAACCATAAAGGCTTTGATACCAAAATTGTTAGGAACTCACAACTCTCTAACAATAAATCTGTAAACTTCCAAACACAAGACAGAAGTAGGAACAACACTTCAACTAATATTTACTGCTACAAATAATTGGAATATGCTATACAAATAGTTAGTAGAGAATACTTCTAACATTCAAGGTATTTTGAGGAACCTTTACCTCCAAATCTGCCTGAGAAATCCTTACCCAAAAACTGCCTGTCTTTTTCCTTCTTCCCAGTACCATTTATCCCCAAATTACTACCTAAACTGCTAGATAACTACTAGAATTACATTTACATAATAATTAACAAATAAAACAACTACATTTAAGCCTTATTTTCACCCTTCTTTCTGCGCTTATAGACCTTAGTAACAACAGGTCTAACACATCCCAAGTTTGTTTATCAAGTTTTGCCAGTTGCATATAATTAGAGATTGAATTAATTTGAATAGTTTTAGATATTAGAGTTATGTACAGATGTGTTTGAGAAATTGTTGGACTATGTAAAAGTGGAGTAATTGTTGTGAAGATCTCACATCAAGGCAAAAGTGGTATGACCGAGCAGTAGTTAGATCTTCATTAAGTCATATTTAAATGAAAAGTTGTTCTATATTGCGTCAAGTAACTGGGAAGGTACTCTGTGATGATAGAATCATGTAACTATGAAAAGGTGAAGCTCCAAATGGTAGGTTCTTGAGAATGTTGGCCGTTTCTAAAATGTGAAGAATATTTTGTTATTTCTTAGTTGCAATGCATTTTAAAATCTAGTGAAATAATCATACCTTGTGGACATAAAGCATTTTGAAGCAACCACCATTTTGTTGAAATGAACTCTTTATTGTTGGTTTCGCTTAGTTGAGGGATCAGTTGGTTCTCCTCTGTTGTGAGGATGCTAATATATAAAAATGCTTGTATTATGTATATATGTGATTGCTTAATTGAAAAAAACAAACCAATAAAGAAGAAACTATACATTTTTAGTGTTATTAGTATGTGATATCATACAAGGTTGTAGTGAATTGATATGCAGGCAAGATGAATGGATGAATTTGGGATTTAGAGAAACTAGCTCTGATAAAAACTGTTGACCTTATGTCTCTTTACTGTGCTGCTGTTATCTTTTTACCTTTGCTTTTGTATAATTAATTAATAAAGCAGACATGCGCTGCAGCTTCACGATAAGATAAGTTTGGATTGTGTTTGAGGGAAGAGATTGTAGAATCGGAGTACAGATCCTTTAAGCTTTTAGATTGGATATTCACCAAATCTAAAACAAACCAAATACATTAAAGTTTTGAATCCCACATTCATTTTCTGGCTCAGAATGGGAGCTCGAAGTGACCGCCCTTGACTTAAAAAATAAGGAATGACTATTTTATCCAGGAAAAGAATGATAAGGAATGGCTTGTGAGAAAGAGAGAAGTGAAACTCTGTTGACTCCATATTTGCAGCACTTGATGTCAGCCCTGCTTACAGGTTTGTATACTTGTGGTTTCCTTGCAACAGTGGTGTGGTTCTTATATTAGAAAAAATGTGGCCTTCTTCCTCCTTTGTTTGAATGTATGGGCTTGTTGTAATACCAAACACTCTTCCCCTTTGTTCAATGCATTTGAGGAATAAGAAGTATGATAAAAGGAGAAAAAATTGCATTCAAGTATCACTGTGTGGTGCTTCGGTGTGCTAGCACATGATGTGTATGTACATCGTAGAGTGATTGCTTTGCCTTTGTCTTTGTAGCACTGATGTACTGATAAAATGTTACTAATTCATTAGCACGTTAAATGATATGCAAGCTCCACTTCATCTATGAAAATATGTGGTTCCACACACATAATACCTGCATTTATGTTTTCTACGCATTGTGCTTGACATATGTGTGATGAACAATCTGCACTTGGTTTTATAGCTTATTATAGAGATGGACCTGTATATTTTTGAAATAGTGTCCCCTGAATAAGTTTGTTGCTTCGTTTGGCAGCCTGGTTTAGCACCTAGAAGCTTTTTCGGGGTGGAAGATTTCGTTGATGATGACAATAGCCGTCCATATACTTATCAGAAGGGGAAAAAATCGAAGAACCCAAACAAGCATGTTTCTTTCAAGCAACGGACTGTAGCTTACATGGAACCGTTCACACTTGATGTTTTCATATCAAAGCGCTTTGTTTCAGCCTCAATCACCCATAGAGTTACATGCAAACAGGTTGCAGTAGCTGGTACAAACTCCAAAGATATCAAGGCAGTGCTCAAATCACGAAGTGATATTCCTGCATGCTTGTCTGTAGGACAGATATTGTCCGACAGGGCAAGAGAGGCTGATGTATACACTGCTTCTTATACACCTAGGGATAGGGACAAATTCGAAGGGAAAATTAGAGCAGTTGTTCAGTCCCTCATTGATAATGGTATCGACATCAAAGTTTATCTTGACTGAAAAAAGGTACTATGTCTACCCGTTGTATCCAAATATATTAAATCATCTTAAAGTAATGAACCCTTATTGCAGTCTACTTAGTATTTCTTATAGTCTGAGATTGTCATAAGCCCCTCTTTGTGGAGAAGGCTGGCTTACTCACTTTTTTCTGATTGATTGATCGGCCTATCCCATCTTTACTAGAGAAGACCAAGCAGTCGTGAAGCCTTGACCTGGATTGGATATATGTATGCCCTAACATAGAGTTGAGGAACCTATAATACAGGCTTTGGATGCTCCAATCTTGCTGTGTATACCTGGACAGTATTCGTTGTACGTTTCCATCTTCTGTTCCTCTGTCATCATCAGAAGCTCCAAGGACCAACACAGCTAGAAAGCAACATCAGGGGCTCACTAGTGCAGCCCCCATATACATAACTACCAATACAACTGTACAACTTGTTCTACGACTGTTGAACTCGTTTTGGAGGGGGATGAGGTGTAGGTTTACACATTTCTGTTTCTTTTATTGACAAAAATGTTACTTTAGGTTATAAGTATCATGTAAAGATTGTGAGAAAGAATGTAAACTTAATTAGGAAGAATGGATTGTACACGCTATAGCACTTGACTCAAGCTTATAATCAAAATGAGCCCATTTTTTCAGATCTTACTCTGTTTACCCCTTTTTGTATGTAATATGAAAGACATAGGATAATTGGCAATAATTTTTTTAATTTGTGATTATGATTTTCATTTCTAATGCTTAGAAACTAGATAAGAGTTGATATTCATTTTTATCATCATAGGTTTAAACATTTTTGGCCGAATTAAAGTGAAATTTAAAACTCTATTGTTTGAGTTTCCAAAAGCTTGAAAACCCATAAATGAGTTTTGTCATTGTTGAAATTTTTGACTAACTGATAATTGGGGTTTGTCCGAATGTTGTTTTGAAATCATGGTTAAAATTCGAAGCTATTCAATGAAGATTTGAGCTATTTTATGATGTTTTCGTGGGTTCAAGTTCCTAGGAGACAAAATAAGTGTTTTTGTATGACAATGTACAAGTGTGTATAAACACTTCTTATACACTTTCATATAAGGTTGATACAGAGTTTAGTATAGTATTGTAAAATGAATATGAATACGTGACGTAATATTTTATGTTAGACTATATTTTAAAAAAAATTCAAGAAATTATGAGTGTTCGTGAAAGCTAAAGATGAAGTTGTCACAATTTCACAACCATAATAGTTAGTATATACTAATAACATCCATAATGTCTTTGAAATTCTATCCCAACTACTATAACATTCTAATTTCATTTCTAAGCAAGTCATGTTGTGACGACTCCTACTTTTTAGTCGTGAACCAAATTCACCTATAAATTTATTTAATATATACACAAAGTGAACTTATTACTATGAGTTTATGACCAATCAAATTGCATTTATATATATCGTAAATATAAATTAAGCTCATCGATATAAAGGTGATCGTCGATGATGCAAGGAGGATTAAGAACATCTAGACTGCAGATAAGCTTGGAATGGAAGATGAAAGGTAGTAGAATTCATTCTATTCTAAAAGTAGGGGCGGCTCTACAGGCTTAAAAAAGGCTGCCTTAGGTCTCCTAATTTGAGGAGACTCATTTTTTGCTATATCAATAATAGGTTATAAGTATTTCTTTTTTTTAAAAAAAAAAAATGTTTACCATTATTTATAGAAAATATAATCTTTTTATACCAGAGGACAAAATTATTAGAAGTTTGACAAATCTATACTATGTATCAAGAAAGATTAAATTGAGTGGCCATAATAAATTTCATAAAAAAAAATTTAAAATTTGAGGTCTTCATTCGAATTTGGCTTTAGGCAACTGATGTATTTGAGTCTCCCTGTATTGGAGATTAGAAAGTTGATGAAACAACAAATTATTTGATCGAAAAATACATGAAAGGGATTTGTTGGTTTGGTAAACAGTTGGTCCACCTTTGGGGGTTTATGTGGTGGAGTGTGAGTACTTGACATTCAAGAATTAAACAAATACATTTAAAATTTATGGTTCGTCATGATATTTCTATAATTATAGAAGTATTATGTTTGTTGTTTCCAAATATATATATGGTCGGCTACGACACATATGTGAACTTGACTCGTCTACATAGATTCTTAGATGATCTTTTATTTATCCCTGTTTTGAAGAACGTCTTCCTCGATCCAAGACATGACAATAATTATGGAAGGTCCGACACGTAATAAGGTCCAACAATGAATCTAACATGGAAGATGGTTATTGTGCCTTAAATGACACGATATAGGCTTTAAAGAGGGTTTTCATGAAGAATTGCGGGATAGCCACCTTCTACTTTGACTTGAGATCCTTCCCCAAACTAGCAAAGTTGTCTTAAACAAAAGGAATATACATAAAGACAAGATAACTTAAGCTTCACTGAAAAAAGAAAAGATATATATAAATGCGCTTCTTTGGGGAACGGATTAATAAAAAATAGTTGTACATAAAATGGAGCAGAGTGAATAATTTAATAGACTAGACTAATTATGAGGACCCCCAATTGGATCTTGATGGATATTTTGTCCATTTAATTGGATAGGAATCTGAAGCTGTTGCTGGTCTTGACCTCAAATGGATTCTTCATTAGACATATCCCAAATTTTGGTAGGAATATCTTCTTTTGAATACTACTCCCTCTTTCCCTGTCCACTTTTAAATTGACACACTAATTAAGAAAACAATTAATGACATAATAAATTTACCATTTTACCCCTATTAATTATGAAGTGGATGAAAAGTTCTACAAATTTCAAAATAATTAATCATTTAATTGAGGGAATAATAGGTAAAAAAAATTGTCCTTTCTTGATTTGTCAAAATGGATAAGTAATTAGGGACAACTATAAAAGGAAAAATGGACAAATAATTGAGAAGAAAGGGAGTATAATGTAAATGACAAAACAAAAAGATACATTTGTTAGTGTCTTTGAGATTTTCAAGTCATTTATTTCCCCACAATATATTCATATATAAAGAGATCAATAAAATATAACACATGAAAACAACAAATTAGATACAAGAGATTGATCATTATCGATCACATAAAAAAAATTATTCAAATTCTAACGTGCAAGTCTAGAGGGTAATTAAGAACATTGTAAAAAAATAAAAAAATTATATGGCTCCTAAATCACAGAAGATTGCCTGCTCACAATTTGAAAATTATGATATATATACACTGCTACAACAATTAACAATAATAATATATAACAACAACAACAATAATAATACTGGAACTGTGACTAGAACCATGTGCTCTTCCTTAGAAAAAAATGAAAAATCACTGAGCTATTTATAACTAACCTTCTACTTTGATATATCTTCCATCTCCATGCTCTCATATTTATGATTATGTCCTCGGTGAATTGGTGATGTGTCATGTGTCTAACTATATCACCTCTCTCCAAATTTTTTTTGGTCTACCTTTACTTCTACTTAGACCTATCACTGTTTACATAACCATGTCACCCTCGCTTTCTTCATCTTGTCCAAAGTCAATCCCACCGTGGCACCTTGCGTCATATATTTTCATTCCTTATTTTATCTCTCTTAATGTATCCACACAATTTATCTAAGCATCCTTATTTTCGTCATATTTATATATATATATATATACATACGCATTAACACTGTAAAAATATTTACACAATTAGCTTATCACTTATAAGATATATATAACTACTAGTAATCTTTGTGATAATCATTAATTGACAATTTGATTATAAAAATAATAACTAACCTACTTTCATATAAAAACATTAGAACTGTCGCATAAGGCATAATTCATAAACGTGACCCTTAATTTGACGTCAGTTAGCAACTATGACCTTTAACTTTGGGTCTGCACAATGCAAGTAGACACTTAAACTTGTATAAAATTAAACAAATAGACACATTCGTCCTACATGGCACCCTACATGGCAATTTTGTGTCCTACATGGCGTCCTACGTTTATTATGCCATGTAGGACATGTGTGTCTACTTGTTCAATTTTACACAAGTTTAAGTGTCTACTTGTGCACACTCAAAGTTGGAGGGCATGTGCATAATTGTCTGTTAAAGCCAAGTTAAGGGTCATGTTTATGTATTATGCCGTCACATAACTTCATTCTTATGCATGTATGTTGATAGCTTGAAGATTCAACATACATGCATGCAACTTTTTGTTAATACAACACCTACGCATATAGGCAGCTTTAATATTTATTGAAAGAAAAAAGAAAAAACATACATGCATGCAAGAAAGTCAAAAGACATATATACATAAATGTGTCGTCATTTACCTTGGTCTCAATCATTTTATATTTATGCTTTTCAATTTTTAGCGTGCACAAGTAGATAGTTTTAACAAGTAGACACACGAGTCCTACGTGACACAATACGTGTGGACACAAATTGTCATGTAAGATACTACATAGGACATGAGTGTCTATTTGTTCGACTTTATATAAGTTTATGTTTCTACTTGCACACCCAAACTAACACAATATAAATGTGAGTTGAGGCAGCATATTTATGTATTATGCCCTGATGACATAACTCATAAAACATCACTGAAACATCCACAACATACATGAAGATCAATTATCATCATATTATAATTATATTACCTTGTAACACCATATTAGGAATTTATTTTACCAATCTTTTATATGAATTCATAAAACTAATAAGCTTAAACTCCTAATAACTTTATTTTCTTGAGTTTACATTATATAGTCACTGTAAATTTATCTTACTATATCATAAATTATCTTTACTGTTATAGCAACTATCTTATTTTGAAATTTATTAATCTCATATTTTAAATAGGTTTATCTATACATAAATACCATTTGATCGAATAACCTGCTAGTACAAAAAAATTCTTACACTGACGATGTATATAGCTTAAATACATTTTCCTTATACAAGATCGTCCTCATGTTTCCTCTATTAGTTTAGTACTATGAATGCACTTTGCAACCCATAGGCAAATAACACATGACGAAGGTAACATTACCAAGTGTAAGATATAAATCTAGATAAAATGTCATGAAAATATATGTAAGGTTTAGGATATAATTAAGCTTTTATTAGAACAAGAAAAGTGACAATTAAAGATGGAAAATATATTCTTGAAATTAAATTGATCATGACTAGAAGTAGGGAAATACCCAAATCTTCACTCAAGAGTGGAACACAATCATCTCTGCAAGCTTTTGTTCTAGACCATCCATGCACATGCATGAAACATCACTCTCCTGCATACATTATGAAGAAAAATAACATTATGACACTAAATGATCCATACACTAATAAGGTTTTTCCAACCGCGAATCAGTGGAAAATTTATAGAATATGATTTCCCACTGATCATTTTCTACCATACAAACTCCACTAGGAAAATGCATGGTGAGAAATAGTTGGAAGCTTTCTAATTTTTTTATATAAAACAATTACTATTTTTATTTTATTTTTTGCACAATATCGATTCAGTTAAAATATCAATGAAAATAGTCATTGAACATTTTTCATTGGGAAATTCAGTAGAAAAATAGTGATCTTTTAGTAGTGATATATTTCTCCAACACACTCATGAGTCATGATTATCATCTGTGCTTTCCCCAGCTACGTTGAATTGTGCATCATCCGCGTAATATCAGAGTAGACAAAGGTCTAGAGAGTTAAAATCTCACTTCCACCCATTATTTAAAAAGGAATGGCAAAGTTAGTTGACACAAGAGGGTTGATGAATATGCAAGCGTGATAACTTATACTCCCTTCGTTTCACAAAGAGTGACCTGGTTTGACTTGGCACAAAGTTTTAGAAAATAAGAAGACTTATGAATCTTGTGATCCTAAATTTAAAGTTATGTCAAATGTACTAAATTTCCCTTCAATCTTGTGGCTTTAAACATGCCACGTGGAAAGCCGAAATTAAAATGTTAAAAAAGGTAAGAGATCATTCTTTTTTAAACAGACTAAACAAGAAAGAAGGTCATTCTTTTTGAAACGGAGGGAGTATATATGTTGTTCGATCTAGATCTTCACGAATCTAAGAATTTTTGCTTGCATTCTATTATTTTTCAATAGAATTTTCTTTATCAAAATGATATATTGTGTGAATACTAGGGCACCAACAATTTCTTTGTGCATATATATAAATTGTTGAATCTCCTAATTGACATGTGAGAGAAAATCTAGTCCAAAGTGATTCACAACAGTATTTTCATCCACAAACATTAAACTCGTTTGTGAGGAACGTGTTATATATATAAGTACGTGATCAATCAAACTGTTTAAATTTTTAAATGAGATGCTCATACAAACATATACCTCAAGTTGAATCCTATGGAGTAATCTTTCATCTACTTTGGTTGAGACACAACTAACAACATTGAGTTGTCTCTTCACTAGCTCATCAAATACTCTTGAGAGGGGAACCCTTTCGTTGATCAAAATCTCCACACCATAATCACATAAATTTATTGTCACATAATCACCAAAATGTTTATTCTCCTTGGAAGAACACAAGGCCAAATCTTCAAGTTTTTTTGTCTTTATTTCAAGTTCTTTGATATTATTCTCTAAGCTTTTGATATAATTCACTGCTTCTTGCATGTCATCTGGTAATGAACGCTTTCCCTAATAAAAATTATAACATAAAAAAATAAAATAAAATTGTCTTAATTAGCTCAACACATGACCTAGTTATAATTAGGTTTTATGCAATATGTATATGGAAAATTAAAATTAAGGAAAGTATGTGTGTGTGTATATATATATATATATATATATATATAGGTAATTAAATTCACCTTGATAGATTCATAAGGAAGATGTGATCTAAGAGTAGCATAAAGATTAGACATTTCTTGCCTTCTATGCCTTTCCACATCTCTATGCAAAACTCTCTTCTGAACCAAATTCTTTCTGGTTAAAGAATCTCTTTCTTTATGATCACTTATCGATCCTTTCCTTTTATAGTTAGGATCATTTGTGGCAAGATCTTGATGATGTGGTTGGCATGGAGTAGAGGGAATCTGAATCAATTGTTGTTGATCATGATCTTTGATTTTCTTGGAAGAAAAGATCTCTGAAAGACAGTCCATATGGGAACAAATCTGATTTTGTATTTTTTTAATTGTTTGATTTATTAGTATATAACATTATTGGCAATCTCTTTACAAAAAGTAGAAGATATGTTGGTTAGGGTTTGGGGGGTCTTGTATACTGGAGTTATGTATTATAAACATAGTTGATTTTTTTTGTACTTGTACAAGGATAAAGAAAGTGACCCCTTCAATCTTCATTTTCAATTAGATATTGTTTCAGATATTCACTTTTTTTGTTTCACACTTGGAGAATAAGGAGCTTGATTTTCCTCTATTAAACAATTCAATCTTCATTAATAAGCTTTCTTTATTTAAGGAACCACCTAATTATGTTCCAAAATCAAATTCCTAGGCAGGCTCTACTTTTATTCGTACAACAATAATTCAGTCTAATCTCATAAGTAGAGTTTTAAAAGCTAGAATGAGGTGTACACTGGCCTAATCCCTATCTCTGTAGAGAGGAGTTTCTGAAGACCCTCAATTTAATAAAAATGTTTTTTTTTAATAAAGATTTGAAACGTACAAAAATAAATAAGATATGATGAAAATATCGAAGGAACAAAATATCATGATAGCAAAAATAATAAAGGTCATTTATTTCTGCTAATTTGGCTGAATAATTGTGCATATTCTCCTTATATGTTTATTATGTGTATTAACATGTTGTTTGGGTAATTTAATCTTGTGAGCGGTTACATAGCTTATTTGTTGACTATTTATGAGCAGTACTAGTTGAAAACAAGTATTTTTAAAGGTCATTAATCCTTGTCACTATTTTTTTGGGATACATGTTGGGTATACATTTTTGGTTATACGTACATGTCATTCTTTTATATTCATACTGCACTTGTTGCATTTGTTAGGCGGATCTTGATTCGAATACCAAGTCTACGACCGTGCTAGTAGCAATTGATATGAAAATTTCAAAGTGAGTTGCTTGGATGATCCCACAACACTAGACTTTTTTTTTTAAAATTATTATTTCATCTTTTTGTTTCACATAATATGCATACTTACCTTTATTTTATTCTTAGATGCTCTTGAATCATATCACCAATTTTTGGATTGTATTTATATTATTCCACACTTATGGTTACTCAAGACACCTTTAGTTTATGACCTATAATTATTTTGATCAATGTTTATAACTTTCTACATTGTAATAATGAAATACTAATTATTTAAAATTGAAATTGGTATGTCGTATGCCTATCAAGTTGGAATATAAGTGGCAACATGACTTAGATGATTTTGAATACTGATTTCACGGAACCCTTTGACCTTAACTAGTCAAATTGACACCTCTTTTTAACAAGACTCAAAGAGTCCCTGGCTTAAATCTTCTCCACTACTTTAATTTATGTGTTTCAACTACAATGATATATACAATATGATATTTTATTTATACCTTTTTGAACGGTTTGAAGAAATTATTTGTAAAGTACTTGTTTAATTTGTTGATTATTTGAAAGAGGAAAATAAAATAATTACGAAGGATTCTGTCTTAGGGAAGAAAAAAACTAAACCAAAGGAAGACATTGGTTTTCTCGTTTTATGTTTTTAATAATGGTGTGACATGTTTCTGTTCATGAAATAACATGATTTTTTTATTCAATTGGTCATTATAAGTACCAATGTGTAAAAAATCACTTACTATTTGATTTTGTTAATTGAACATGTTTTTGTAAGTTGTTCAACATGGTCGCAACTAATGTTAAAAAGTAAACCAAACTAAGTTGATTTTGCCTCCCCTAATCATATTTATGAATTAATTGTTAGAGATTTACAACACTTTTTTGATCAAGTTGCATAATTGATGTTTTTTTTTTTTTGGTAAAATAGGAGATTTATAGATTAACTTAGTTCATTACAAGCTTGAGAGGCATTCCCCCACTTGAATAATATTGGTCGTGGTATGACTGCTTGTTTATCCATCAGGGCTTGTAATTGTTCTTACAAAAAAAAAAAAAAAGTTCCTAACGTGTCTATTGCTAATAGTGATGCGACACACACATAAGAACTCCAAAAAGAATGGGGTTCCCCATAGCTCCCTACTTATCTCACTCCTTCGTCATTGCATCTGTCACCTTGTTCAGTTCCCTAAACACATGTGTCATTGTTGCTCCCATCCGCCCCATCAAGTACCTGCATTCAGAAATTTAGTGTGATGTAGGTGACCTTTTGTAATCATATGGACTGTACTAGCTTAGTCTGTTTTTGCTTCAAGAGGTCTTAAGCCATTTTCTTTTTCTTGTCAAAGTCAATGAAGGATTGTTATATTTTCCGCTTAAATTGCATTTATGTGAGCCAACCTTTTTGTGAAGCCGCATATCCACTCTTCATTGTGATTTTTGATCACTCCCCCAAAGACCCCAAGCCCCGGAGAGGTTTCAGTTGAGTCGTTTGTGTTGAGTTGATAAGTGCCTTGAAGTGGGGGTACTCATTGGACAAGGATGTTTTCTTTGTTTCTTGTTATTGTTGTTGTGTCGATCAAGAGGTGGTATTCAATAACACTAGCCGTCATGAGACTTGTTTTGACTGTGTATTTGTTTCCATTAAATACATTGTCGTTTCTTCCTAGCCACAAATGTCATAGGTTGAAAAGGAATATCAATTTCCTTGGTATCCATCTATTGAATAGCTTATCCTTAATGGATCTCCAGGCTTAGTCTATATATGTTGTTTGCTTTCATGCTTGAGGGAACTATCTCTACCTTGGAAGTGTTGTGGAGTGTGAGTTCCCTCCAAAAGGTCCTTGCTATTTAGGGTAGTGAAAGATGATATCTGATAGTCTTTGTTTTGGTGCACACAGTTGTGACATTGTGGGTTGATGTTGATGTATGTTGTGTAGGTAGCCATTAGTGGATAGTCTATTATGTTTGAGGAGCCAAATGAAAAAAAAAATATTTTGTTAAGGATTTTTAGCTTCCAAATCCATCCATATCTTTCTTGTTGGTCTCCCCTTGTCCAACATGTAGTAGGTACTCTTGACAAAATGTGGCCATCTTGGTAAGCCACCAAGTAAGGTTGCCATATTTTTTCCCATTTCGGGGGTAGAAAAGATGTCTTAGATGATGTTGGCGAGGCTCTCTGGTGGGTCGAAGGATAGCACCACCAATTTTCATTCTCCCTCCCCAGGCATTGATGAGGTTTCTTATGGGGTTTAAGTTTGGGATCCAGTTATCCTCATAAAACCTTATTCTTCAGTCATTGTTGGCTATCTATTTTAGATTCATTTTTGCATGCATTTCAGCCCCTCATTACACAGTTTCAGGTCCTTGAAGTTATTTTGGCTTTTATAGTAGGATCTTATTGAAGAAGTACTTGTAGTAGAGTATCTTAGCCTATTCAACTGCTATTGATGGGTAATGTACAATAACGTCATTATCCCATTAAAGTAAGACCCGTTTTTGAAGAAAACACTTGAACTTTGTGGGAATCTTTTTACCCCCAAACAACTTTGAACTGACATTATTACATCATTTTTGAACCAATCCCAATTTTAAAAAACAAGTACCAATCATGCACCAATCAATGTTTGACATGTGTTAATTTAATTAAAAAATATTATTATTTTCATTTTATATTTTTTTTTTCTCTCTCTTACCTTTTAACTTCTTTTTATTTTAACTTAATTTAAAATACACCCCCTTTTCACCCCACCCCTCCACGTTTAGCAGATCCTTTCCCCCATTTTCTTTCTTTCTTCTTTTCTGTGGCAAACTTTTCCTCTTCTTATTGATTTTGTTTTTAAAAGATTAAACTTTTTTCTTGATTTTTTGGGTTGTTAATAACAAAAATTAATTATTCGTTAAGCAAATTCAAAGTATTGAAAATATCATTAATTGATTTCTCTTCTTTTATATAACTTTAAAATTCTAGTGGATAATTTTGAAAAAAATCAATGAATTTCTTAAAAATGAATAGAATCTTGATTGAAATTTGGATAAAGAAAAGCTAAATGATATCTTTTAATTATCTTAAAATTTAATTGGTTTAACAAATTATTCGAAATGTAAATTTTTAGAGTTGAGAATTAAAATATTTGCCCCTCCACTCTTAGAAAAGGGTTATATTTGTCCTTCGTCATACTTTTTTTGATATATTTGCCCCTCCCATCCAACTTTAGGTACGTATTTGCCCTTGAACCGTTAAGTTTCATGTCCTCACTTTTAATAGCAGATGTAGCGCTTATATGGCACGCCTACATGGATATATATATTTTTTCATTAAAAATTTTCTCCTAATTTAATTAGTATACCCAACCTAATTTTATACCCACCCATTTAACCCAACTCCTAATACTTAATTCATTATGTTCTTTAATTGAGAGAGATAGAGAGACAAAGAGCTGGGGATTCTTGATCCATGAAAAAGTCATTATCGAGAGTTAAGCTTGCTTCTTCATCTAGTGATCGAGTCTCGTTCAGGTAAAGTAGGGTACAAAGTGAGAGGTTGATTAGGATGAGAATTGCGTTGTATTTTTCTTGGCAAATCAAAGCATGATTTGTGAAGGGTGAATTCGCAATTGAATTTTGTGCATTTACAAGCAATGCCACAGATCTAATCTAAACAAATTATTTCATTTGTTTCTTGCACTTCAAGAGTTCCAACGCATGAGTGTCAAAAATGCTTTAGTTTATTACTTGATTTGTTACCCCTCTGTTTTCCTCTTCCTCAAGTTCATGATGATGGTGATGGGGAAGGACAACAATTTGGGCAGGACACATTGCTTATGGATATCGAATTCGCAACAGGCACAACTAAATAAGTATTAGGAATTGAGTTTATGGGCTAAGTTGAATGGATATGATAATCAAATTAGGAGGATTTTTTAATGGAAAAGAATATATATATATATATATATATCCATGTAGGCGTGCCACATAAGCGTCACATATGACATTAAAAGTGAAGACATGAGACTTAACGATTCAAGGGTAAATATGTACCTAAAATTGGATGAGAGGGGCAAATATATTAAAAAAGTATGACGAAGGGCAAATATAACCCTTTTCTAAGAGTACAGGGGCAAATATAACCCTTTTCCGTTAAAATAATAGTAGTAAAAGAATGTTGGTAGAGTTGTGACAAAAATGGTGACAATGAAAAAGGTGGAATTCTACCATGATTGCAACTAATTTTTGAAAGAGGGAGAAATAAAGAAGGAAAAAAAAAAAAAAAGAGGAAAAAGAATAAGAAAAAAGGTTAAAACTATCAATCAATAAATAAATAAGAAAATACATTTTATAACAAAATACTCACAAAATTAATATTATAATCATTATTTTAAATTTCATACACTCTCTACGTAGATTGCCAAAAAAGATGTTATAATACCAATGTAAAATTGTTCCAGGGGATAATAGACTTGCAAAGTTCAAATATTTTTTAAAAATAGGTCTTATTTTAATGGGGTAATAATGTATTTTCTATTTTAAATTTAACAAAATTCTCTTTTAGGAGCTTTTATTTATTTTTTAATTTGATTACTCAAATTTATAATTTTAAAATTGAACATGAAGAATGCTTATTATAACAAACCCCTTCTTTATCAATTTAATACGTTTTGACTTTTGATCCTAAATTTATTTATTGAACAAGTAGTGATTAACACCCCGTTTAGATGGTTGTTACTTGTTGTATTGTATTGTATTGTTAGTGTAAATACAATATTTGTTTTGATTGTTACTTAAATTTTACTATTGTATAGTATCGTTTAAATCCATGTTAGGTAACAGCGAAAAGATCTATTTTATGTAACGATCTATTTGGTGTGATCATGTTATTATCTTAATATTTTCTTTTTATTTTTTTTATTTTTTATTTAATAATTATATTTTATCTTTTACCCTACTTTTTTTTATTATAAATCTACCTTGTACCCTACTTTTTTGATAAATTTATCATTCAAATTATATAACAATCGAAAATAATACAATTTATCCAAATATTATATACATTAAAATAATATAGTATGATATAATACAATACAATATGATGGGATATGAAACAATATTTAACCACCAAACAAAGGGTAAAAGTTTGAAAACATCCATTTACAAGGTCATTGAGTAATGTAAATTTCATGGCTAATTGACAGAGTTGGGTGAAGTCAAGCTCGAAGACAAAATTAATTACGGCCCATATATGCTTCTTCTTCTTCTTCTTCACCGAAGCTATTAAACATTCAATTTTTTCTTCAATTATCTTCAAAGTTGACCACAAAATCCATGGCGCATTTGCTAGGAGGATTAGCTACACCTTTTCTCTGCAAACCCATTTCTGCTTCTTCTTCTTCCAACTACAATTACACATCCGCTTCATCTTTTGATTCTCTCTACATTAAACGCGCAGCCGAGTTAGCTGACAAATCGGCCGGATTTACGGCTCCTCATCCTAATTTCGGCTGCGTTATCGCTGTTCCAAATGGTGGAGGTACGGTGGTCGGAGAAGGTTACTTGTACGCCGAAGGGACAATTCCGGCGGAAGTGCAGGCTGTTGAAGCCGCTGGCGAGCAGTGTCGAGATGCTACTGCTTATCTTAATATGGAACCTGGAGACTGTCACTGTGATAGTAGTGCCGTTTCCGCCCTAATCAAGGTATGTTTATTATTCAATTTGATAATGTATTCAATTCAACAAAACAAGTTTGTTTATTTAGCTGTCCTTGATACAGATATCGTCTCTATACCATGTAAAATTGGATTGGTAAAGTTAGATCTCTTTTTGTTTGTTTGTTTGTTTTTTTGTGAGAATTGAGAAAAGGCACTCAAAGATACCAGCATATACTACAAGTATACAAAATGAATTTTCTTCAAAGAATTCACAGACATAAAGACATTTACTAGTTTACTTTGCTGTATTTTACTGCACAAGATCCCAATTGCATCTCTTACTTAAAGAAACATATATGTTTTAAGGAGCATGGTACTGTAATGCATTCTTGTTGGGACTTGGGAGGAGAAGTTCATGTAACACGCAAAAGATTCATCTATTTCACCATCTTGTTAGACAGGAAGATTGATTGCAAAAGTTGATAATATATGCATGCTTTTGTTTTTAAGTTTAGCAGGAAATGCAATTGATGCATCTTTGTTAGGCAGGGATTAGTAGAGTTGTTGTTGGGATGCGGCATCCGCTGCAACACCTTCGTGGCAATGCCATTCACGCATTGAGGGGTGAAGGTCTTCAAGTTGATGTGCTAGGGGAAGATACACAGAATAAGACTATTGAGGTAATCTAATATGTAGTACATCCTGGATGATGCAGTTGATGGGCTTCTGTGTAGCAAATTAACTGTTGTAAGCTCTCAATTCTTAGTTCTGGAGCAATAAAACATTCTACATGGAAAGAAATAAAACATAGCGCTAACTGCACTTTTGATTTTCTTCATCACATGTGTCCTTGTTTTTGCCTTGCAGTTATGGTGAATATATATATATCTGCTTCTCATATTTGATAAAATTAGAAGTCTCAATAACGACCAAAAATAAATAAGTACCACATTGATGGTATGGTGCTAAATATTTTTACAAAACCCATATACTCATTTTGCTACCTTTAGAAGAAATATTTAGCTAAATACTCCCTCTGTCCAATAATACTTGTCCACTATTGACTTTACACATTTCTTAAGAAACTATAAATAGAAGGGTAATTTTATTATATCACCCTTTGAATATAATAAATATCATGTATCCCAAAATAATATCGTGGACAACTATTGTTGGACGGAGGGAGTAGCTTTTATGGTTCCCTGGAATTTAAAAAATTCTATAAAAGTTGCATGTTATCATCTTCGAAATGAATTATACCATTCATGCATGTTTACATCTGATTATTAGCATTTATATTAAATCACCACAAATTATATGCTAATTTCAACTTGTCTGATTCAGACTCCTTGCTAGATACCAAGAATTATCACTAAGTAAAATTGCAAAGAAAATTATGGTATTTAAGTGGGCCTGAGACTTAATTCAAGTACAGGATTCTCGTTGCTGTGTCACATAGGTCACACCAGAAATCGAGCATATTGTGTCAGTTTTCATCCCTCCATGTTTATCCATTCTTCAGTCCTGGAAATATCAGTGTCAACGGTTTGGAATGCAAGAATTTGTTAATTGAAGCAGTATTTAGTTCATCCTTGCAATTTTCTAGTGTCAAATATTTTTCTTTATCTTTTATCTTTTGGGATCAAGTAAGGGTACATTTTATTTACAAAAGTACCAGGTACAAAGGTCTGACTGTTGCTTCTTTGACAAATTAAGGAGTCCTTGAAGTTCAACTTGGTATTAACATCCTTTATGAAATCTGTTTTACACCAAAAAGCCCAAGACTATAAAAACATCTCTATTTAGTGTTGGGGACAGTTTCCTCTGTCTTCAAAACATCTGGAGTTGAGCATTTTCCAGACTGCCCGAAAAATGCAAGCAGGAAGGTTTTCTTATATTCTTTGATCCTCTTATTGATTGTTTGACCTTGCCAGTAAAAGCATCTCCTTTATTGTTCTTGACATGGCTCCCTGTACTCCTAGAGGGATCCACAAAAAATACTCCAAGTGGGACACCTGAAAGTGCAATGTAACTACACATGGTATGGGGATTCATTTTAGCTCTCATTGAGGAAGCACCTTCTGCATATGTTAGTTCCTCTTCTTTGCCGACTGTCCTGGGCTAGACAAGTTCCATTTATAGCTACTACATTAAGCAAGTTTCTCTGGGTCCTTTGTGTTTCCATTTTGCTGATCTTGGCCAACTTTCCTCTTCTTTGCTCTGCCCTTCTAGCTGATCTGACTTTGAATTATCCACCCTTCTCCTTAGTCCATAATAGTGCATTTTGGGATTTGAGGTACTCTTTGGAAATTGCTGATTCAGCTAGAAACTCGACATACAGTCAACCTCCCAATCCAATAAACTTCTTCTAAATCTGATACTCCAAGTTGTTCCTTCTCTCAATTCTGCAAACTGCCTCTTTATTGGCTGCTCTGGCATGTAGCTTGGGTATGCTAACTTTAAAGCTTCTGTTCAAGCTGCTCATCTTCCATAAATTTTGTTTTCTTTCTCTCCCAATTTTAAGGTTTATGAGGTCAAAGAATTCATTCCACATATTTCTGATGTATTTCCAGACTGCTACACAATAAGAAGTATTCACTGATTAAATATAATCAATTCTATCGAAAGACTTGTAAATTTTTTGAATTCAAGCAAACTTAGCTAAAGTTAGGGGACAATGAAAGAAAACGATCTATATAGCAATACCAATTAGTAGGTAATATGTCTTAAATTATGTTAGTAACATTTACTTTTGAGTCCTATTCTTTCCAGCAGTTTTTTTTAGCTCTATGTGAGGTTTGTATATCATTATAAAATGTAGAGAATCTCTAGTACTTTTTATTTTTGTTTGTATTTTGTATAATGTTGGCCTGAGAATAATTCAAATGGAGAAACATGGTCAGTGATGATTCATATAGTTAATTCCTACTCATTTTTGGTGAAGGTGGAGTAGTTGTTTGTATCAATGGTAGTCCAAAGTGGTTATTTGCATCCACTAGAGGTTTGATCCCAACTTGCTTTTGTGTGTCAATTGTCTTGCTTGCCCTTCTTAAGAATATATTTCAAAAGAAACACACTAGAAAAATATCAAAGCTGTTGATATAAACTATTTGACATAAATTACTAATGGGTCTAGCATAATATTATAGTACATTCTCAAAAAATTTATGTGCGTTTTATGCATCACTATGAATTGCTTAAAGCTTAATTTTTGACTGACTCATTATCCCTGGACTCAAGGATTAAGAAATAGTGATGTATCAGGGGCTGAGTGTACCTTCCGCTCAGGAACAAGAAATGGAGCTATTAAGTTAAGGTGCCGCTTTCCTTTTTCTAGCCCGTCTTTGGGTTCCCTATCGATGCATGTATGCCTTTGTCGAAGAAAGAGGGGGAATCACAAGAAATTTTCATACAACTAGGCCTAATTCCTTCGATGAATCATTCGAGAACGAATTTTGCGAGACTAATCTAATCTTATTCAACCCTAGATGGGAATTAGGGCGAAGCCTGGGGCGGTCTCTGCCTTCTTAACACGTGGCACACCAACTTGAAGTTTGGTTACCGGCGAAGGCTTCCAAAGGCGACCAGCTTTCCATACTAGTTGTTACCTTACGCTGCCATTTTTCCAATATTATTGAATAGCATGGCCTGGGGCTAAGATAACTCGTGCTAGGAAGCATTACTCCTCTTTTCATTCCAAATTCAAGAATACGATTGATACGATTAATTGGTCTGTGCGCCTCTCTTATTACTTTTTTGTATCCCCCTGTTCTTCGGATACAATTCGATCCTTCTACGGCCAAATCTCAATTTGTGGAAAGCCTTCAATGGCTTCCTTATGAAAACATCAATTTTTATTTGGGTCTCGAGACACTTCAAGATACATTACCTGTTTAGTGTTTGCATTGTTCAGATGAGTTTTAGATCTTCACTGAAATAAATGAGAATTTTTTTCTGCAAAACTTTGAGTAGAAGAAGAAAAAGAAATCTAAATTCAATGTACTGTAACTACTATTAATGCGTTTACTGTTACTTTGATAAATCAATCTTTTTCATGGGAAGAATTTCGCATTGTAGAGCTAATTCTTACGTTCTACAACTTCTGCTATGTAGAGCTAATACTTACATTATGTAATTTTCAGGATGCTATCAAATCTTGCCTTCTTGTCAATGCTCCTTTACTATATAGAGCTGCCTGTCAAGTCCCATTCTCTGTTCTCAAGTATGCAATGACACTTGATGGTGAGCGCATAGCCTATGATGTTGCAACAACATTGTTATGGTAACAAATCACAAGCTTCATTAACAAATTTGACAATCACCATATTTTGTGTACACAGGGAAAATTGCTGCTAGTTCTGGTCATGCTTCATGGATCAGTAGCAAAAAGTCAAGAACTCGAGTTTTTGAAATGCGGGGTAGAAGTGATGCTGTTATTGTTGGAGGAAATACTGTGCGCAAAGACAGTATGACTCTTCTCGTTCCTCCATAAATGTCCTGAATGCTAGGAATATCCAGTCAACTTTATTAGAGATACTCAAAATGGCTTTATGCTTCTTGATTTTGATCAGATATCTCAGATATTTTACTGCTGCTTTACTTTTGATTTTGGGTTCTAGATCCACGTTTGACGGTTAGACATGGAGGTGACCATCTGCCCCGGCGTATTGTATTATCTCAAACTCTTGACCTTCCAGAAGAAGCACATCTTTGGAATGTTTCTGAGGTCCCCACTATAGTTGCTACACAAAGAGGTGCAAGGAGAAGTTTCCAGAGATTGCTTGCATCCAAAGGCGTTGAAGTGGTGGAATTTGATATTTTAGATCCTAGAGATGTTATGGGGTACTTATATGATCGTGGTTACCTATCCGTTTTGTGGGAGTGTGGAGGGACACTGGCTGCATCTGCTATTTCTTCTGGGGTCATACACAAGGTATACCCTCATTATCTTTTCTTGCTATTTATTTTGAATCTCCTGCTGAGCTGTTATTACTTGTCAGGAAGATATGTTTTTTTCTCTTAAATTTCTGAAATGGGAAGTATACAACTGAAAGTCTTAACTTTGATTTTCTATTTTAACCTATTAAGAAGTTTTTGTTCTTTTCAAGTTACACCAGTGAATGACAGTAGCTGCCTGATTCAGCGGCTTTTTACTTCAGAACAATCCAAATGGAGGATAGATACTTGTCTAATTCTTCTGTTTATAAACTAAATAAGGGCATCAGTCTGACTTGTCGAATGCACATACTCATTTTGATTCACTCTATTATTTCTGGTACTGTCAAAATTTTCAGCAATGCTCAGAGAATAGTATATCAAACACCCAGGGGTTCATGTTTCTTCCTTCCTTTGTTTACAGTATCACTCTTTAGTCTTTATGGTGTTCTTCATCTTATTGACAATTCAGCAGTCCTGTTTGTTGGCAGCTCTTCTAGTTGACTCTGTAATTAAACAAATTTTTGTCTGCTCTACTGGTTTGCATATGGAGAGAAATTTTTGTTTTTGTATTGCAGTTATATATGTCAAACCTTACTGCAGGTACATGCATTTGTCGCTCCCAAAATTATAGGTGGGAAAAATGCACCGTCTCCAGTTGGGGAACTTGGAATGGTAGAGATGACTCAGGCTCTGGAACTAATTGATGTTTGCTATGAGCAGGTTTGATAGGCCTCTCCTTTAAATTTTCGGATTATGTGCATAGTAGATGCTTGTCTTGCTGTTACTTATCCTCAACCATCCCCCTTCACTCCAACAAAACAAAAGAGGGAAAGAGAAATGCATGTAGTGCTGTCTGGTCTGGCTTAATCCTTAATTATGTATTGTGTGTACAAGTTACAAACTGTGCATTTCTCTCTTTTTGGCCTTATCCAAATTTCTGGTGTTTTCTTATTTGAGTGTAGTTCGTTGTCTTAAGTCCTGGTATCCTTTCTGATAAATCCACTGAAGTATAAAAAAACCTTGGTTTTTCTCAAAGTTCAATTAGATTCCCTTTTATAGATGCTAATTACACTTAGTCGTTGAATGTTGTTGAATATCTTACTAATCATGTCTAAGCAGCATTCTGTAATAGTTTTCCTTACTTTCTCTTCTGAAACCCCATTGTGGGTTGTAAGTAGGAGTGTCAATGGTACGGTTCGGTCGGTTGTTTTTTAAAAATTATATCATCCCAAATTTTCGGTTATTTTATAATAAATAACGAAAATTAGATTTTTTAAAACCATCCCAATCATATCGGTTTCTCATCGGTATCGGTATGGTTCGGTTAACTTTCGGGTTTTTTTTACTTTTGAAATATCACGTCAAAATATACTACTATTAAAATATTTCTTTCGCAAATATGTTCTTGAAGCACTTTAATTCTTCATCAAGAAGTCAAGAATGTAAAACCTTGTTGCCGTATTGTTTAATCTTAAACATTTAATAGGAGTGTTTGCATAGGTTTTGTTGTATTGTTTGATAGAGTGTCTATTACAATATCTTTTATTTTTAAACTTAATTAAGTAATGGTTAATTAAAGAGTAAAGACCCAAAATTGTCTAGTCACATAGGCTTGGGATCTAGGTTATATTTATATTTAAAAATTATTATAAAATATATTTATATATTAAATTTAACATATTGTTAATATATAAAATATATTTACATGTAAGGTTATTCGGTTCGGTTCGGGAATTTTTCAGTTTTTTTCATAAATTAAAAAAACCATCCCAATTGTTCGGGACGGTTATACACTTAAATAAAAGTCCACGATTTTATTGAAAAAATAACAAAAATCAGTTCGGTTCGGTTGGTTTTTCATATTCTTTTGACACCCCTAGTTGTAAGTTGCCTATTTACAATGGAAGGAATAAAAAAAGTCTTCCTGATACGCAGAATAACCTCCTCGACAAGCTGTATGCAGAAGATTTTTTTAATTTTGAGGCTAGCAACATGTATCTTTTATATATAAATTTAAAAAGTAGCACCATAACAGTGCTATCAGTAATTACAAAAACCACCCAAACTTGTGTGTAGAAGTGGAACACAAAAATTGGTGTTTCACCTTTCCTAAGAAGATGAGTCACTCCTATAGTCCTTTTAGGTTTCTAAGTTCTAGCAAACAAAGAAATTTGTATAAGTTTTCATGTTGGTGGAAGACTCTGCATGTGGGAGCTTCACAAAGTAGAACGATATCAAACTCAAATAAAGCAGAAGGCTGCAGTAGGTTAATGGCTAGTCTGACGTAGTCTAAGGTTTAATGAATCATTTGAACTGAATAGGCACAATGTACTCAAAGGATTCATGTAGCTGACCTTAACTAATTTGTGATTGAGGCATAGAAGATTATTTATGTTGATTTCTTACCTTGAAGGGAACTTTAGCTTTCACAATGGAAGAAGCTAAAGAAAAAGTAGTCAGAATTTCTGCATTCCTTAAAAGGATAAGTAGGAATTGCAGGAAAAATTACTTATTCCCATGTTGCTTCTATCTCTTTCAAATAAATAAAATAAAAATTGCTTAGGTTAGAACTCAGTTAGGTTCCTCATTCAATATCTATGTGCCCAATGCCTGCATTCCAATTACACTACCTTTCTTTCTCTATTTCTCCTTCACTTGGTATTGCTCACATTCATCTCTTGTTAGTGCATATGCTCTCAAGTTAAGGATTTTGCTTAGGTGTTTCCAGGCGGAAACTTCCACAATCTATCTGCCATTCCAAATCCTTAAACTCGTTTTAGTTACTGTTGGTCTGCTAATAAATCTGTTTATTGAGGGTCGCACATTGCACGATGTAGGTACTGGGTCTGAAAAGCAGATATTACTTCCTTGGGCTAGCCTTAACTAAGTACATTTTACTTTCGAACAATGTTTCGCATCCTGTATCACTATGGTAATCTGTCAAGGCTGGTAAAAAACAAAGGTCTCTATGCCATTAATATCTCATTACTGATGTACCGAAATGCTAAAATAATTTTTCACCTTATAGCAATAAGATGGTCCAACACCACATGACAATTTTTTGTTCATCTTTGTGTTTCTTTTACTTAGTAGAATTGTAAAGTATGCAATAATTGCTAAAAGTTGTATTGCCTTTCAATTGCTCTATTATGAAGGATCTTCAACGTCATTCTCTGATATCATTTCTTTGGTGAAGCGGCAGGTAGGGGTTAGCTACTAACCACTTTCAAGAAATGAAACAAGATAAACTGAAACCTTGTTGACCCTTTGGACTGTTTCCCCCTCTTCTGACTTACCTTTTAATCATGGCTAGTTTTTCTGTGAGTTAATTTTTAAACTCTGAAGTCGTATGGATATGCAGATTGGACCCGACATACTTGTTAGTGGGTTTCTGCAACCAGTTCCTGACCTGACACCTACTATTCCATCAGTACAAGAAACTTCAGCCATTGATCCTACCATTTCTCCTTATGAATCAAGCATCATATTCTTTTACAAGACATGGGATCCATATGGTGCCTTCTCAAACTTTTCGCTCCATCCAATTCAGATGCCTGATGAAAATGAAGAACTTGTCACCTGGTCCAGTGTAGAGCATTATTACCAGGTTATTTCCTTGAAAAACTTGAAGATAAAACTTCATTATTTGCAGCATCTTTCAGGCATTTGACAAATAATTCTTTGATTGAAGGCACAAAAGTTTGTTGGGGTATCTGATCCTGTAGCTAAAAGCTGTATTGAAGAATTAAAATGTGCAAAGAGCCCCGAGGAAGCAGCACGGATTGGAAGGAGAATACAGAGGCAGCAACCTAATCTGGTAATTCTTTACATTCTTGTTACAACATTACCCCTTTGCTTCTCCATGAACTATCCTTTTTTTCATGGTTCCTTCTTTGCAAGGCTGTTTTATTCATGTGTTCAGAAAGCATAAGCATGCCCCTTAACTAGATAGCAGAATATGATCAATTGTATTGTAAATGCTTGATCATAAATGGGTGAGGTCAGAAGCTATCTACTCCATATCAAACGGTATCTCCAAAGTGGCTTAGCACATGCGGATTCAGGATTTGAAGTTCATGAGTTCTTATAACAATCTCACATTAATATACAATAGTAACTGGTTCACAGTCAAATATTATAGATATTTTAGTAGATTTCTTAATACATATAGAAGGTTTGGCCAAAAGCTAATGGGTTCACGTGAGCTTGTAGACGACTCTCTTGATCCTCCCTCTGTAGTTTAGTAAGCCAAAATAAATAAATTAAAACCCAACAGGCAGTTCTTTTTTTTTTTTTTTTGGGTAATTATGAAGTAAAACTAGTTTTATTTAAACAACACAATTAACAAATGAGAAAATAGTAGTTTTGAAATGGTTGCTGGCAGCCAGCAGATCCCCAGTAATACTGAAGGGGTGTTGATTATCAAACCTATTCAGTTGTCTTAAAAAATAATTGACAATTTATTATGTTTCAAACTTTAGGATTTCATTGGTTCATAAAAGTAAACATGAAACTAATCAAAGATATTGAGAAGAAAGATATGTTGATAAAAAGAATTTGATGAGCCATGGTGGATCGAGATACCTAGATTGAGTTACCTAGTTCTCGTTGTTGGTGGGAAGTGACAAGTATCCAGTGTAATTAGTCGAGGTGCGCACAGACCTGGCCACCACAGTTATCAAAAAAGATATTAGTTTTTGATGAATTCATTTTGCAACCTCAAACTCAAAATAAATACAGGAAAACCTTCGTATTTTGATTTACTTGTTCCTGAAAATATTTTATGGTCTGGACATCGTAGAGAATTGAGTCTATGCACAATCCCAGGATCTAGGGCGAGGTAAGTTCGATTCCAGAAAGTGTGCTTCAAAGAAGTAGTTAAGTTGAAATGTTGGTAGCAGTATTAAGCAGAGGAGACTTTGGAAGTATTGCCTGTGTGCAACAAAGAGCTGTAGTTCAGTAGCAAACATTACCTTAGGATGCTACACTCGTAAGTTCTTAATGAATTTTGGTTCTAAATCCATTGTTAATTCCAGCAATTTTACGAAATTGGGCCATGGATGATCCATCTTAATCCAACCCTCTGATGCAAGCAAGAAATACTTGGTCTTTACAATTTAGGCTATATTGGTTCTGCACCGCACTCTTTTTGCCTGCTCGCAATTGGACCTTTTTATCCCTGTATTAATGGTCCATAGTGTATAATGCAGTAAGCGTCTAACTTCTGTTCATTTCCCTCTTGTTTCTGTGTGTTCCAGGTAAGACCAGACTGGGAATCTGTCAAGATTGACGTCATGTACAAGGCCTTAAAATGCAAGTTCACGACATACCCCTATTTAAACTCTTTGTTGCTCTCAACGGCGGGCTCTGTTCTGGTGGAGGGTTCACCACATGATCTATTCTGGGGAGGAGGTCGAGACGGAGAAGGCCTTAACTATCTTGGACGATTGCTAATGAAGTTGAGATCTGAACTCTTAGATGACTCTTCAACAAGTCAAAAATCTTGGCTTCCTCTAACATCAGAAAGTAATTAGTAGTGATGTTTCTCATTTCTGTCCTAACAATGTTAGGCTAATGTTGTAATCTACTAATAAAACTAAGCCTCTTGACACGCATTGAACGTGTATATCGAGTTTTGTAATACATATTTATCTAACACAATATCAATATTGTTTAAAAAAAGTCGAATAAATAATTATAAATGAAAGAATAATGTGCACGTTCCTGTGAAAAATTGATTGTGAGTGGCCATATCTACTTTGCAGTGGTTTTCCAACTGACAAGGCTAGTGAAAATCTATCCATAATACTAATTTCTTCCTCTGGATCAAATGAAGGATTCCATTTTAGGGTGTGTATTGGGTATGGCCAGTTCATGGATGTAATATAGAAAACAAGTTTAATTTTGATAGGAGGTTAACATAATCTTTTAGTAGTGTAGCTCAAATCAAAACATATCTAGGGTGTGGTAGTCGCGGTTGTTCAGGGATTCAGTGACGCTGCATAGGTCATGGTTTGGGCATAGGATTGTGGAATTGTAAAATGTACTAATAAAACATAAATCAATTTAACTACTACTAACCTCATATCTGCATAGGTCATGGTTTGGGCGTAGGGTTGTGAAACTGTGAAATGCACTAATAAAACATAAATCAAGTAAACTACTAGTAACTCTTTGAGGTTCAAACTTGGTCATGCTTAGAAGAATGATAGTTTGATTCGCACGGCAAACCAATGAGCAAACAAGCTCGCTTGTTTAAGTCGTGTCATTAATATTTTTTCAATAATATTCTTATTTTTTCAGTTTCTTTTATATATATATATATATATATATATATATATATATATATATATATACTAATTGTGATGTTGTGATCACGTGTGACATGTTTCATGTGAGTGTTACGTTTGGGTAAGATTGTGAGTTCATACTATCTTATAAATGGGATTAAAATTGAACTTACTTGCTCTATTAAATGGGGTTGCTTATGCATATTTTCTATAATTGGAGTGTTATTAAGGCTAAGGTATTAGATGAGAGCTTGAGGGGGAATAGTAGACAAGTTAGCAGAGTTAGTAATGATCTTGTATTCGAAAAATCTCTTTGTGATAAAAAGGATTAAGCTATGATCTGATATGAGGTGGAATGTCCTAGATGGGGGAGTTGTCAAATAAAGGAGGTGGAGACACTTGAGATAGAGTGTATGAATTCCAAGGTAAATCTACTTGTAGTAAGAGTGGTGACTTGGTGGATCGGGATTCTAATTTTATTTCCAAGTTTCAGTTTTTCTTGATTATTTTGTGATATTTTGTGGAGGATTCAGGTCAAGCGATGATGCCTACCAGTTGTGTTTGTACTGATACTATTCTTGTTATGCCGCTTGACAATGTCTTCCTGCAGGACTCAATGATGTTTCTTAGGTTAAGATGATGATAATCTCCGATAGCGTTCACTCCTTTTGTTCTCATGGTGGAAGCTATGCCTTATTTTCTTTCATAAATAGTACTTTTTAGAAGTTCTTGTGCCTATTTAGACTAGTTTCTTGGGGAAAGGATCAATGTATTTTTCTTACAAATGTGTTTTAGTTTTGACAAAATGTGAGTATTCATATATTTAAATAAAGCGATTAGTTTATAACTGTTTACTTCCTCATTGCATGTTTTAAATTGGGAACAAGGGTTTTCCTATCTAGGTGTTAGAGTAGATGCCCACACGGCCCAGTGGATTGGGTCATGACACATTTAAGAGACTTACTTAACATTAAACAATTCTATTTTCTAATGTTGGCATTGAATATTCAGGTAGGCATGGGTCTTATCTCGGCGCATATCTTTTGTTATTAAAGGCTTCATAGACGAGTCAATTTAGTTATAGTTTCAGTTTTTTTTTTTTTTTTACAAACATCTCTTACTTTAGACTTATTATTTATAAAGTATTGGAGTTATTTTCTGCAATAGTTGCATGTCCATTTTTAAAATAGTTTTCACATAGTTGTTATAGTCTACAATATGTTGTAAGACAAGTCAATGGTTAGTTTGGGACAAAAAATAAATCAGAGTTCCGGCCACAATCGTGGTGTAGACTCGAGGAGTGACAATACTGATGATAATTAATAACATATTTCGTACATACTTATTCTCTCCCCCTTATATTAGAAAAATTGACATGTATCTCAATCTACTTCAGAGAATTCATCTTTGTGCATCATGGTATACTGTAATCATATGTCACATATCAAAAGCTATTAGATGAAAAATATTTGGTTCCTAACCCTAAATCAATTGAAAGGAGAATATTAATCACAATTTATTGATGTAATGCATATAAGTGTTCTTGTATCCATTATATTATATTTCAGACCAACACATGAAGCTTTGTTCTCATAAGCAATAGTTCAGATCAACCATATCAAATATTATTAATTAAAATCATAGCAATACATGATTGTAGCATCATTGAAATAAATTATTTAAAAAAAAATCAATACCTTAATAATATAAATTTGAATACTAGAGTCTTCACCAATATATCTATAAGTAATAACCTAGCATGATTCAACTATAATTTGAATTTTTCAAACTTCACACTCCAAAAGATTCACGTCCCAGTGAGGATGAAGCTCCATTTTTTAATTGGTTCAAATGATGGCACATTTTGGAACTAGTGTCACGTAACCAAGCTTCAAATATGATTTGTTCATCTGCATTGAGCTGCTCAATTGACTCCCACCAACCTTTTTGTCGCATTTCTGCCATTTGATCATAAAAAGTTGTTCGAGCAATCGCAGCATCTTCTATAGCATCAAGTTCTTCAAGCCTGTTTTTGAGTTGAATCACTTTATTTCGAGCAATAGTCGTGTCTAAATGAATACCTTGGCTTAACTGCATATCAGGATTCTGAAAACGAGAAACAATTGCATCAGCAGTAGGGTGAAAAAATGAGTGTGGCTTACCAGCAGGGGAAATCATCATTATTCCAATGTCAACATCGCGTGCATAACGAGTTCACTAGCTTTTTTGAACAAACCCTCCCGACGCTTTGAAAATGTGGTAAGCAGGGCATTCTTATTTTCTATTTTTTGCATTGGTATCTTTTGACGCCCTTTAGTCTTCTTTCTCTCCATGGCTAAATTCATAAGCAGATTGATGAAAAGATAGTTGATTAAACGTCTTTGATACTTATAAAAAAAAAAGATATCACACCTATTTATATACTGCAAAAATTAAATTTTTAGTCAAATAATTTTTTTATCATATAGAAAATTAGGAATGTCATTAAATTTTATGCTTTAAATATATTTTGTATGCCAACAACATTATTAAAATATAAAATATTAAGTTAAATATCTAATTTTTTTATCATATAGAAAATTAGGAATGTCATTAAATTGTATGCTTTAAATATATTTTGTATGCCAACAACATTATTAAAATATAAAATATTAAGTTAAATATCTAAATATTTTCATATACTCATGAAATTTGTTAAGTTAAAGTTAAAAAATATGAATATAATTGGAAGAAAGATAAAATGTACACCAAAATCTTTTAAATCTAAAGCTTAAACTATAATAGGAAAATATCTTAATAGAAAGTGTACAACAAAATCTTTTAATTCTAAAGCTTAAACTATAATAGGAAAATATCTTAATGCTCTTTCATAAATTAGTCAAGTCTAAATAGACAATAAAAATAAGTGATTATAATTAGAAATAATATAAAATACAGACCAAAATAATTTAAAATTTAAAATTTATTTAAATTAATCATATGCATTAACATCAAATAAATATTAACTTGAATAAGATCCAAAAATCTAACTTTAATAGAAAAATATTTTAAATAAAATACAATTATAAGATAATATAATGAAATTGATAATTTGTTACAAAAAGGCTTAATAAAACCTTCAAAATCACCTTGGTCTTGTACGACATTTTATGTTAACAATGCTGCAGAAAGAGAACGAGGTGTCCCTAGGTTGGTAATCAATTATAAATCATTAAACAAATATTTAAAATGGATTAGGTATCCTATTCCAAATAAAAGAGATTTATTATCAAGATTATATGATGCCAATATATTCTTGAAATTTGATTTAAAATCAGATTATTGGCAGATCCAAATATATCTTTAGGTGCCAAATATTGTTTTTATTAGACTAGGCAACAGAAATGAGTTGTAATGTCATTGTCTTCATGAGCTTCTTTAGCAATTAAGACAACTTTCATTATAGTTTGTTTTGATTTTTCCAGTTACTAGTAAAGAGATTGAGAATCAAAGCAAACTTCACAGATATCTTATTCAATCATAACATCAACTTAAATACGATAAGATGTAACTAACTTGACTAATTCTAAGGGACTACTCTAACAAACTTAGCTAAATTTAAGGAACTACTTTAACAACTTAATCTAATCAAATTATATCTACTCTAACAACTTGATAAGAATTGATAACCGATTACTGAGTATCCCAATACACCCCCTCAAGTTAGGTGTGGTGCAACAACGCCTAACTTGGATAAACACCGAAGGAAAGCAGGTTTGGGCAGCGGCTTTGTGAGAGTGTCAGCAATTTGATCCACGGCAGGAAGATATTTGACTATCACTCTACCAGAGTTCACACTGTTGCGGAGGTAATGAAAGTCTACTGCAATGTGCTTCATCTTAGTGTGGAAGACCGGGTTTTTGCTGAGATATGAAACACCAATGTTATCGCAAAAAATGCTTGGTGTTTGCGAGATTGGATATCGTAACTCATTCAATAGGTTGTGGACCCAAGTAATTTCAGAGAGTGCATTGGCGACCGATTTGTATTCTGCTTCAGTAGAAGATCGAGCAACTGACTGTTGCTTCTTAGAGGACCAACAAATAGGATTTGGTCCTAAGAAGAGTATGTAACCAGAGGTGGAGATTCTGTCACATGGATCACCTGCCCAATCTGCATCGGCGTACATATATAGATTACTATCAGAGTGGCTAGAGATTTGCAGACACGATGTTGATGATGCTTTGAGATATCTAAGAACCCGTTTGACTGCTTTCCAGTGTTCCAGACTTGGTGATTGCATAAACTGGGATAGTTTGTTAACTGCAAATGCAATATCCAGACGCGTGAAAGATAAATATTGCAACTTACCAAGAGTGCGTCGATACAAGGTTGCATCGGCAGGAGGGGAACCATCGCCTGCTTTTGGTGGTGAACTGGAGCACATAGGTGTCGTAACTCCTTTACAGTCGGCCATATCCACATCTGAGAGAATCTCAAGTATGTATCTGGACTGTGATAAGATAATCCCATTTGGAACATGTTTGACTTCAATTCCCAAAAAATAGTTGAGTTCACCAAGGTTCTTTAGGGAGAACTTGTAGGCCAGAGAGTTGATGACATATGCGATCAAGGTTGGGTAATTCCCAGTAATGAGGATATACCAGAATATACATCGTGACAGTTTCAGATGTGAAGATAAACAGAGAAGCATTTGATTCAGACTTAACAAATCCAATTTTAGTCAAGTGAGATTTGAGAGCTTCATACCAGGCACATGGAGCTTGTTTTAGGCCATAAATGGCCTTATTGAGACGGCATACATGATTGGGAAAATCAGAGTTGACATAGCCTTTCGGCTGAGCCATGAATGCTTGCTCCTGTAAGTTACCTTGCAAAAATGCATTGTTAACGTCAAGTTGCTAAACCTTCCAGTTATTTTGGATTGCAATGGAAAGAACAATGAGAATGGTGGTTGGTTTGACAACCGGACTGAAAGTTTCATGAAAGTCCAATCCTGGACATTGTGTAAAATCTTTTGCTACTAATCGCGCCTTGTACCTGTCAATAGAACCATCAGCTTTTCTTTCAATTCGAAATAACCACTTACAATCGACAATATTACTCATCGGGTCTCGTGGTACTAGTTCCCAAGTATGATTTTTCATTAAGGCTTCATATTCTAGATTCATAGCATTCTGCCATTCAGTGTGCTTGACGGCTTGTTTAAAGGTATTTGGAGTGGGAGAGAGATAAGCCAAAAAACTGAAGTGTTTCTTTGGTGTGAATATATTATTTTTGGACCTTGTGACTACACCGGAAGGTGGAGGGGCAGTGGTTGGCGGCATTATTGCTGAAGGGGGCGATGGCTGCTGTTGGGTTGGGGAAGGGCTGGAAGCGGGAGGAGTTGCTGTTGGCGGCAGAATGGCTGTAGGAGGGGAATCGGGTGAAGAGGAAGAGATATTGGGGTTGGTATTGTTAAATAGGGAAGGAGTTTGAGAAGTGATAGGAAGCATACCTGATGAAGTGGAGACTGCTGGTAGTTGCCTTGCAATTGTGGACTCTGGAGTGTTTGAATAAATTGGAATTTGGATAGGTGGCGGAAGAAGTGGAACAAGAGTGGAGTCCATGTTGTATTGGACATTTTGACTAGAATCCTTATAAACTTGGGAGTCGATGATTTCCCATTTTAACGTGGAAAACTTATTTTTCAAGTGTGAGAACATTTGAGTATAAGGAAAAATATCCTCACAAAATTGAACATCACGATTGACAAATATTTTTGAATGCACTGGATCAAAATAGAGGTGTGCATGATAAACAATAGAAATTCCTAAGTAGACATACGATGTAGATCTAGGCTGAAATTTATTATGTGTATATGGTTTAAGCCATGGATAACAAAGGCAACCAAAGATTTTTAGCGAAGTATATTTTGGAGGTTCACCAAATAATTTTTCATAAAGAGAGTTATTGTTCAGGCCAGGTGTAGGGAGTCTATTTATGAGATAGACAGCATGGTGACAGGCAAAGGACCATAGTTCAGATGGTAGGGCGGCTTCATTGAGAAGAGTTCGAGCTGTTTCGGCAATGTGACGATGGCGTCGTTCAGCTATGGCAACTCGTTGGGGTGTGTAGGGTGGGGAGATTAAATGTTCAATGCCATTGCATCTTAGGTAGTGTTTAAGACTTGTGAATTCACCCCCTCCATCAGAGTATAAAGTGAGACAATTTTGTGTTTAAAAAAAATTTCCTAAAGGATGAAGTTGTGCAAAAATTGAAGCGACTTCACTTCTGTGTTTTATTGTATGCAAACAAGTATATTTGGTGTAATGATCAACAAAAATGTAGTAATACAATTTTTTATCAATGGATAGAATGGGAGATGGACCCCATAAATCACTAAATAAGGTTTGAAGTGGGGCATTACTAGTTAAAGTGAGTCGTTGAAACGGCAAACGAAGAGTTTCATTTGATGAGCAAGAATTACAAAATTGAAACTTTTCTTTGGTTGAAAAGGGAAGGGAAAATTTATTCAATACTAAGTCTAGGATTTTCAGATGAGGGTGCCCCAAGCGACAATGCCATAGTTGACGAGAAACTTTGGTAGAGGTAAAGTGAGCGGAAGGTGAGATAGGATTCCTCTGGGGCCACTCATAGAGTCCTTGTTTATTCTGGCCTTGTACTAGTAGTCTCCGAGTTTTGAGATCCTTCACAAGAAAAGAATG
Organism: Solanum pinnatisectum; assembly: GCA_035578085.1. Lineage (NCBI taxonomy): Eukaryota > Viridiplantae > Streptophyta > Magnoliopsida > Solanales > Solanaceae > Solanum > Solanum pinnatisectum. The sequence continues at coordinate 38,999,962 of CM069079.1, read as the reverse complement.
TGGAAAAAATTCAATTGAGGTTAGATTGTCAGTGCAAAACTTAGCAACAGAGATAAGGTTCTTTTTAATAACTGGGGCACAAAGAGTGTTAGAGAGCATGAAAAAAGAGTCAGAAACCTTAATTTGAGTGAAACCAGTGTGAGTAATGGGAATAGTTTTACCGTCACCCATGGACACTTCCTCATTGCCAGTGTATTGGTCAAGATTATCTGAATTTGTTGTGACATGATGGGTTGCTCCAGAGTCAAGGATCCAAGGATTTGTATCTGTTGGATGATTTGACACAAAATTGACCTTAGCTTCAAAGTGGTTGTGTGATTTCGAGCCACACACATCAACTGTGTGACCGATCTTATGGCAGAGTTGGCATTTTACTGCTTGCCTGGGTTGTCTTCCATTTTGTTGATTTCCAAGGACCGCTTGTCGTGGAGTATGTGATTGCGAAGATTGATTGGGGAAGCGACGATTATTTTTCTGCTGTTGAGGCTGAAAGTTGGTCAGATTGTCTGTGGCGGTAGTGATGATGGAGGATGACCTGTCGATATCTTGATGTTTGAGAAAGAGTTCATGGTCTGTGAGTTTCTGGAATAGTTCCTCAAAGCTTAGGGCTGTGTCGCACGCTCTAATAGCGGCAGTGATTTCACGGTATTCATGACCTAGGCCACTCAAGATCTTGACCGCTAGTTCATCATCAGCCACATGAGAGCCTACTATTTTGAGAGCATCAGCAATTGATCTGATCTCCTGTAGGTAAGTATCAACTGTCTTGGAGGCCTTTTTCACGTTTTGCAACTGATCGCGCAAGCTGAAGATGCGAGTGTGGCTCCTATTTGCATATGCTGTATGAAGGAGATCCCATGCTATTTTTGCCGAAGAGGCAGTTGCAACAGTGGGAGCAATGGTAGGGTCAACAGATGCCATCATTGCCTGCTGAATTAGTTGGTCTTGACAAAACCATATCTCATATTCAGGATTTGAGGTGGTACTATCAGTTTGCGTGATAGTTGTTGGCGGAGCAGATTTGGCACCAGTGAGATGCCTAAGAAGCTTGTGTCTATTGAGTAGCATCACTAGTTGGGCTTTCCAAGTGGCAAAGTTGAGGTTACCTTGCAGTTTGATAGGTAATTGGGCCGCTAGATTGAACTGTACCACATGAGTGGTAGTTGAAACTGCAGCAGCAATGTCACTGGTGGTAGCAGAAACAACCATATTTGGACGCAAAGAGAGAGAGAAAAGGAAAAAAAATTGGATCAGACTCGTGAGAGTTTTAGAAGGGCTCTGAAACCATAAAGAGATTGAGAATCAAAGCAAACTTCGCAGATATCTTATTCAATCATAACATCAACTTAAATACAATAAGATGTAACTAACTTGACTAATTCTAAGGGACTACTCTAACAAACTTAGCTAAATTTAAGGAACTACTTTAACAACTTAATCTACTCAAATTATATCTGCTCTAACAACTTGATAAGAATTGATAACCGATTACTGAGTATCCCAATAACTAGTAGTATGGTACTTCCTCCGTTTAAAATTTGTTTGATGTATTTTGAGTTGACATGGAGTTTAAGAAAATAAAGAATGACTTTATGATAGTAAGGTAGTTGAGAGTGAATCACTTTTCTTTGCAGCAACCTTGCTTTACCATAAATTATGAGAATTTATCTAATCTTGGAACCAACAAAGTAAACAAGCACACTTATAGTTGAACTTAAAACAAGCTCGCACTTAAAACGTTGGCTTCCATGTTGCTTCAGTAGTTAATTTTGATACTCTTGCTCATGTCGTATACTTAACCAATTTTGATACTCTTGTTCAATATTGTTATGCAAATATACTTTGCTATAACTGATAATATCATACATTCAGGGCAAAACTCTAACACAGTTCATCATGTCAGGTGCTTAATAGGAAACATGTTGTAGTTCGAGTATCTAAATAAAATATACTGACAAATTTAAGGAGCTTCTACTATATTGGAAACTAGGAAAACATAAAAAAAAAATGCAACTTATAAACTATATTGGAAACTGGGAAAACATTAAAAAAAATGCAATGTAATTTTCAAAACATTCTCAGCTAACTATGGTCTCCTCCATGACATTACAAGGCATCCTCTGTCCATGACACTGCAGGCCCTTTGGACAAATGAGACAGTTGTGTTCAAAACTTCCACTGAACCCTTCTAAAGTCTGTTGAGCTCTCGAGGAACCGATTCCTCCAGTTATTATATTCCAAGTTGAGACTTCTCCATGAAAACCTGTCTTGACCAATATTCCAATGGAATCTCACCAAAGCAGTTATGCCCAAGGTTTGTTTGTTAAGTTTGGGTAAGTATCTAAGTTCACGGGCAAATGACCGTATGAGCGATTGGCATTTATGTCTAACATGTGAAGTTGTGATTCTTTATCGAGAGAATTCTACCACCTCAAACACTGTGAACCGGTTTCTTGAAATGCTTATGTGACTTAATTCGGGTAACATGAAGATCCCTTTGTTTATTCCTCACGAAAATCTGTTTTCACTAAGGTCTAATGTTCTTAGATGTCTAAGTTTATGCCTTTGTGGTAATGTGTCACGATAGCAAGTTGTGGCTTAGTGACAATGTCTTGATCTTCGATGGAAGTTGTGGCAAATTCCCTTAAATTTGGTTATTGGAAATGTCAAATGAATGGAGTTTCCATAAACCATTGAGTTGAGGAATTTTCCCGGTCAATTCATTGTTAGACAGGTCTAATCGAGTCAAACTTCTAAGTGATGTAGTCGATGAAGGGATTGAACCAGATAGCTTATTATTTGCGACATCAAGAATTTCAAGTTTTGTAAGGACACCAATGTCATTAACAAGACTACTACAGAAAAAATTCTCATAAAGTTGAAGATTTGTAAGTTTCCTCAAATAAGTTATACTCTGCATCAGTCCTCTAAACTTGTTCTGCTAGATTCAGAGAGACAAGTTCTGTTAAGTTCCCAATAGACGATGTCAAGAACCCCTCTAGTCTATCACCTTCTAGATTATTTATTATTCTTAGTGTTGAAAATGCACAATCTTGTTATCCAGTTGAAGCACATACAAGTTAGCCTGATACCATTACAAAAAAAAAAAAAAAAAAAAAGCCTTGGATTGATCAAAATGTCATACGTTGCCAGTATGGTGTTATCATACAACGCCATACTAGTAACGTATGATTCAATAAATTCGGTTTGTTTCAGCCAATAACTCATCCAGAAATTCCTTGTAGTAACTTACTTTTAACATATTTAGGAAAATTACAGCATATATGGAGCCACTTGTGAAGGCTTTGGAAGAAGTAGGCTATAGAAATGGCAAAAATCTGTCTGAAGCACCATACGATTTTCGTTATGGTTTAGCTGTAGACGGTCATCCAAGTCATGTTGATTTGAAATTTCTCGAGGACTTGAACTGATAGAAAGTGCAAGCAATTCAAATGGAGGTAAACCTGTTATTCTTGTTTCTCACAGCTTAGGAGGTTTATATGTCCAGTAACTACTCGTTCGGAATCCGAGTAGTTACAGGCAGTCTGATTGATAGCATTGGACACACCATGGGAAGGAACAGTTATGCAAATGCTCACTTTTTGAAGGAGAGAAAAGAGAAGACAAATCTGATAAAAGAGAGAGATAATTGTGAAGAAAGGGAGCAGATCTATATATTTTCCAGCAAAAGCTTACACACATATATATATACATAAGGTGGTGGCAAATCCCTTAAATTCTGGAAACAGACTCCCTATTTTGTGCTTAAATCAAGCTCCACCACATATTACAATATCTTCTACATTCTAGAACTTTGTATTAAAATTAATTCAAAAGTTATACCAAAAATATCAAGACAAAAGTACTAACATGACAACACTTAGCATCACATACAAAAAAAACAATAACCTTCATCACTCCTCCTTGATGCAAGTCTTCTTTGGATACTCAAGCTTAGCTCTAAAGCTCAAATCTTTGTTTCTGCAGCCTTGGTAAAAATATCGACTAGTTGATCTTCACCACAACAATACAAAATATGAACTTCATTTTCCCTTTCGAACTTCTCGAATGGAATGGTATTTGATTTTAATGTGTTTAGTCTTTCCATGAAAAATGGATTCTTTACCATGGCAATGGCGATTTGTTATCACAAAGGACTTGATTGCTTTGCTTGAATGAAACCCCAAGTCAATCAAGATTTTTCTCAACCATAAAGCTTGATTAACGACCGGAGAAGCAGCGTGCTGCTTGGTTGATTGAGCCACAAACTCTTGCTTCTTTGTGCACCAAAGAAACACACGATCCGAGAGTGAAACAATATCCTGAAGTGCTTTTCATGTCGTCTTGTGACCCAGCCCAGTCACTATCAGTAAACCCCAACAATTTCATAGATGTAGTTCTTTTATAAAGCACACCATAATCAATGGTGCCTCAAATGTACCTCAAAATTCTTTTGGCTGCTCTGAGGTGAGTTTCAGTTGGTAAATGCATAAACCTTGATAGCACACTTGTTGCATACATAATATCAGGCCTCGTGGCTGATAAATACAACAGGGAACCAATCAAACTTCTATAAATTGAAGCATCGACCAAACTAGACTCATCCTCCTTCATCAGTTTCTCTCCTTGAACTGCAGGCGTACTTACTGGTTTGCATTTGTCAAGACAAAACTTCTTCAATATTTCGGTAGCATATTTTTTTCTGAGAAATAAAGATTCCTTGAGAAGATTGGTTAACCTCCATTCCCAAGAAATAAATCATTTTTCCCAGATCATTCATTTCAAAGACCTTCTTCATTTGCTCCTTGAAGTCTGTGATAGACTCTGTGCTGCTGCCAGTCACCAACAGATCATCAACATAGAGAGAAACTAGGAGAAAATCATCATTTTGGAGTCTAATATACAGGGTTGCTTCATTGAAACTTCTCTTAAACCCCAAATTCAGTAAGTAGCTATCGATCCTTGCATACCAGGCCCTAGGTGCCTGTTTCAAGCCATAAAGAGCTTTTCTTAACAAATTACCTGGTCTCCTGCTTCTCTAAAACCTTCAGGCTGCTCGATATATATTTTCTCTTCAAGGTACCCATTAAGGAAGGTGGACTTAACATCCAATTGAAATACTTGCCAACCTTGGTGTGCTGCAACTGCAAGTAGCAATCTAATGGTATCAAACCTTGCAACTGGTGTGAAGGTTTCATGAAAATCAATTCCATGTTGTTGTGCATACCCCTTTACAACCAGCCTTGCTTTGTACTTGTTGAGTGTGTCATCTGAATTCAACTTAATCTTGAACACCCATTTAGTTCCAAGAGCCTGTTTGTCAGGAGGTCTAGGTACAAGTACCCATGTATTATTCTTGCTAATCATATTGAGCTCCTCCTCCATGGCAGCCCTCCATTCAGGAATTTGCAATGCATTGTCCACACTTGTTGGCTCCAACATAGCGACATTGCATCTGTTATATATATCTTCAATGGATCTGGTACCTCTTACTGCAAAATCATCAGAGTCCTCCTCTTCCTCTGGAATCAGCTCTTCTTCTTGGGCACTTTGTTCTTGATTAGTGATCTGGAAAGAAGAAACAACCATCTTCTTCCAGTCCCATGCAACATCCTCATCAAATTTAACACTTCTACTTACATGGATTTGTTGTGAAATAGGATTTAAAATCCTATATCCTTTAGAAGTGCTGCTGTATCCCACAAATATTCCAACTTCAGCTCTTTGATCAAGTTTATCCCTTTTAACATCAGGAATATAAGAGTAACAAATACAGCCAAATACTTTAAGATGAGCAACTGATGGCTTGGTACCAATCCATGCTTCGTATGGAGTCTTTCCTTCAACTGCTCTCGTCGGCAATCTATTTTGTAGATAGACAGCGGTATTTACAGCTTCAGCCCATAGCACCTTAGGCAGATCTTTCTCAAACAGAAGACACCGAGCCATATTCATAATGGACCTATTTTTTCTTTCACTTACACCATTTTGTTGTGGTGTGTAAGTGACTGTAAGTTGATGATGAATTCCTGCTTTCTGAAGAAAATCCTTGAATTGATTGGAAGTGAACTCGGTCCCATTATCAGACCTTAAGATTTTTATCGAAGAGCCACATTGGTTTTCAACAGTTGCTTTAAACCTTTGAAACGCAACAAATACTTCAGATTTATGTTTCAGAAAGTAAACCCAACAAAACCTCGTAAGGTCATCAATGAATAAAAGAAAATATTTGCTGCCGTTATAAGATGGAGTGCTCATAGGTCCACACACATCAGTGTGTATTAGTTGGAGCTTTTCAGTAGCTCTCCAGGCTTGATTAATGGGAAATGGTGATTGACTTAGCTTCCCAATTTGGCAAACCCCACATACATTAGAGGTTTCATTTATGGAAGGCATATCTGCCACAAGATCCTTATTTTGCATCAATTTTAAAGATTTAAAATTGATGTGACCAAGCCTTTTATGCCAGACATAAGTTTCATCTTGTATGCTGACATAAGCTCCAATGTCAGTATTTTTCCAATCAACAGGGAAGCTTCTGTTGTTCATTTTGACTGAGAGCAATTTTATACCAGTTGGATCCATGATTTCACATGTTTTATCTTTAAATAACAGGGCATAATTTTTATCAAGCAATTGGCCAACACTGAGAAGACTTTGGCTAATTTCAGGAACAAATAATACATCAGATATAATCTTCATACCTGAGGGAGTTTGGACAGCAACTGCTCCTTTGCCCTGTGCATCTACAAGTCTGCCATCTCCAAGTCTGACTTTGGAGAAATAATTTTTGTCCAGCCATTCAAAAATGTTCAAATTAGCTGTCATGTGATGCGTGCATCCACTATCAACAAGCCACACATCATGATCTTGAGCTGCTACATTGCATTCTCCAGCAATAGAAGCAGTAAACAGCTTCTCTTCAGAATCTTCAACATTTTCAGTAACTTGAGCTGGCTGGTTTTGATTTATTTTGCACACCTTATCCACATGACCAAACTGTTTGCACGACCTGCATTGAACTCCAGGTCTGTACCAACAAAACTTGTCTGTATGATTGGTCTTTTTACAATATGGACAAGGTGGATACTTGGATCTTCTATATCTCCCTCGGTTGTTATATTGCTCCTTCTTCTCCTTACCATATCTTCCATTTTGTTGCCTTTTTGATTCACCATCCAACTGAGCTTTAGATCTTTGAACAGCCACAAGAGCGATTTCACTTGTACTCTCTTCCTCTCTAAAAGCTTTTCTTTTTTCCACTGCTAGAAGAGCATTGGATAGTTCATTCAATGTGACACGAGACATATCCCAAGTATCTTCAATCGAGGAAATTTTTGCTTCAAATTTTTCTGGAAGTGTCACCATCACCTTCTCAACAATCCTCTGCTCCTCTATTTTTTCCCCCAACAATCTGATCTGATTGACGATTTTCATGATTCTATCAATATAATCTTTCACCTTTTCGGTCTCTTTCATTCCTAACATCTCAAATTCTTTTCTTAGATTCAATATTTGCATTTGCCTCATCCTATCACTCCCTTGGAATTCTTGCTTCAGCATATCCCAAGCTTCTTTGGCAGATTCACATGCCATGATCCTGGTAAAAATCGAATCTGAGACAGCTGCGTGAATGAAAGACAGGGCTTTTGGACCTTTTGCGATCTCTTCTTCATGACTTCTGATCTGCTGAAGAGTTGGGTTTGCTCTCAAAGGTTCTGGAGCGCTGTCTTCCTCAACATACTTCCATAATCCAAGACCCTTCAAGTATGTTTTCATCTTCACTGCCCAAACTTGGTAGTTCTCACCATTAAAGATAGGGGGTGAAAGGGGAGAGCTGCTAGAGGCCATGTGAAAGGAAACTGAACAAAAAAAACTTGGACAAGTTAAAATTGGTAGGTGATCTTGCTGTGTTTTTCTTTCTCAAAACAGTCCTTAAAAGATCAACCTGGCTCTGATACCAATTGAAGGAGAGAAAAGAGTAGACAAATCTGATAAAAGAGAGATAATTTTGAAGAAAGGGAGCAGATCTATTTTTTCCAGCAAAAGCTTACACATATATATATACATAAGGTGGTGGCAAATCCCTTAAATTCTGGAAACAGACTCCCTATTTTGTGCTTAAATCAAGCTCCACCACATATTACAATATCTTCTACATTCTAGAACTTTGTATTAAAATTAATTCAAAAGTTATACCAAAAATATCAAGACAAAAGTACTAACATGACAACACTTAGCATCACATACAAAAAAAACAATAACCTTCATCACTTTTGCTTCTGGTAACACACTAGTAAGGGAAGAACAGAGGAGTTCTGAAAGTAACATGTGGCTCTTGCCTTCTCCAAAAGTGTTTTAACACTAAAACACCACTTTTTGTTACCCCTAATGTTACATACTCAGCTCATGACATCCCGGAATTCCTTAAGGATATCGGATCTCCTGAAGGGGTTTTGCCTTATACATCGCGTATTTTGCCCTTGGTTGACAATTTGGTAACTAGTACTGATGCCTATCACTTGTGTAATTGGCTGTGGGCTTAAGACCCCCGAAACGTTGTTGTATGGAGATAGGGATATATATAGTGTACTTGCCCGTGCTTCGGATGGTTCTCAACATGTATAACACCATCATGAACATGATGTTCATTTTGTACTAACATGTGAACATATGAATGTACCTGTATCTACTATATGTGTAGAAGAGGACATAAAAATGTTGTATTGTTGGGCTGGTATTTTTTCGTGTAAGGTTCGTCTTTTGTTGATCTTCGCGGTGTCTATGATAGTCAAATATTAACAGGAAGACACCTAATCGAGTGATTTCAATCAACTAGTCATTTGAAGTCGCTTTCCAATCAGATGTTTGGATGGTGAGCTATACTCCCTGAGGAAACAAAGGGGTAGGTCTTCCCTTGTCATTTGGCCCCGTTTTCTGCATGACAAGACATGTTTAGTGTCATTGATGGATCGCGGATTGTCACCAAGAGATTCCTCAATATATAAAAAGGCAAAAAAGAAGAAGCCAAGAGAATTTAATATCTGCTATATATGCATCTAGTGCGATCAACACTAATTGCATTAAGGGAACAAAGCTTTAACATATTCACATTGGCTTCAATTGGACTAAACCTAAGGTTTGATGGCTTATTGAAACTAAAGCATATAATTAAAGGAGGTGACATATTTTAAGTCATTAACTGATTTATGTGATGAGCGCTTGATAACACACACAAAAACTTTTCAAACATTTGAGTCAAAAGAGTGTCTAATAGGTACAATTTGTTGGGTTCAGATACATCTCTATCCCCTCTCGGATACATCCATTCTCTCTTGGATACATCTCTCTCATTAAGTAATTTATCATTCGCAATGTATCGGACAACCAAAGAATGTATCCAAGAACAATAAAAAATCTGAGATTTTTGTACTTTGAAAAACATCCGAGATAGATTCTAATTAGCCCCTAAATATATATTAAAAAAAATCGTACCTTATACAAAAATTTAACCTAATGGACATTTTGTCTAATTTAGTCATATATCATATCATATATTATTATAAGTGGGAAGATCCAATATGCAAAGTTGAATTACCATATTACCCTCACACTAAATTAAAATATCATTAAATATCTAATTATTTAAGTACTAAGTAATAATTATATTATATTATACTAAATACTAAAAATAAGACGGTGTAAAGTCAAACTTTGAAAGACAAAAATATTTCATAGAAAATTGTTTCATAGAAAGTTGTTAGGAATTACTTTTTATATATATATATATATATAAAAACGCTTTTATCTAATTCTTTTAAGAAAGGTTATGTTTAAATGGATTAAATTTGTTAATTAGATAAAACGTTTTTATAAAAAAAAAAAAAAAAAAAAAAAAGATAATTAAAGCGTTTATCCTTTATTCTTTATTCTTTTTCTATAATTAGTGTGGTTAAATGAATTAAGCTTGTTATCCTTTATCTATAATTAGTGTAATTAAATGTATTGAATTATTAGTAAAAACAATCAACCTTTCCTCTCCCCCATGTCTAAGATCACTAACTTCTGAAAATTAACTTAAACAACTCTTCACCTTTTCATCTTATCCTATAAATCTTTAGCTATATATATATCATGGAAAAGTAATTTTTCTTTACCAATTGCCTCCTGTTGATGTGAATCATTAGGCAATTTTCAGGTACTTTGTTTTTGTTTTGATCTTAATTAGAATGATATTTTGTATCATAGTTTTATCTTTACCATTTTAGATGGCTTTTTTTTTTTTTTCCAACTGTTTATAAATATCTGAATTTTTGTGGAACAATTATTATACTCTTATTTTGTCATATTTTCCTCATTCTTGTGTTTACTTCTCTTTTTCTATGTCATTTTAATTTTTAATTTTTAATTGATAAGCTGAATTTCTTTTCAAGTTATTGTCACATTAACCGTATGTGTGTGTGTGTGTATATATATATATATATATATATATATATATATATATATATATATATATATATATATATATATACACACAAACACACTAAAGTGGGAACAAAAAAGTTAAAAGTTGAATTATCAAATTTATCCTTTATAGGTTAAATAGTCATTTAAGTATTTAATTAAACACTAATCCTTTAATTATTGGTATTAAAAAGTAAATTTACCTATCTATTAATAATATATTTCATTAAAATGAAACAAGAAAACAGATACATTCTTACTCATTAATTCATTTAATTCAATGTGGTGGAATTGCTTTCATATTCCACAATTATTCAACCTTTAGAATTTCTTTTTAGTATTTTAGATTTGTAAAATTTTCGATAATAAATATAAACGGTAAACTAATAGTGGCTTACTGGCTCTACAAAGAAATGCTTTAATAAAATTAGAACAATTAAGTATATCAAATTGGATACACATAAAGAAGTTCGTTAATGACTATTTTTACTATTGCGCTATTAGTGGAAATACATTTAATGAAGAATTAGGAAAAAAGCTATTTATAAAAGAGAAGGTGTAGCTCAAGACCCTACTATATCATGGTCTATAGGACAAAATGTAACACACATAATGGAAATACTAACAGAAAAATGTACTAACATACAAATACAAAAACAATTAAAACAAAAAGAAATGAATTTTTGTAAAACAATGATATACACTACACAAAGTTATGATAAAGAACCCAGTAGACCAAGAAAATATAAAAGAAGAATAAACTATAACCAAAGACCTTACAAGAATAAAAAATACTTTTTGAGAAAATCTTCAGCAAGAAAACCTTACTTAAACAGGGATAGACATGTTAGAAAAATATAGAAATGATAGAAATTATAAAAATAAATTAGAATGATATACTTGTGGTAGTTTAGAACACTTAGCAAATATATGCCCTAAAAGAAATAATATGAAAACTAGAAACTCTCAATTAATAGAAGACTTCCAAGAGACTTTACTAAATGTAGATGAATTTATGTCAGATACAGAAAGTATATATTCAGTTATAAGCTTAGACATAGCAGAAGAAGAAAGAGGTCAATCAGATACATCTGACTTAGAAAATGATAATTTAATCAATGAAATAGGATTAGAAAGATTAGAAAGAAAAGAAGAAGATTTAACTTTTACAATGATGAACACATACCAAGACTGTAATCATGAATTTGAAAGACAAAAAGAAATAGACAGTAATCAGTGTAGTATATGTAAATGGTATCCTAGTAAAATAAATAGAGCTAAATGTAAAAATTGTTATATAGAAGCATGTATAAGCTGTATAGAAAATAAATTAAAACAATAAGTAGCCAAACAACAAGAACAATTTCAAACAAAAGATCAGACTACCAATCTAAGACTAATGACCTTAGAAACAAGAATAAATGATTTAGAACAAAGACTAATTTCGATAGAAAAAGGAAAACAAAAAATAGACATACAAAATTCACAATCGCAAGGAACAATCCATCTAGTCCAATAGAAAGTGAACTAATGAACATAGAAGAAGATAATACTAGTTTCATATGTAATGAAGATAAAAAGTTTGGAACTATAAAAATACTAGTAAGAATAAAAATTAAAGATATAGAAATAGAAACTTTAGCATTAATTGATACAGGTTGCACTGGCTGCATTCTTAATAAGAAAATAATACCACAACATATATTACCAACCCTTAAGAATTTAAAAGAACCAGTATTAGCCATACAAATGGATGGAACTCATAATTTATACCACCAATATATAGAAAAAGCACAAATAAATTTTATAAATACATGTAATGAATTTTACAAACCAACTTATAATATGCATAAAATCCTAGTAAGAGACTTAAATATTAAAACTGATTTAGTAATAGGACTACAATTTCTTATACAAAACAATGAAAGTTGTTTAGTCTCTAGAGACGGAATAATGTTATTCAGAAATACAACCTATACTAAAATGCACCAATAAAATCCTAACTAAAGGAATTAAAGTAAAAAATAATAGACTAAATAATTCTAGTCCATGTTGCGACAATTGTGGAAATAATGAAAGTTGTTCTTCAAAAAACCTATATGAAGAAAAACAAGAAGAAAATTATATAGAATATACATATATAGCAGACATAGAAAAAGATTATACATTAATAAATGTAGAAACAGAATTTTACAATTTTCAAAAGGGAATAAATACTATAGGAACAATAAAACATCCTAAAGACTTAGAAAATATAATAACAATACTAGATTAAATGGAAATAATAGGAGAAAAACCCTTAATACATTGGGGAAGTAATAAAATTATGTGTAAATTAGATATAATAAATCCAGACTACACAATAAAGACAGCAACTATAGAAGCAAATAATGAAGACACTGAAGAATTCAAGAAATGATTAAAGAATTATTAAAATTAGAAGTAATAAGAAGATCTACATCCAGGACATAGATCGAAATTTGTTATGGTTAGAAATCATAGTGAACAAGTACGAGGAAAAACTCGTATGGTAATAAATTACAAAAGGTTAAATGACAATACTAGAACAGATGCATATAAATTACCAGATAAAAATGAGTTAATTAATAGAATACAAGGTAAAAAGATATTTAGTAAATTTGACTGTAAATCAGGATACTGGCAAGTAAAAATGCACCCAGAAAGCATAGAATGGACAGCCTTCACATGTCCTGAAGGACATTTTGAATGGTTAGCCATGTCTTTCGGATTAAAGACAGCTCCGCCCATTTTCCAAAGAAAAATGGATGATATGTTCGGAGAATATAAAAATTTTGTATTAGTATATGTAGATGACATTCTAGTATTTAGTAAAGACATGTACGAACATTTAGGACATTTACAGACAGTATTTAGACTATTTGTAAAGTATGGAATAATAATTAGTAAAAAGAAAATGGAATTATGTAAAACACATATAAACTTCCTATGAGTAACATTAGGAGAAGGAAAAGTAAAATTACAACCACATATAGCTAAAAAAGTTTTAGATATGCCTAATAAACTAGATAATACCAAAGAATTACAAAAATTCTTAGGATTAGTAAATTATGCTAGAAATTTTATTCAAGACTTAGGAAAAATAGCCGGTCCATTATATGCTAAGACAGGTAGTAAAGGACAAAAATATTTTAATATAGAAAACATTAAATTAGTCCAACAAATTAAAGAACAAGTTAAAAATATACCAGACTTACAAATACCACTAGAATCAGATTATTTAATAGTTCAAATAGATGGTAGTAAATTAGGATGAGGAGCCATCTTAAAATCAAGACCAAATAAATACAGTCCAAAAAACGAAGAAAAAATATGTGCCTACCAAAGTGGACAATATAAAAAAAAAGGAAATATGAGTAGTATAGACGCAGAAGTGTTAGCTGTAATATACGGACTAAATAGTTTTAAGTTATATATCTTAAATAAATAGGAAGTATTAGTTAGAACAGACTGCGAGGCCATAGTTAAATTTCATGAAAAAATAAATAGTAAAGCTAGTAGTAAAAGACGATGGTTAAATTTTATAGATATAATATCTATATATAATAATATTGTTTTTGAATACATTAAAGGAAAAGATAATGACTTAGCTGATAAATTAAGTAGATTACAATTAAAGACTAATTAATATTTATTACAGCATGAGACCAACAAGTCAACAGACAGTAGACAAAGGCAAGGGCATCGCCCAGCCAGATACTTATGCTCAGACATTATTAAGCAGACAACATTTCAGACCTCTAAATACAACAGACAATTTAATGGAAAGAATACATTTTGGTAAGTATAATTTAATTTCTTATCCAAAGAGTAATCTATCTTTTAGAATAAATCCAGATTGTACTTTAGACAAATCTCAAAAATGCTTAGTAGACAATTTATGGATAGCATACAATAAGCAAGACACTAAATATTTTATTGCTGCTTCAAATGCATTGTGTCAGTATTTTTCAGATAGAAATAGAGATAATAAATTCAAATACTATGTAGTAATACATGGTAAAACTAATGGTGTTTTTCAGACATGGATAGAAGTAGTAGATTCCATAAATGGGGTAAAAAAAACCCACTTTTTAAAGGTTTTAATGATTTTAATAAAGCTTTAGACTATGCTAGAGGAGTACTTGGGCCTAATTATTACATTTCACCAGCCTTGAAACAAAGTCCAACCCAAATACCTCAATATAATATCCAAAAAGACTCAGACAAAATAATATTTTGCGATCATTGTACATCCATGACAGAGGGTTTCAAAAGACTTAATACAAAAAATGAAATCCTTATCCAAGAAAACATGAGACTTGTTAAACAACTTGAGACTTTCCAGAGTAAATATGTTCCAAGAACAGACAGTACAACTCAGAAAGAAGACATGAGTTCTCCATCTCACTTAAAAATAGATGGATGAGACAAATATATGTTAGATATATGAACACTTAGATATAGTAGGTATGTGTATTATAGTAAGTGTTATTTAGTATTATTAACAGTGTTTAACACTAAAAATAGTAAGTACAGTAAATACAGTAAACACAGAAAATACAGTAAATACAGAAAATACAGTAAAAACAGTAAAAACAGTAAATACAGTAAATACTACGAATATACAGAAAAAATAGTAAAAACAGTAAATACAGTAAATACTACGAATATACAGAAAATACAGTAACAAAATATATATGGAAAATTTATTAATATTATATATAGTAGTATATAGTAGTATAGTATAGTATATATTACTATTTAATTTTTATATATATATCGTAGGTATGGTAGTATATACTATGTATAATAAATACAAACTATATTAATATAGTAATATGGTAGTATATAGTCTATAATATTTTTATATATATATTAAATATGGTAGGTAGTGTAATAATATAAATATATATTATATAATATTTATATGGTAGGTAGTATAGTAGTAAGTAATAATATATATAAATATTATATAATATTTATATAGATAGTAAATATTGTAGACAAGTAATAAATATAAATATATTGATTAGTACGTAATAATATAAGTATATATAGTAATAACTAGATATTTAATATGAATATAATTTAGTAGTATGGGTAAGGTATGGCAAGATATTACAGCGTTGTTTCAAATATATTGTAAATCCTACTCAGTACTCCCTCTCTCTTATAGTTAACTCATGTTTATTTTTTGATGAAATTCCCTAATTTCCCCATTTTTAATTTAATTTTTGTTTTTTTTTTTATATCTTACCCAGTTCATCTCTTTTTCTTAACCTATGTTCTTAACAACTTCATCTTTAACCACACCCCGGATATAAAAACTGGCAACAAATTCGTCCTTTTATCAAGCGGACTGTAAAGCCAAGCATCCTAGGAATTTACAGGTTAATCCACAGTCGTTATTAAGAAGCTAAGAAAATAACCATATACTAAGGGTAATCATTTAACAAATGTACAATAAAAACATTAAACTAAAAAGATAATAACTTGTAAAAATAACATAACATATTTTTGAGGAGAATTTCGGGAAGTAATTATCATAAAAACTTACATGATTAACAGAGAGAGGTTTCCCTTTCGGGAACCCCCGAAGGACTTTGAAAAGGCTTCAAAAACTTTAACACACAAACACACTTATTTTTATTTCACAAACTTTAATATACAAAAGAGGGTTTTTGGTACATAAAGGATTATGGAGGGAGGAAAGGGAAGAAAGGAAGTTGGGGTTTTCTCACAGGTATTTCCACTCGTTAACTTTTTCATTCTGTCTTTTCCTCTCATCTACTGCCTTCTTATATAGGCAAATAAAACTTCTTCCGGATGCTCCTAGACTTGCTACGTGGCCTTCATTATTAATGACCGACAATTTGATAAGATTCTTTTAATAATGCAGGTCGGGTACTCATTGGGCCCCATCGTCACATGCATTATTAAGTTCATCTTTTGACTTATATTACAGACTCAATTTTTAGACTGACGCGTGCTATGTCAACAGTTTTTCCCTCTTTTGGGAGGGTAATGATAAAGTGACAACACACTTATTTTTACAGGACACTTAGTGGGCATTCCCACCTACTACTTTTAAATAATAAACACATTTTTCTACTTTGATTACTTGTCTTCTTGTGGCATTTATCATTCTTGACTAACTTTTTGCCCATATCTTCATGCTTTTCTTGTCTTCTTCTAATTTAGTCTTTGTGATTCTTCCGTAGTTTTTCTTGAAAATTTTGCTAAGCCATCTTGTCTTCTTGTATGCCATCTTTGACTTTTTATCACCATGCAATTCTTTGTCCTTCTTTTTTAGTGACTTATTTTCGTTGTATGGAGTAATATAACATAGGTAAGGAATAATAAATAGTTAAGTGTCTAAATTGTGTAATTTTACTGTGTCAAAACTCATGCCTGAGTCATCATCTTCATACGGGTCTTGTGAGTCATGAATATTATTTATCTGTTCCTCGTCTGATACTGAAGGATTGTCGTCCGAATCATTACCTGGACTAGGAATTATATGTTTGTCTTGAATTTTGTCGTGAAATTTTTTTTCTAAAGTTTGTTTAATTATTTTTTCTAATTTTTCATTTTTTTTCTTTTTCAAAACTTCATTTTTTCTTAATGTGTCTTTCTTAAAATATTTAGGTAATCTCCTTCGTGAGGAAGAAGACTCCTCTTCTTCACTTTTTGGCAAAGTGACAGCCATTAACGGATTTGATAAGTCTTTACCGATCACCGTTTGAACCGGACTAGCTGTATCATGCTCCGATACAATAGAGTTCTTAGCATTCAGAGGGGAATGCACACCCGTCTCATCCATTTTTAAGTGAGATGGAGAACTCATGTCTTCTTTCTGAGTTGTACTGTCTGTTCTTGGAACATATTTACTCTGGAAAGTCTCAAGTTGTTTAACAAGTCTCATGTTTTCTTGGATAAGGATTTCATTTTTTGTATTGAGTCTTTTGAAACCCTCTGTCATGGATGTATAATGATCGCAAAATATTATTTTGTCTGAGTCTTTTTGGATATTATATTGAGGTATTTGGGTTGGGCTTTGTTTCAAGGCTGGTGAAATGTAATAATTAGGCCCAAGTACTCCTCTAGCATAGTCTAAAGCTTCATTAAAATCATTAAAACCTTTAAAAAGTGGATTTTTTTACCCCATTTATGGAATCTACTACTTCTATTCATGTCTGAAAAACACCATTAGTTTTATCATGTATTACTACATAGTATTTGAATTTATTATCTCTATTTCTATCTGAAAAATATTGACACAATGCATTTGAAGCGGCAATAAAATATTTAGTGTCTTGCTTATTGTATGCTATCCATAAATTGTCTACTAAGCATTTTTGAGATTTGTCTAAAGTACAATTTGGATTTATTCTAAAAGATAGATTACTCTTTGGATAAGAAATTAAATTATACTTACCAAAATGTATTCTTTCCATTAAATTGTCTGTTGTATTTAGAGGTCTGAAATGTTGTCTGCTTAATAATGTCTGAGCATAAGTATCTGGCTGGGCGATGCCCTTGTCTTTGTCTACCGTCTGTTGACTTATTGGTCTCATGCTGTAATAAATATTAATTAGTCTTTAATTGTAATCTACTTAATTTATCAGCTAAGTCATTATCTTTTCCTTTAATGTATTCAAAAACAATATTATTATATATAGATATTATATCTATAAAATTTAACCATCGTCTTTTACTACTAGCTTTACTATTTATTTTTTCATGAAATTTAACTATAGCCTCGCAGTCTGTTCTAACTAATACTTCCTGTTTATTTAAGATATATAACTTAAAACTATTTAGTCCGTATATTACAGCTAACACTTCTGCGTCTATACTACTCATATTTCCTTTTTTTTTTATTGTCCACTTTGGTAGGCACATATTTTTTTTTCATTTTTTGGACTGTATTTATTTGGTCTTGATTTTAAGATGGCTCCTCATCCTAATTTACTACCATCTATTTGAACTATTAAATAATCTGATTCTAGTGGCATTTGTAAGTCTGGTATATTTTTAACTTGTTCTTTAATTTGTTGGACTAATTTAATGTTTTCTATATTAAAATGTTTTTGTCCTTTACTACCTGTCTTAGCATATAATGGACCGGCTATTTTTTTTAAGTCTTGAATAAAATTTCTAGCATAATTTACTAATCCTAAGAATTTTTGTAATTCTTTGGTATTATCTAGCTTATTAGGCATATCTAAAACTTTTTTAGCTATATGTGGTTGTAATTTTACTTTTTCTTCTCCTAATGTTACTCCTAGGAAGTTTATATGTGTTTTACATAATTCCATTTTCTTTTTATTAATTATTATTCCATACTTTACAAATAGTCTAAATATTGTCTGTAAATGTCCTAAATGTTCGTACATGTTTTTACTAAATACTAGAATGTCATCTACATATACTAATACAAAACTTTTATATTCTCCGAACATATCATCCATTTTTCTTTGAAAAATGGGCGGAGCTGTCTTTAATCCGAAAGGCATGGCTAACCATTCAAAATGTCCTTCAGGACAAGTGAAGGCTGTCCATTCTATGCTTTCTGGGTGCATTTTACTTGCCAGTATCCTGATTTACAGTCAAATTTACTAAATATCTTTTTACCTTGTATTCTATTAATTAACTCATTTTTATCTGGTAATTTATATGCATCTGTTCTAGTATTGTCATTTAACCTTTTGTAATTTATTACCATACGAGCTTTTTCTCGTACTTGTTCACTATGATTTCTAACCATAACAGCTGCTGATCTATGTCTGGATGTAGATCTTCTTATTACTTCTAATTTTAATAATTCTTTAATCTGTTTACTGAATTCTTCAGTGTCTTCATTATTTGCTTCTATAGTTGCTGTCTTTATTGTGTAGTCTGGATTTATTATATCTAATTTACACATAATTTTATTACTTCCCCAATGTATTAAGGGTTTTTCTCCTATTATTTCCATTTCATCTAGTATTGTTATTATATTTTCTAAGTCTTTAGGATGTTTTATTGTTCCTATAGTATTTATTCCCTTTTGAAAATTGTAAAATTCTGTTTCTACATTTATTAATGTATAATCTTTTTCTATGTCTGCTATATATGTATATTCTATATAATTTTCTTCTTGTTTTTCTTCATATAGGTTTTTTGAAGAACAACTTTCATTATTTCCACAATTGTCGCAACATGGACTAGAATTATTTAGTCTATTATTTTTGACTTTAATTCCTTTAGTTAGGATTTTATTGGTCTGCACGGGAGTATAGGTTGTATTTCTGAATAACATTATTCCGTCTCTAGAGACTAAACAACTTTCATTGTTTTGTATAAGAAATTGTAATCCTATTACTAAATCAATTTTAATATTTAAGTCTTTTACTAGGATTTTATGCATATTATAAGTTGGTTTGTAAAATTCATTACATGTATTTATAAAACTTATTTGTGCTTTTTCTATATATTGGTGGTATAAATTATGAGTTCCATCCATTTGTATGGCTAATACTGGTTCTTTTAAATTCTTAAGGGTTGGTAATATATGTTGTGGTATTATTTTCTTATTAAGAATGCAGCCAGTGCAACCTGTATCAATTAATGCTAAAGTTTCTATTTCTATATCTTTAATTTTTATTCTTACTAGTATTTTTATAGTTCCAAACTTTTTATCTTCATTACATATGAAACTAGTATTATCTTCTTCTATGTTCATTAGTTCACTTTCTATTTGGTCTAGATGGATTGTTCCTTGCGATTGTGAATTTTCTATGTCTATTTTTTGTTTTCCTTTTTCTACCGAAATTAGTCTTTGTTCTAAATCATTTATTCTTGTTTCTAAGGTCATTAGTCTTAGATTGGTAGTCTGATCTTTTGTTTGAAATTGTTCTTGTTGTTTGGCTACTTGTTGTTTTAATTTATTTTCTATACAGCTTATACATGCTTCTATATAACAATTTTTACATTTAGTTCTATTTATTTTACTAGGATACCATTTACACATACTACAATCGACATCGTCTATTCCTTTTGTCTTTCAAATTCATGATTACAGTCTTGGTATGTGTTCATCATTGTAAAAGTTAAATCTTCTTCTTTTCTTTCTAATCTTTCTAATCCTATTTCATTGATTAAATTATCATTTTCTGAATCAGATGTATCTGATTGACCTCTTTCTTCTTCTGCTATGTCTAAGCTTATAACTGAATATATACTTTCTGTATCTGACATAAATTCATCTACATTTAGTAAAGTCTCTTGGAAGTCTTCTATTAATTGAGAGTTTCTAGTTTTCATATTATTTCTTTTAGGGCATATATTTGCTAAGTGTTCTAAACTACCACAAGTATAGCATTCTAATTTATTTTTATAATTTCTATCATTTCTATATTTTCTAACATGTCTATCCCTGTTTAAGTAAGGTTTTCTTGCTGAAGATTTTCTCAAAAAGTATTTTTTATTCTTGTAAGGTCTTTGGTTATAGTTTATTCTTCTTTTATATTTTCTGGGTCTACTGTGTTCTTTATCATAACTTTGTGTAGTGTATATCATTGTTTTACAAAAATTCATTTCTTTTTGTTTTAATTATTTTTGTATTTGTATGTTAGTACATTTTTCTGTTAGTATTTCCATTATGTGTGTTACTTTTTGTCCTATAGACCATGATATAGTAGGGTCTTGAGCTACACCTTCTCTTTTATACCATCTTTCTTCTATTTCTCTTCCTAATGCTCCTGGTAATTTATTAAATAGCTTTTTTTCTAATTCTTCATTAAATGTATTTCCACTAATAGCGCAATAGTAAAAATAGTCATTAACGAACTTCTTTATGTGTATCCAATTTGATATACTTAATTGTTCTAATTTTATTAAAACATTTCTTTGTAGAGCCAGTAAGCCACTATTTGGGTCTTCTCTTGTTAATAACACATGTATTTTGTTTGTGAAATTGTAAGGGTTTGGTCCTAATTCTATTAGTACTTGGAATTCCTGTGGTTTAGTTTGTTTATAAGATTCCCATACTGCTTTACATGATTCTCCTAAAAAGGTTTCTAAATATCTATACATAGTCTCTGCGTCTGTTTCTTGATAGTTTTTAATAAAGTCTGCTACTACTATTCCTTTCCATAAGTCTATTACTGTATTCCACATTTGTGGATCGTGTGCAGCTATATTTAATATTTTTCCTTTATTTCCTCCTTCTTGTAATCTAATGGGTTCTTCTATTGGCATTCTTTTTCCTGCTGGTTTAATGTTATCTTTTATTTCTTGATCATGTCTAACCCATGGTTTTCTAGGTAAATTTCTTGTACTGTAATTAATCTTTGGAGCTGATGTAGTTCTTTGAAACGGACTTGCACTGTATGAACTAGTTGCTTCATCCATTAGTTCTTTATAACTATTTAAGGATAGGGTGTCATCTTTTTCCTCATTCATGTATTCGGATTCATCTATTCTATAAGCTAAATTATCATCCCTTTCTTCACACAATCTAAAGTGTTCTATTGTTTTTATTATATCCATCTTTCCTTTTTTACATCCTTTACATTTGAAAACTTTATTTTTATTTTTCGTGTATTGTCTTTTCGCTTCTTCTATAACACTGTCTACTTCATATCCTTCTTGTATTAACTCTATATTCATAAGACTTTTAGAAACTATAGAAGAAGTACTAAATTTAATTTAGAACAAATACCTACAAAATTAGAAATAGAAAGGTTGGTAAAAACTATAATAGAAAAACCGAAGGAATTAGAAATCAAAAATAACCAAGTAACTATAAAAATCATAGAACAAGTAGAAAAAATAACTAGTGAAATTAGTAATTTAAAAGAAATAATTAAAAGACTAGAACAGATCTCACTCTCATGAGTGAAGAAGACATAAATTATAAAAAAGTATTAGAATATACGAAAAATTTCCATCTAGAACCAGTAGGATTTTCAACTCACATTCCCTCTAGCCAAACAGACAAAATACTTCTAAAACAGAATAATACAATAATAGCCTTACTAATAGAATTAAATACAAAAGTAGATAAAATATTAAAAGAAAAACAACCTGAACAACAAGTTAATACAGAAATAGATAAACTAATAAATCAACTTAAACAAGTAGAAATAACCCCTCAACAGGAAGAACAAAAGGTAATTAAAAGACCACAAAAATGGACTTTCTTTCAAACAGACGAACAGCCCAAGAAAGTAGACCTAGTTTCTCAGAAAATAGAATAGGCAATAACATAATCTCTAGAATATTATCCAAAAGAACATCAACCATAGAAGAAAATCAAGAATTAAATGAAATAATCGATATAGACAAAGATCTACAAATATTTCAACAAAATCAACTTAAACTATTAAATCCTAGAACATTATACAATACAAAATACTTTTCAAAAAATAATCAACTATACCGACACTATAGAGAAGAACAGATATCTGCTATAGGAGAAGACTTTGCAAGCCTAAATTTGGTAAACCCTGCTTTTATAAAGACAATCAAAAATCCTAAATTAATGCTAATGCACATGGGATTAATAGTTATAGGAATAAAAGGATTAACTAGAAAGAATTTAGGATCTAAAGTAATGGTAGTATTATATGATGACCGATGGACAGACTTAAAGAAATCTATCATAGGACTAACAGAAATAGATATGACAAATAATGGTGGAATATTTTATATTAGCCCAGACTTTTAATAAATCTAAAAGAATTTGGTAAACATATTAAAATAGGAATCCAGACCAAAGGGTATGAAGAAATGAATAATTACCTATTCAATTGGTACTCTTAATATTCATAACTCTCATATTTTTCATATTCATAACTTTCAAATATTTAATTTAAAACTTTAGGGTGTCTTTGATATTCCTCTACTTTTATCTATATAAATCATTCTTTTTATTTCATGAGAAGAATCCCTACCAAAGATTATCCATTTTCTGTACAGTTAAAGTAGTGAAGCACTTGGATCATTATTAAGGCTTTTCAATTTTATTTGGTTACGGGAGAAGGTATCATCAAGAACTCTACTTCTTATGTATTTTTTTAAACTATATATATTGTTATAATGAAAGTCTTAAGAAGGATATGCATATTGTATTTGTTCTTATATGTTTAATTTTTTTGTATTCTTTACCGATTTATACTTCTTTAATTTAATCTTCTATGAAATTATGAATGTTATAAGCATATCTTTATTAGTGCTGAAATTACTAATTTTTGACTTTTATATTCGTTCTTAAATTTACTTTTACAATATTTTCTTTCTTTTATCCTTTATATTCGTTTTTAAATGTACTTTTATAATATTTTCTTTCTTTTATCCTTTCCTTACTGATATGGTTTCTTTAAGTAGCAACATATTTGTGTACTTACTGATATGAGAGTGTAATGAGAGATTATTGAGGATAAGTCATATAGATATATTCATATTATTAGAGGCTATAGTATTTTAATTAGTTTTCATTCCTGCTTGATGGTCAATGTACTATTCAATTATTAGGAATTTTATTTAATGAATAAAATATAAATTGGTAAAACTAATATTTTTAGTTTCAACATTTTTTATATAATAATTGTATGGGACAAACGTGTAAAGCACGTTCCCAGGAACTAGTTATACTAAAAGTGGGAAGCCACAAAAGTAAAAATTGAAATACTATTTTACCCCTATCTTAATTCAAAATGTTATAAAATATCTAAGCAATTAAATGTTAAATAATAATTATATCATATTATATTATATTAAATACTAAAAATGAAAAGGTGTTTTAAAAGGCATTTTAAGAATGTATCTCCATTCTCCAACATAACTTTTGAGCTTTATACAGAATTATAGGCAAACTTTTGGCTTATAAATATCATGTGCATGAGGTAAAATTATTATTGGCAAATACATAAGCTAATTCTCCTTTCAAAGTTCAGAAGAAAAAAGAAACTGATTTCATCAATTACAGAAAATGCTTAAGCATAGAGATCGCCGATTAAGGTAAAAGGTTGTAGTGGAGTGTTCTCTTGCTTTCCAAAGGGTTTAGGCTTAGTGGTGTCTTTTGTAGTAGTACTTTTATTCTTGTACTGCTTACTTTTGCTTTCTACCACCAATTATTTTTATGGTGTTTCGGTTATTGCACCTTTTTTTTTTATTGTTGTTATTGTTTTCGTAATAGTTGTTATATTATATTATATACTCTTCACTGTCATTTTTCTTTTTCACATTCACTCTGATTTGGTATACTCGAATCAAGTTGAGGGTCTTCTGAATTGAGGTAAGGTCTATGCACACCCTACACTCCCTAGACGGATTTCACAAGATATGTTATTATTATAAAAGAAATAGCTATAAAATTAGACAACAAATTTAAATGGTTGGGTTGAATTGATAAATGTTCATCTATTTTGCTTTGCTAGCAAGTTTTGTCAAGAAATATGTTTATACATCCTGTTTGATCAGTTGCTGATAATTTTTAAGATTTCTATTGTCTTTAAATTTCAATTCTCTTAGTTAATTCAATATTTAGAGTTAGAGGTATTTACATGCATTTACAGTAATCTAGAGCATGAAATTCAATCGGCATATTTCTATGTACCATTATGGGGCTATATGATATTGATTTTCTTCACGTATTTATTGCTAGATGGTAATTTTGTTTGTCTGCTTTTTCGAGTTTATTTCTGTTCAACAAATAAATAACTAAAGTAATGAATTAGAGTAAACACAATACAAGTTCAAATTTTAAATGGTGGTTCCATATCGGAACAACAAATATTTTCTCAAGTGACATAGCTTTTAGAATACATTTTTGATTTATTATTTTATTACACAATTTTTATAATAAAAGCTGAATATATATATATATATATATATATATATATATATATATATATGTTATGGTGTGTGAAGCAATGAATATGATGTCAAGCACCGCTGGTAAATTTTTTCTCTACTTTTGTCAGAAATAAGCATTATTTTATTCTGGAGAAAATATGATGCATACTTCGTTATACATAATTTGCAAATTATAGGATTTGTTAGTGCAATTACTTCCCTCTCATGGTCTGTGCCTTTTGTTTTTCCTCTTTAAACTTGTAGCTTCCGAATTCCGAATATGGATAACTTATTGACTCTATATTTATTTCTATCTATAATCTATATGAATAAAGTCTTACGAATGATGTGTATATTGTATTTTTCTTCTACTTTTTGTGTGTGTTTTCTCTATTAGAATTCACCAATCTAATTTTTATGAATTTTTTTATCATTATCGTAAGTTTGTATTGTTATTTGGCTCAGATTAGTCATTTGTGACTTTATTGGAAGTGTGTTAACTTCTACACAAAGTTCCAAATTTACCGATAATAGCTTCAACGGAATTGATTTACCGATGGTAGCTTCAAAGGAATTGATTTTAAACATTACAATGTTCTCCTCATTTGGTGTTCCTTGACGCACATTAAAAAAATATTACTCACTTCACACGATTTGCATAAAATTTGAATTGTTCTAATGAATCTATAAAAATTCACATGGAACACGTGGCACCAGAGACTAGTACAATATATTACTATAGAATTTAATTTAGATCAGAATATTCCAGTGCTAAGTTGTTCTTTTAATCTTCATTGGAACTTCACACTTGAATTATTCCCAAATCACATCATAAGTTTATTTTTTAAGTGAAAGAAACTACTCATTCATTGGTTAAAGAGAAAAATCAAATGTGATTAGTAATATTCAATGCAATATTCAAAATACTGTTTGACAATTGCATACTCAGAAAGTTAATTATTAATGTCGTATACTTATGGTCCTAAATGCAACATAAACCTTATTATAATCAAAATTCATTTTTGAAAATGAAGAGCTTAATGGTCATTATAATTCCTTTTCACATAATTGTTATAATCTATGTATGGTCCAAATTCCAAACACGCAGTGGCAGATATAGGATTTTCACTCAGGTATTTGAAAAAAATATTATGTGAATTAGAGCGCAAAATATAAATTAGAGTGTAAAGTACAAACTCTAAAGAATTAAATTTTTAAAAATTAGGCAGCTTGCGCACCAAACAAGAATCAAACTTGCAAACTGGAGATAATATTCACGGTCCAAGTTGTACAATCCAGTATCACTTGCTATCTTTCTTCTTTGATTTAAGTGGTTTAAAATTAATATATATATATATTAAAAATTTATCTTATACATACAATGTAATTTTTTACCGAAAAGATTGAGATAAACCTTGATACCTCCCTACAAACACGTATAACATGTGGGAGCAAATAAACTCTTAAGATTGAATAATCTAATTGGCAAGGTCATCTATAGCGTAAACATCTATAATGGTTAATTCATGTCACTTGGGTCCTTATCAAGTGTAAACTAAAAGGTGCTTTTTGACAAGTTGATTTTATCGTGTTATTTTTTAAATTTTAATAATGTAACATGAATCATGAGGTTTTTGGACCATGAAAACAGATATTGTTATTTTTTGTTTTTTGCTTTTTTATTTTTTAAGATCTCTTGTGAATTCAATCAAATCAACTATTTCATGCATAAAATTAAGTTGGAACTTATCTGGTTAGGACGTCAAGTATCAAGAACTGGCAAAAATAATTTAATTTAAACTATTAATAAAACATTTTCTCTTAACTTATTATAAAAAAGAAAAAAAAATCCATCATTTTATGCATGTTGGATTTTTTTAATCTCTAAGTTGTCAATTGCACTATTAAGATTAACATTTTTTTAAGAAAACAAAAAGTGTGTACATATTGAAAACTAAGTCGTTCAACAGCTTAGTTAGAATTATGTGGGTATTGATAATATAGAAATTAGTGCAGTTATGAAAATTTATGTATTATTTTATGTATGTATTGGTTATATAGGAATTAGTTATTTATGTATAAGTTATAATTTTACCTTCTATCATGCATAAAATAATACGCAGATTTTCTCATAACTTATACATTATGTATTAGTTATGCGAATTTCTAAATTATCAACCAAACGTTGTATTAATTTTATACATGAATAAATTATTTCTATCTGTCTACCTGTTGGATTCGAAAGGGATTAGGGCGTCATGTGGAAGCTTACAATTGCAAATAATATGATTGATAAATTAGATGACAAATACTTATACTAAAAACATAATATTATTCTATGATTTGGCCAATTGGCCTACATATTAAAAAACTAATATTGAAAAATATAAAGATGTTTAGGAGAAAATCTCCCCATAAACAAAACTGACTACATTGTGGACGTTTTTGTGTTGTTGGTATGAGAAGAGGGGTCTTCAATTTATAGATGTTTTATTCGAAAATATATGTAAAGGAAAAAAAAATGACTACGTCTTCGAAAAATCAATTAAACTTATGGTTTAAGAAAAATCGAATTTCCAAAAGAACAGACTCGCCACTTAATTTTTTTAGTAAAAAAATCAAGAAAAAATATAAGGTTTTCAAAAGACTTAAACAGATAAAATCAATTGAAAATAAAAAGGTTCGAGTTCAAATGTACATTTCGAGAAAGTGTTAGGCCCTCGGAATGTCTGCTAACTTGCGGTTGACCGGTGATTTGACTAAAAACAACTTTGACTAATTTTGAGATTTTAACTAAGTAAAGAAACTCATAACGACTTTGACTAATTTTAAGATTTTAACTAAGTAAAAGAACTCATAATGACTTTGACTGAGGTCGTGAAGGCGAAAACTGTTCATAGCCGGAAAGGAGAACTGCTGAGGTAGTGATAAGAACTATTCCGACAATAAACGAGAGAAAGGTATATACGTCACAACTCTATATTGCATAATTATTATTTTAATCATACATTACAAGTTAAGTTTACATATATTCTAACTTAAAAAGAACATACTTAGTACCTACAGGGAATACAATTAATTATGTTTAGTTTAATTGAGATATTATAAACAACATGAAGCATATTCAAGCTGAATTGCATCTAATAAGAAAAAGAGCATGGAGATATAGAATATCTCTATATAAATTAGATAAATCTATAAAAGAATTAGAACAGGCTTACATGAAAGTACATAGTAAGCATTCTATCACAATGATATTAGCTATCCATGAGATAAGAATGATTAGAATCCAAGAAAAATTGGAATACAATGCCTATATAAAAGAATTGAAAAAGCTGTCTTTATCGCTTAAATTAAATTTGCTTAAATTAAATTCCATACCATGCAAGTTTTGCATCATAGCCCCTTATTGGTATCGAGCCACGGAGAAATAAAACAAAATTAAAATGAGAAGACCTCATAAGAATACTCAAACATACAAACAAATCAAGCATGATTTAAAAATAAATATATCGAATATAAAAATTGAATAAACAAATAAATAAAACTATGGAAGATCTACATAAACTAGATCATTTAATTACACAAATATCATTATTAGAATATAAATTTGTAATTGATTAAAACAAAGAATAAAGCAACATAAATGACAACTATACCACCATTATGTTTCATAGAAGATAAGGTTTTAGTAATAATACTAAAAGTAATGGAAAAATTAAATAGAGATATAAAAGAAAAAATTATAAATCAAATAGTGATATCTATACAAAATGATGAATTCAAGGATGAATTTCCTATAGATTATATATTATTCGGATATGAAGAAATTTTAACTTTATCTGAATATTATTCTGAATGAGTCTCAAAGAGGCAATAGATTTATTACATGACTTAATAGAAAGTCATAAACAATTAGCCATAAGGTTAAAATTATTAGAAATTGAAATACAATCAATTAAAGAAAATCTTCCAGGAAAATTAATAAATACAATCAAAAGAACAGATAAGTTTGACAAAAATATAAGTCAAAAATATATTAAAGATTTGTTGTCAGAAAAATTTTCAAGAAATTATCAAAAAGGTAGTTTTGATGAAAAACTAATAGAAGAATTTTGGGAAAAACAAAAAATTAAATCTGGTAAAGATATACTAGAAAATGATATATCAGAACAGAGTAAAGAAAATCTAGAACAAAATTCAGAATGAATGAAATAGATGAATTAGTATATGCTATGGAAGATCTGGAAATTTCAGATTTAAAATTAAATGTTTTTATGAATAAAGGGGAAACAGGAGGACCCCAAGGAAATTTTAGAGGAGAAAGTTCAAACCCTGTAAAACAGGAACAACAAGAAAATAATGAACATAACTATGTTCAAAAAGAAAAACGAAACAAAGATTTTGTTAATCAATATCATAACAGTAGATCTAAATATATGCCTAACAGAATGTCTACAAATGAAGCAGGAGTTAATAAATTTCTAAATCTCGATTGTAAAGAGAACCAGAAAAGAATTAGATTTATGGGCACAAAATACATTTCTCTATTTTCTACTAGGAAAAGAAATGGAATATCTGAGATGAAGAAAAATATATTATCATGATAAATACATTTGCTGGAAAAATAAATCATTGGTACTCAGGATTATCTGATGAAGCTAGAGCAATTATAAAAAATGGAACCTTAGAAGGTTTTAAAAAATCCTTACAAGAAGTAATAGAAAATATAGTACAATATATTTGAAATGAATTCTTAGGAGGAGAAGGAAATCCTTCATTAAATCGGGAAAAATAAGAATAGTAGCGAAAGAGCAATTAGAAAAATTACAGATATGTAAAATGAGTTATATTCAAGAATATACATGTGAATTCGAAGAATATTATTATAAAATATTTGATAGCAGTAAAGATATGGTAACATACATGGAAAAATATTATCAAAAATTACTGTGCTTTTTGGGCCACATATTTTAGAGAAGAATATGACAAGGTAAAAACAAATAAAGATACCCTTGGACAAAGAATAACTTTTCTAAATAATAGACTTGGACAATTATGCATGGCACATAATGTTCAGCGAAAAGCTAAAAGAATTAATACACAAATTTATTGTTTAGATACTAATGCAGCAACCCAATGGGGATGTAATGAAAGGACTTACAAGAAAAGACGAAAATCAAGAAAAATGTTAATAAAAAGAAAAAATATGTCAAAGAAAAATTATATTCCTCGGAAAAAATATTACAAAAAGAAAAATAACTTTAAGCCCACTAAAGAAAAATGTAAATGTTACAACTGTGGTGAAGAAGGACATAAAAGTTACGAATGTAACAAAAAACATGTAAAAATATCTAAAATTGATAGAGAAGAAATTGATTCAGACTTGGAATCAATAAAATCAATTCAAAGTGATGAATTTTATGATGAATTATATGAAGAATATTCATCCAGCTCTGAAGAAAGTGATGAATAAAGAAATAGAAGAAGTAGAAAATTCTGTTCAAATAATTGAAACAGAAGAAGATCAAAGAGGTTATGCCTTAAAAGCAACATTTGATAACGAATTATTAAGAAAAATCCAAGGATTACAACTAAGGTTAAAAACTGAAGATAATATATTCAGCAGAATGCAGAGAATGTTTTCAAGAAATAAAATTTCATACCATGAATATCATGAAGTTGAAAAGGTAATAGAAATTACCCAAACAAAGGGAAAACATAAGTTAAATCTTTTAACAAAAGCAATGATAGATCAAATACTACGAAAAATTCCAGAAAAGAAAAGAAATAAAATGAATTATGTACATCTTGGAGGAATCCAAATATTAGTTAAATCTACCTTTAAGGAAGGAATTAATTGTCCTATTGTTATTAATTTATCGGATGAACGATTCATTAATGCAAGAGAAGGAAATCTTGGAATAGTAGAAGGAAATTTAGCCTATACTAAGTTATTATTTACCTACTATCCAAAATATTGTATCTCATTAAAAGATGCAGATTTTAATGACTCATTAAGTTTGCATTTCCAAGTGAAAAAACGACCTATTTAAACCAGGTAATCACATAATGAGCATTTACTATCAAGCTTTATATACAGTTACCAATTCTAATTATGGAAATGTGTATAAAAATAAGGAAATGATTGAAATTGATCAAGAATGTGCAGGTATTGCAAGAATAGTTGAAGCAGAAATTCAACAAGCAATTATTCCAGATGAATATGAGATTCATTTTGGAAAAACACAAGAAATAGAAGGCTCTAACAGTAACCCTAGGCTTTCTTTAGAATATGGAAGAAATTCCATAAAGAAAAGTAATTCTAATCGTTACATTAAGAAAACTTTTGAAATAACTAATATTTCTAGAATTTCAGGAAGAGTTTTCAATGGATTAGAATGGAAAAATAAAGAAATCCTAATACAAACAGGAGCAACAGCTAATCATGTCAAAGGAACTTTAATTGAGGGATTACCAACTTATGAAGGTACCCCTTATATCTACAAAACCTTTGAAGGTAATAATTATAGTTGTGTTAAGATGGTAGATTTACCTCTACAATTAGATAATATACGAATAACAGTCCCTTGTTATATTACCAATCATGATAATGATAATGATATACTATTAGGAAACATGTTTTTAAATAGTCTGAATGATTATAGTATAGGAAGAAATGGGATCGAAATAAGTTATAAAAATGATACTTGCTTTATCCCAAAGAAATAAAAATGCCAAAGAAATCTCTTTTAGAGTATCAGTCTTTATAGAAATCACTTTGTATGATACAAAATTAACAACTTGTTGTCAAATAGACAATGGTTCAGAAGCTAGTTTAGCGAAACCTTTCCTAATAAATAATTGGGAAAATAACAAATATAATATTTCTATGATAGGAATAACAGAGTAAAGGAAAGCTTACGCTATCAAAAGAAAAGGTAGAAATAATTTTAGGATCTAAAATTGTTTCTATAAATAAAATATTTGCCTATGATAAATTGGAAACCGATTTATTATTAGGTAATGACTTTTACAACAATTTCAGGATTATCATCAGACATTATATATGATAAGCCTTAAAACTCCATGTGGACATTTCATAAAAGTCCCCAGGAAACAAAATCCTTATCATCTTGTAAAAGAAAATGGAAATTATAAAGAACGATATCTAGAAAATATAAAACAAGTTTCTTGTAAATGTCTTAATCTAGAATGGATAAAAGAAAATTTACAAAAATCATATGGAGAAAATCCCTTAGAAAAATGGGAAATGAATCAAGAAAAAGCAGTCTTAATCCTCAAAGACCCTAGTGTCATTATTAGAGTAAGACCAATGCTTTACAATGAAGAAGATAAAATTGAATTTAAAATTCAAATTAAAGAATTGCTTAATCTAAAACTAATTAGACTAACTAATAGTCCTCATAGCAATTTCAAAGATTTATGGTAAGAAACCATGCTGAAATAAAAAGAGGAAAAGCCAGAATGATAATAAATTACAAAGAATTAAATAAACATTGTTTATTTGATGGGTATTTTATACCCAACAAAAATAATTTAATAAACCTTGCAAAAGGAAAAACTTATTTCTCAAAATTTGACTGTAAAAGTGGATTTTGGCAAATAAAATTATCGGAAGAATCAATTCCATTAACAGCATTTAGTACCCCTAATGGACATTATGAATGGATAGTAATGCCATTTGGACTAAAAAATGCCCCACAAATTTTCCAAAGGAAAATGGATAAAATATTCTCTGACAAAGAATTTTTAATAGTCTATATAGACGACATATTAATATGTTCTAAAACTTATCAAGAACATTTAAAACATTTAAAAGAGTTTTTCGAATTATGTCTACAGAATGGAATTATCCTTAGTCAAAAAAAGGCTGAAATTAATAAAAATGAAATAGAATTCTTAGGAATGATTATTTCAAAAATGGGATAAATTACAATCTCATATATCGAAAAAGATTGAAGAATTTCCTGACAAATTATCAACAAAAGAGGAAATACAAAAATTTCTTGGATGCTTAAATTATGCAGGAGAATTTATTCCTGATTTAGCAAGAAAAAGAAATATTTTACAAAAGTTAATAAGAAAGTCCAACAGATTAGGATGGACAGAGGAGCACACACAATGTGTAAAACAGTTAAAAGAAGAATGTTCCAAACTCCCTAAATTAAGATTACCAGATGAAAAAGATAATTTGGTATTACAAACGGATGCATCAGATTATCATTGGGGTGCATTATTACAAACTGATTTAAATGAAATCTGCAGGTACACTAGTGGTACATTTAATGAAGCAGAAATAAAGTATTCAACAAATGAAAAAGAATTACTGGCAATAGTTAGAGGAATTAGAAAATTTTCAGCATTCCTTCTACCAAAACCATTTACAATTAGAACTGATGATACTCAAGTATCAGGTTTAATATTCAATAAACTTCCATCAGAACCACAATACAGGAGGTTACACAGGTTGCAAGTTTTATTATCTTTTTATACATTTAAAATTTCCTTCTCTTGCATTAATGAATCGTTCATCCGATAAATTAATAACAATAGGACAATTAATTCCTTCCTTAAAGGTAGATTTAACTAATATTTGGATTCCTCCAAGATGTACATAATTCATTTTCTTTCTTTTCTTTTCTGGAATTTTTCGTAGTATTTGATCTATCATTGCTTTTGTTAAAAGATTTAACTTATGTTTTCCCTTTGTTTGGGTAATTTCTATTACCTTTTCAACTTCCTGATATTCATGGTATGAAATTTTATTTCTTGAAAACATTCTCTGCATTTTGCTGAATATATTATCTTCAGTTTTTAACCTTAGTTGTAATCCTTGGATTTTTCTTAATAATTCGTTATCAAATGTTGCTTTTAAGGCATAACCTCTTTGATCTTCTTCTGTTTCAATTATTTGAACAGAATTTTCTACTTCTTCTATTTCTTTATTCATCACTTTCTTCAGAGCTAGATGAATATTCTTCATATAATTCATCATAAAATTCATCACTTTGAATTGATTTTATTGATTCCAAGTCTGAATCAATTTCTTCTCTATCAATTTTAGATATTTTTACATGTTTTTTGTTACATTCGTAATTTTTATGTCCTTCTTCACCACAGTTGTAACATTTACATTTTTCTTTAGTGGGCTTAAAGTTATTTTTCTTTTTGTAATATTTTTTTCGAGGAATATAATTTTTCTTTGACATATTTTTTCTTTTTATTAACATTTTTCTTGATTTTCGTCTTTTCTTGTAAGTCCTTTCATTACATCCCCATTGGGTTGCTGCATTAGTATCTAAACAATAAATTTGTGTATTAATTCTTTTAGCTTTTCTTTGAACATTATGTGCCATGCATAATTGTCCAAGTCTATTATTTAGAAAAGTTATTCTTTGTCCAAGGGTATCTTTATTTGTTTTTACCTTGTCATATTCTTCTCTAAAATATGTGGCCCAAAAGCCTGGTAATTTTTGATAATATTTTTCCATGTATGTTACCATATCTTTACTGCTATCAAATATTTTATAATAATATTCTTCGAATTCACATGTATATTCTTGAATATAACTCATTTTACATATCTGTAATTTTTCTAATTGCTCTTTCGCTACTATTCTTATTTTTTCCCGATTTAATGAAGGATTTCCTTCTCCTCCTAAGAATTCATTTCCAATATATTGGACTAGATTTTCTATTCCTTCTTGTAAGGATTTTTTAAAACCTTCTAAGGTTCCATTTTTTATAATTGCTCTAGCTTCCTCAGATAATCCTGAGTACCAATGATTTATTTTTCCAGCAAATGTATTTATCATGATAATATATTTTTCTTCATCTGTATATTCCATTTCTTTTCCTAGTAGAAAATAGAGAAATGTATTTTGTGCCCATAAATCTAATTCTTTTCTCGGTTCTCTTTACAATCGAGATTTAGAAATTTATTAACTCTGCTTCATTTGTAGACATTACATTAGGCATATATTTAGATCTACTGTTATGATATTGATTAACAAAATCTTTGTTTCATTTTTCTTTTTGAACATAGTTATGTTCATTATTTTCTTGTTGTTCCTGTTTTACAGGGTTTGAACTTTCTCCTCTAAAATTTCCTTGGGGTCCTCTGCTTTCCCTTTATTCATAAAAACATTTAATTTTAAATCTGAAATTTCCAGATCTTCCATAGCATATACTAATTCATCTATTTCATTCATTCTGAATTTTGTTCTAGATTTTCTTTACTCTGTTCTGATATATCATTTTCTAGTATATCTTTACCAGATTTAATTTTTTGTTTTTCCCAAAATTCTTCTATTAGTTTTTCATCAAAACTACCTTTTTGATAATTTCTTGAAAATTTTTCTGACAACAAATCTTTAATATATTTTTGACTTATATTTTTGTCAAACTTATCTGTTCTTTTGATTGTATTTATTAATTTTTCTGAAAGATTTTCTTTAATTGATTGTATTTCAATTTCTAATAATTTTAACCTTATGGCTAATTGTTTATGACTTTCTATTAAGTCATGTAATAAATCTATTGCCTCTTTGAGACTCATTCAGAATAATATTCAGATAAAGTTAAAATTTCTTCATATCCGAATAATATATAATCTATAGGAAATTCATCCTTGAATTCATCATTTTGTATAGATATCACTATTTGATTTATAATTTTTTCTTTTATATCTCTATTTAATTTTTCCATTACTTTTAGTATTATTACTAAAACCTTATCTTCTATGAAACATAATGGTGGTATAGTTGTCATTTATGTTGCTTTATTCTTTGTTTTAACTGAATTACAAATTTATATTCTAATAATGATATTTGTGTAATTAAATGATCTAGTTTATGTAGATCTTCCATAGTTTTATTTATTTGTTTATTCAATTTTTTATATTCGACATATTTATTTTTTAAATCATGCTTGATTTGTTTGTATGTTTGAGTATTCTTATGAGGTCTTCTCATTTTAATTTTGTTTTATTTCTCCAGGGCTCTGATACCAATAAGGGGCTATGATGCAAAACTTGCATGGTATGCGGAATTTAATTTAAGCAAATTTAATTTAAGCAGTATAAAGACAGCTTTTTTTCAATTCTTTTATATAGGCATTGTATTCCAATTTTTCTTGGATTCTAATCATTCTTATCTCATGGATAGCTAATATCATTGTGATAGAATGCTTACTATGTACTTTCATGTAAGCCTGTTCTAATTCTTTTATAGATTTATCTAATTTATATAGAGATATTCTATATCTCCATGCTCTTTTTCTTATTAGATGCAATTCAGCTTGAATATGCTTCATGTTGTTTATAATATCTCAATTAAACTAAACATAATTAATTGTATTCCCTTTAGGTAGTAAGTATGTTCTTTTTAAGTTAGAATATATGTAAACTTAACTTGTAATGTATGATTAAAATAATAATTATGCAATATAGAGTTGTGACGTATATACCTTTCTCTCGTTTATTGTCGGAATAGTTCTTATCACTACCTCAGCAGTTCTCCTTTCCGGCTATGAACAGTTTTCGCCTTCACGACCTCAGTCTAACACGGCTACTTCTCTACTGTTCCTCCGTTAGGCGGAAGATCGCAACCTTCACTTTAGAACTAATCTTTTAATATATGAGGAGAGAGATATACAAACCAAACTCTTTTATTTCATAATATTATTTTTACACACACTATAGTTATTTTACATAAGTAAACTTAGAAAGAAATACTTTTCCCTGACGGGAGAAGTGTTCTACTCACTAATGAAGGTACCTAGCATTTTTCTATTGGGAGATAGATGTCAAATGTAGTCTGCCTTCTCATGAGTTTTGCTTCTCCTTTTATAGATGTAAGGAGGGACTAATGTTACAATTTTTCTTTTGTAGGGTTGCTCCTCCAAATCTTTTGTATTTGTCTTCCAATCCTTCAATTATTCTGATGGATGGCCGACAATGGTGGGAATCTCTTTTTGAAAAGAGATATCTTTAGAGATAAGATAAGATTTCTTTCTCTTGTCTCTTTCTTGATGACGTAAGTGCTTACGTCGTCTTTTTTGTCTTCTTTTGACAGCTACATTATTTTGTTTTACAGCTGTCCCTTCTTCTTGAAGACTTCAATCTGATGACTCCTCGTCTTGATTTTTATGTTTATGTTCCAAGAACTTGCACGCCATCTTCCATGTTTCCGCTGTGGCTTCAAGTCTGTGGAATTCAATATCCTGGATTTTTTCTTTTAGGATGGATGATTTTCCTTTTCCTTTTGTCATTAAAATCCAATAAGGATTATGAATAATGACCTGATATTCTTCATTGTAAAATTTCTTAAGAATAAAATATAACGCTTTTATTCCCAAGGCTCTTTTAGTTTGGATCCATTTTTTGTTAAGATAAGGGATTTTTTTATCTACCCCTGTGGCCTTAACGTTGAAATCTTTTAATTTTTCCACGGTAATGTAATTAATTGTGGGAAAGTATGATTGCAAGTCTTTGCCTTCCATTGCTATGCTAAAGAATCTACAGTAGACTCCTTCTCCTTGTGCATAGGTTTTTATTGTATTGAACAATTGTTCAGGTAATTTGGACAGTTCTTGAAGGTCAGGTTTTGCATAAATCCTGTCAAGGTATCCATATTCAAATAATTGAGCTGCGAAACCCGGAGATCCATTAGAAAATATAGAAATTCTAGGAAATAAACTTGTATTTCCAAGAACTCCATAAGTTTCTCCACTTTCTTCTGGAAGATTATAGATATATCTTGAAAATTCAAGATATTCTTCTTCCTTTGGATTCTTGTTTTCTACCTGCAAAGAAGAAAAATTTTTTGTTCCTGACGAAACTTTAGTGCTTTCTGGTTTCCCAGAAATAATTTTTTCAGTTTTTGATGAGGATGGGCCTTTTTCCTCATTTGATTTATTGGCCTCTTTATTAATTGCTAGGCTTTTACCCTCGTCCTTAGACTTAGGTGTCGGCATATCCTTGCTTACCGTTGAGATGTTTTTGGCACTATGTGCTAGTGGGACATCTCCTGCCACTTTGTTGGGAGTAATATTCCCGGTAGTTTGAATTCCCTTTTGGACATGTGTCCAAGTATTCACATAACAATATGAATTCGCTCATATTTTCGAAATGTTTCACCAAATTTGGTTAATTCAGTGCAATTTTCTGCCTTGTTCTGATAGTTTTGTTAATTCATCTCTGATAACGAATAATTGATGGCTCTTATCATCGATGGACTCTTCCACCTTTTTCATTCGTTCATAGATCCGATTGACCAGAGTTTGAGTTTTATTGTCCATATTGGACATTCCTGGAGAGAAAATCTGCAAAAAAATTGTCAGTTCCTTTAATATGTTCAATTTTAAATGTATAAAAAGATAATAAAACTTGCCACCTGTGTAACCTCCTGTATTGTGGTTCTGATGGAAGTTTATTGAATATTAAACCTGATACTTGAGTATTATCGATTCTAATTGTAAATGGTTTTGGTAGAAGGAATGCTGAAAATTTTCTAATTCCTCTAACTATTGCCAGTAATTCTTTTTCATTTGTTGAATACTTTATTTCTGCTTCATTAAATGTACCACTAGTGTACCTGCAGATTTCATTTAAATCAGTTTGTAATAATGCACCCCAATGATAATCTGATGCATCCGTTTGTAATACCAAATTATCTTTTTCATCTGGTAATCTTAATTTAGGGAGTTTGGAACATTCTTCTTTTAACTGTTTTACACATTGTGTGTGCTCCTCTGTCCATCCTAATCTGTTGGACTTTCTTATTAACTTTTGTAAAATATTTCTTTTTCTTGCTAAATCAGGAATAAATTCTCCTGCATAATTTAAGCATCCAAGAAATTTTTGTATTTCCTCTTTTGTTGATAATTTGTCAGGAAATTCTTCAATCTTTTTCGATATATGAGATTGTAATTCTATCCCATTTTTTGAAATAATCATTCCTAAGAATTCTATTTCATTTTTATTAATTTCAGCCTTTTTTTGACTAAGGATAATTCCATTCTGTAGACATAATTCGGAAAACTCTTTTAAATGCTTTAAATGTTCTTGATAAGTTTTAGAACATATTAATATGTCGTCTATATAGACTATTAAAAATTCTTTGTCAGAGAATATTTTATCCATTTTCCTTTGGAAAATTTGTGGGGCATTTTTTAGTCCAAATGGCATTACTATCCATTCATAATGTCCATTAGGGGTACTAAATGCTGTTAATGGAATTGATTCTTCCGATAATTTTATTTGCCAAAATCCACTTTTACAGTCAAATTTTGAAAAATAAGTTTTCCTTTTGCAAGGTTTATTAAATTATTTTGTTGGGTATAAAATACCCATCAAATAAACAATGTTTATTTAATTCTTTGTAATTTATTACCATTCGCTTTTCCTCTTTTTATTTCATGGTTTCTTACCATAAATCTTTGAAATTGCTATGAGGACTATTAGTTAGTCTAATTAGTTTTAGATTAAGCAATTCTTTAATTTGAATTTTAAATTCAATTTTATCTTCTTCATTGTAAAGCATTGGTCTTACTCTAATAATGACACTAGGGTCTTTGAGGATTAAGACTGCTTTTTCTTGATTCATTTCCCATTTTTCTAAGGGATTTTCTCCATATGATTTTTGTAAATTTTCTTTTATCCATTCTAGATTAAGACATTTACAAGAAACTTGTTTTATATTTTCTAGATATCGTTCTTTATAATTTCCATTTTCTTTTACAAGATGATAAGGATTTTGTTTCCTGGGGACTTTTATGAAATGTCCACATGGAGTTTTAAGGCTTATCATATATAATGTCTGATGATAATCCTGAAATTGTTGTAAAAAGTCATTACCTAATAATAAATCAGTTTCCAATTTATCATAGGCAAATATTTTATTTATAGAAACAATTTTAGATCCTAAAATTATTTCTACCTTTTCTTTTGATAGCGTAAGCTTTTCCTTTACTCCTGTTATTTCTATCATAGAAATATTATATTTGTTATTTTCCCAATTATTTATTAGGAAAGGTTTCGCTAAACTAGCTTCTGAACCATTGTCTATTTGACAACAAGTTGTTAATTTTGTATCATACAAAGTGATTTCTATAAAGACTGATACTCTAAAAGAGATTTCTTTTGGCATTTTTTATTTCTTTGGGATAAAGCAAGTATCATTTTTATAACTTATTTCGATCCCATTTCTTCCTATACTATAATCATTTAATTTGTTTAAAAACATGTTTCCTAATAGTATATCATTATCATTATCATGATTGGTAATATAACAAGGGACTGTTATTCGTATATTATCTAATTGTAGAGGTAAATCTACCATCTTAACACAACTATAATTATTACCTTCAAAGGTTTTGTAGATATAAGGGGTACCTTCATAAGTTGGTAATCCCTCAATTAAAGTTCCTTTGACATGATTAGCTGTTGCTCCTGTTTGTATTAGGATTTCTTTATTTTTCCATTCTAATCCATTGAAAACTCTTCCTGAAATTCTAGAAATATTAGTTATTTCAAAAGTTTTCTTAATGTAACGATTAGAATTACTTTTCTTTATGGAATTTCTTCCATATTCTAAAGAAAGCCTAGGGTTCTTATTAGAGCCTTCTATTTCTTGTGTTTTTCCAAAATGAATCTCATATTCATCCGGAATAATTGCTTGTTGAATTTACGCTTCAACTATTCTTGCAATACTGCACATTCTTGATCAATTTCAATCATTTCCTTATTTTTATACACATTTCCATAATTAGAATTGGTAGCGTATATAAAGCTTGATAGTAAATGCTCATTATGTGATTACAGTTTAAATAGGTCGTTTCTTTTCACTTGGAAATGCAAACTTAATGAGTCATTAAAATCTGCATCTTTTAATGAGATACAATATTTTGGATAGTAGGTAAATAATAACTTAGTATAGGCTAAATTTCCTTCTACTATTCCAAGATTTCCTTCTCTTGCATTAATGAATCGTTCATCCGATAGATTAATAACAATAGGACAATTAATTCCTTCCTTAAAGGTAGATTTAACTAATATTTGGATTCCTCCAAGATGTACATAATTCATTTTCTTTCTTTTCTTTTCTGGAATTTTTCGTAGTATTTGATCTATCATTGCTTTTGTTAAAAGATTTAACTTATGTTTTCTCTTTGTTTGGGTAATTTCTATTACCTTTTCAACTTCCTGATATTCATGGTATGAAATTTTATTTCTTGAAAACATTCTCGATTCTCTGAATATATTATCTTGATTTTTAACCTTAGTTGTAATCCTTGGATTTTTCTTAATAATTCGTTATCAAATGTTGCTTTTAAGGCATAACCTCTTTGATCTTCTTCTGCTTTCAATTATTTGAGCAGAATTTTCTACTTCTTCTATTTCTTTATTCATCACTTTCTTCGAAATGGATGAATATTCTTCATATAATTCATCATAAAATTCATCACTATGAATTGATTTTATTGATTCAAGTCCGAATCAATTTCTTCTCTATCAATTTTAGATATTTTTACATGTTTTTGTTACATTCGTAACTTTTATGTCCTTCTTCACCACAGCTTGTAACATTTACATTTTTCTTTAGTGGGCTTAAAGTTATTTTTCTTTTGTAATATTTTTCCGAGGAATATAATTTTTCTTTGACATATTTTTCTTTTTATTAACATTTTTCTTGATTTTCGTCTTTTCTTGTAAGTCCTTTCATTACATCCCCATTGGGTTCTTTGCATTAGTATCTAAACAATAAATTTGTGTATTAATTCTTTTAGCTTTTCGCTGAACATTATGTGCCATGCATAATTGTCCAAGTCTATTATTTAGAAAAGTTATTCTTTGTCCAAGGGTATCTTTATTTGTTTTTACCTTGTCATATTCTTCTCTAAAATATGTGGCCCAAAAGCGCAGTAATTTTTGATAATATTTTTCCATGTATGTTACCATATCTTTACTGCTATCAAATATTTTATAATAATATTCTTCAAATTCACATGTATATTCTTGAATATAACTCATTTTACATATCTGTAATTTTTCTAATTGCTCTTTCGCTACTATTCTTATTTTTTCCCGATTTAATGAAGGATTTCCTTCTCCTCCTAAGAATTCATTTCCAATATATTGGACTAGATTTTCTATTCCTTCTTGTAAGGATTTTTTAAAACCTTCTAAGGTTCCATTTTTTATAATTGCTCTAGCTTCCTCAGATAATCCTGAGTACCAATGATTTATTTTTCCAGCAAATGTATTTATCATGATAATATATTTTTCTTCATCTGTATATTCCATTTCTTTTCCTAGTAGAAAATAGAGAAATGTATTTTGTGCCCATAAATCTAATTCTTTTTCTGGTTCTCTTTTACAATCGAGATTTAGAAATTTATTAACTCCTGCTTCATTTGTAGACATTCTGTTAGGCATATATTTAGATCTACTGTTATGATATTGATTAACAAAATCTTTGTTTCGTTTTTCTTTTTGAACATAGTTATGTTCATTATTTTCTTGTTGTTCCTGTTTTACAGGGTTTGAACTTTCTCCTCTAAAATTTCCTTGGGGTCCTCCTGTTTCCCCTTTATTCATAAAAACATTTAATTTTAAATCTGAAATTTCCAGATCTTCCATAGCATATACTAATTCATCTATTTCATTCATTCTGAATTTTGTTCTAGATTTTCTTTACTCTGTTCTGATATATCATTTTCTAGTATATCTTTACCAGATTTAATTTTTTGTTTTTCCCAAAATTCTTCTATTAGTTTTTCATCAAAACTACCTTTTTGATAATTTCTTGAAAATTTTTCTGACAACAAATCTTTAATATATTTTTGACTTATATTTTTGTCAAACTTATCTGTTCTTTTGATTGTATTTATTAATTTTCCTGGAAGATTTTCTTTAATTGATTGTATTTCAATTTCTAATAATTTTAACCTTATGGCTAATTGTTTATGACTTTCTATTAAGTCATGTAATAAATCTATTGCCCCTTTGAGACTCATTCAGAATAATA
This sequence comes from Solanum pinnatisectum, assembly GCA_035578085.1. Lineage (NCBI taxonomy): Eukaryota > Viridiplantae > Streptophyta > Magnoliopsida > Solanales > Solanaceae > Solanum > Solanum pinnatisectum. The sequence goes on along the minus strand of CM069079.1, from coordinate 38,956,580 downwards.
TTCAGATAAAGTTAAAATTTCTTCATATCCGAATAATATATAATCTATAGGAAATTCATCCTTGAATTCATCATTTTGTATAGATATCACTATTTGATTTATAATTTTTTCTTTTATATCTCTATTTAATTTTTCCATTACTTTTAGTATTATTACTAAAACCTTATCTTCTATGAAACATAATGGTGGTATAGTTGTCATTTATGTTGCTTTATTCTTTGTTTTAATTGAATTACAAATTTATATTCTAATAATGATATTTGTGTAATTAAATGATCTAGTTTATGTAGATCTTCCATAGTTTTATTTATTTGTTTATTCAATTTTTTATATTCGACATATTTATTTTTTAAATCATGCTTGATTTGTTTGTATGTTTGAGTATTCTTATGAGGTCTTCTCATTTTAATTTTGTTTTATTTTTCCAGGGCTCTGATACCAATAAGGGGCTATGATGCAAAACTTGCATGGTATCACGAATTTAATTTAAGCAAATTTAATTTAAGCGATATAAAGATGACTTTTTCAATTCTTTTATATAGGCATTGTATTCCAATTTTTCTTGGATTCTAATCATTCTTATCTCATGGATAGCTAATATCATTGTGATAGAATGCTTACTATGTACTTTCATGTAAGCCTGTTCTAATTCTTTTATAGATTTATCTAATTTATATAGAGATATTCTATATCTCCATGCTCTTTTTCTTATTAGATGCAATTCAGCTTGAATATGCTTCATGTTGTTTATAATATCTCAATTAAACTAAACATAATTAATTGTATTCCCTGTAGGTACTAAGTATGTTCTTTTTAAGTTAGAATATATGTAAACTTAACTTGTAATGTATGATTAAAATAATAATTATGCAATATAGAGTTGTGACGTATATACCTTTCTCTCGTTTATTGTCGGAATAGTTTTTATCACTACCTCAGCAGTTCTCCTTTCCGGCTATAAACAGTTTTCGCCTTCACGACCTCGACCTAACACTACTTCTCTCTCTGTTTCCTCAGTTGGCGGAAGATCGCAACCTTCACTTTAGAACTAATCTTTTAATATATGAGGAGAGAGATATACAAACCAAACTCTTTTATTTCATAATATTATTTTTACACACACTATAGTTATTTTACATAAGTAAACTTAGAAAGAAATACTTTTCCCTGACGGGAGAAGTGTTCTACTCACTAATGAAGGTACCTAGCATTTTTCTATTGGGAGATAGATGTCAAATGTAGTCTGCCTTCTCATGAGTTTTGCTTCTCCTTTTATAGATGTAAGGAGGGACTAATGTTACAATTTTTCTTTTGTAGGGTTGCTCCTCCAAATCTTTTGTATTTGTCTTCCAATCCTTCAATTATTCTGATGGATGACCGACAATGGTGGGAATCTCTTTTTGAAAAGAGATATCTTTAGAGATAAGATAAGATTTCTTTCTCTTGTCTCTTTCTTGATGACGTAAGTGCTTACGTCGTCTTTTTTGTCTTCTTTTGACAGCTACATTATTTTGTTTTACAGCTGTCCTTTCTTCTTCCTGAAGACTTCAATCTGATGACTCGTCTTGATTTTTATGTTTATGTTCCAAGAACTTGCACGCCATCTTCCATGTTTCCGCTGTGGCTTCAAGTCTGTGGAATTCAATATCCTGGATTTTTTCCTTTAGGATGGATGATTTTCCTTTTCCTTTTGTCATTAAAATCCAATAAGGATTATGAATAATGACCTGATATTCTTCATTGTAAAATTTCTTAAGAATAAAATATAACGCTTTTATTCCCAAGGCTCTTTTAGTTTGGATCCATTTTTTGTTAAGATAAGGGATTTTTTTATCTACCCCTGTGGCCTTAACGTTGAAATCTTTTAATTTTTCCACGGTAATGTAATTAATTGTGGGAAAGTATGATTGCAAGTCTTTGCCTTCCATTGCTATGCTAAAGAATCTACAGTAGACTCCTTCTCCTTGTGCATAGGTTTTTATTGTATTGAACAATTGTTCAGGTAATTTGGGCGATTCTTGAAGGTCGGGTTTTGCATAAATCTGTCAAGGTATCCATATTCAAATAATTGAAATTAAACCCAGGAGATCCATTAGAAAATATAGAAATTCTAGGAAATAAACTTGTATTTCCAAGAACTCCATAAGTTTCTCCACTTTCTTCTGGAAGATTATAGATATATCTTGAAAATTCAAGATATTCTTCTTCCTTTGGATTCTTTTTTTCTACCTGCAAAGAAGAAAAAACTTTTGTTTCTGACGAAACTTTAGTGCTTTCTGATTTCCCAGAAATAATTTTTTCAGTTTTTGATGAGGATGGGCCTTTTTCCTCATTTGATTTATTGGCCTCTTTATTAATTGCTAGGCTTTTACCCTCGTCCTTAGACTTAGGTGTCGGCATATCCTTGCTTACCGTTGAGATGTTTTTGGCACTATGTGCTAGTGGGACATCTCCTGCCACTTTGTTGGGAGTAATATTCCCAGCGGGTTTTGAATTCCCTTTTGGACATGTGTCCAAGTATTCTTGGGAATTTAATTAGATTAAACCATAAGATAATCAAAGTTACTCAATCAATACGATAACAATAATAATAGAGGGAAAGAAATATTTGGACTTGGACCTTTGGCTCAAACCCATTTAAATTGGCCTTTTGGCCCACCTGTCCTAAGTCTATAATGGGCTAATGACATAAAATGGGCCTCAGCCCTCCTCCATTTATGTTGGACCCATTTTAATTCCTGAAAATTCCTGTATACAGTGAACATATATTGCTGCATATGGACTGTATGTTAGTCCATTTTCATGTATATTGAGTTGTATATCAAATGCATACAACCCATTTTAGCTTCTGCAACCTGTATTTTGATTTTTGGATCTGTATCTCAAAATTTTTCATGTATACTAGTGTATATTGTCGTATACAGCAAGTATACAACCCTTTCTTTGAACTTTTGGGGACTTGTATCTCAGTTTTAGAATGTGTTTTGTTCCCGTTTGGACCTGTCACTCAGCTCCATTGCTGGTATTTGAGGGCTGATTCACGAAGAAAGAGCGTTGGGCCTTTACGGCACAATTCGAAATGCAAGGGTGGAATCCGGATAGGCTCAAGCGAAGGGGGATTCATGCAAGAAAATAAAGCGATAAGGATTAGGATTCTAATCATGAAAAAGCTTAGATCAAATCACATGATTTCCATATTAAAAAAAAAAAAAAAAAAAGCTATGAAAACTTTAACAATAATGAGAAATAACTTCAAACCCATGGTGATATGAATGAATTCCAAACCAAACACATGTTAACTCCTAATAATCATTATCTAAGTGAATACTAGAGAATAAGTAACGGTCATACTTATGATCCCAAACATATTAAAGAAATAACCTCACTTTGGCAAGCTTAATCCATAATAAGAACCATACAGATAAGAGCAAATATTGCACCATGGTAGATGTTAACAAAGGATTAAAAGAAGAAACTTAAACATCACATGCTTAAACTAAAATTACCCAAAGGAATTAGTTTCGATACTCAATGATAGAGTAAGAGATAAACCTTTTAAAGTTTCGTATAACTATAACGGAAACGCTAATCAACTTTCAAAAACCAAGGAAGAATATGGAGCATTCTTAACTCTACAATAAACAAACAGCAGCCTAGTTGATCATGTCGAAATTCATTCATCATTTATGGAGCATAAAACATGCTGAGATAACTACTCCAATATTCCAAGACTTGACACTTATCACATTTGACAAGAATCAGGACTAAGGAAGCTATAAAAATTGTTAAGATACCAACAGTAGACAAAAGAAGAATATTTCCGGCTAAAAATCATCAACATAACATATGAAAATCCGATAATACTAAGAACACCTAGCTAAGAATTGATAAAGGAAGCTAAAAAAACATAATATAAGGCCGGGAAGAGTTCACCTTTTTCCGGGCAACGAATTGGGACGGCTACAAGCTTAGAGTGACCTCACCACCACTTTGAAACTTGAGCAATAAATCAGAGTATCCAAAACGATTTTAAATAAAGACCCTTTCAGAATCTAGAACTAAAATATATTCCAAATTTCTCGAGTGTAAATCAATTGTTCAAGAAAAAAATTTTCCAACCAAAAAATCCCCCCCCCCCCCTCAATGAATGACCAGGAGCCATTTATAGAAGGGAATTTTTGGGGTTCACGATTTGGAGGGAAAAGGGTAAAAACGGATAGGAAGGGGTCATTCAAAATTCAAATGCCATAAATTTCTTTCACCATAGGAGGGAGGCATACTTTTTCTCTGAAATTTGACCCATTCCGAAAGGGGAAAGGGAGGAAAAACGTGCCTGCTGGAATCGCAGGAAAAGCTGCGCAAGAACCATGCTCAGACTGAGGAAGGAGCCATTTATAATTGTTTTCCGTCTATTTGACGCTTGGAGACGGACGTCGTGTCCTTTTTCCGTGAACTCGCCACCGCATGGGGGAGGTGAAGCGTGTACGAGGGCCGGGGTGTCGTTCACGCGTTGCTGTTCGAAACAGGCGTGAAGACGCCGTAGTCTCACTCTGTTTGGTCGCTGCTGCTGATGCTTGGATGTGGTACCGCTGCTCCTGGGTTTCTATTGTGAGGGGAAAAGGATTTGGGCCGGGTTTAAGGAGTGGGTTGGGTTTGGGAATTAAATTTAAGTGTTGGGTCAAAAGAATGAAAAGGGTGGGCTGCTGAAATGTATTGAATTGATTTGGATTTGGGCTAGAAATCTGGCCCAATTTCGGGTCATGCAAAGGATTGAAGAAATTGGCTAAAATTGCCATAATATCAATTGAACTTCGATTAGAATTTAGTCGGTGGATTTCATCAGCACTTAAACAAAATGAATTTTCATAAATTAATTAAGGAGCTTCTTAATCTCAATGAAATAAAATAATTAACTTAATAAACTAATGATCAAAAATATAAACTACTAATCAACTTAATAAAATATAAGTAAAACTAATATCTTTTCGAGACCATTTTCGAATATTCATAAAAAGTACTAATTATATATGTGATTATATAAAATATATATATTATTTAAAAATTATAAATAAGTGATAAACTATTTAAAATAACTTGACAATATTTTTATTTTATTTTGTTCTTTGATTTTCTAAAACTAATTATTTGAAATCGTTTGAAATTGAAGAAGCTCGATGATTAATGTATATTGTGGAAGTCCAAAATTGGGTGTCAACAATAGAGTTTCAAACGTTTCCTCTAAGGAAAGAATAAACCAAATATGGAAGAAAATAATGTTTTCCGTTTCGGAAAAGTTAAAGCATTTATGGTAATACTTTGTTTTTTCTTTTTTGAAAAAATAAATTTCAAATAAGGTAATAAAATCAGGGCAAAATCCTAACACTATCAAATGTCGTATAAGTTATACGAAAAATAATACATGAATAAATTAAATCTTATCCAGCTATCAAATAACCCCTAGCTACATATAGGTGAGTGTAGTAGCATGGTGCTCCTCTTTCCAATAATATCTCCCTCCATTTTTATTTGATTGTCGAATTTAATTTGACATGAAATTTAAGAATGTAAATAATATTTTTATAACTTGTGGTCTTAAATTAATTGTCATTTAATCTAGTAATTTTAAAAATGTCATGTTAAAAGTTGAATGAAAGAGTTGTCAAAAAAATTAAAGATATGTTTTTTTAAAACGAATTGAAAAGAGAAGTATATATAGGATAAATGAATTGAAAGTGGAGAAACAATAAAGTTCCCCTTCTAATTTTGTTGGCCAATTTATAATAACATTTACTAGTTATAATTTGATGATAACAATATAATATATAGTGCATGAATTCCATGTGATTAATTAGCTAGTTAAATATATAGTGTTCTTTATCAAGGTAATTGCAAGCAATAATTGCTTCAAAAGCAATTGATTAATTAAATTGCAGGCAATATGTCATGATGATATTGATGACACTTTTACAATATCCTACGGCTACAAGAGATGAAACTCAAACTAAAGGGCAAATTATGGGGAAAGAATTCCTATTTTATACAAATATTTAATTCCATGACATTAGTGCAAAACTAAAATAAATAAATTGAAAGGACCTAATAAGGTAAAAATGAAAGAAAAAAAAAAAACACATTAGGCATGTGAAGAGATTTGCAGGAGCAGGAAGTACCATGTTACTAGATCTACATTATTTTAGGATTGCAAAATAAAAATATCATAAAATATAGGGTAGCAGATTATTGTTTGTTTTGTTTCCCTCACAATGTTCCCGACTAAATTTGAATCATGTACTACACGATTCATTTAGAAATAGCGCTTCCAACATGATTTTCTGTATATTAAAGGCTTGATAGGGTAGCAAATTGATAAAACTCACTTGTTTTTTTTTTTATAAAAAAAAAGGACAAATAACATCCACCAAAAGATATGACACATTAAATGAGGCTGCTCCTTTCTTAATTAAATATTTTGAATTCTAATCGTAGATATAAAAAAAATCTTGAATAGAAAGCACTTCTCCTCGAATATGGCTTTATATGCAATTCAAATCTGAATACAAATAAGAAATCACAGTAAAAGAGAAGGGACAAACATTTGTTTAAGAATGTTGTGGAACTTGGGTCCTACTACAACGTGATTCTTGCTGTGTTTTGTGTCGTTTAAATAAATGTGTAATACTCCACCTTGCATTCACCTATTTTGTGACACCTAAACCCCTCTCATCACATGCAACTTAACTTAAAACTCATGTTTTCCATGATTTGCACCAACAACTACTCACATATTAACCATTAACTTTTATTGGATATGATGAAATTATAATAAAATGTACAACAATAACATATCCCGTTTAATCCGACAAAGAGGAATATAAAGTGAACGTAGATCTTAATTCATATCTTAGATATGTATAGATTATTTCTGATACCCCTTAATTTTTAAAATCTAGCAAAATCGTCCAACTTTTGACTAATTTACCTGAAACATTCAATCAAATCTACTCTAGAAAAGTAATATTTTAAAATAGATAGTCACATAGTGTAATATATTAAATCATACTCCCTCGGTCCCTAATTACTTGTCCATTTTTCCTTTTTTAGTTGTCCCTAAGTACTTGTCTATTTTGACAAATCAAGAAAGGACAAAAATAATTTTCCTAGTATACCCTCAATTAATTATTTTGAAAAAAGGTAGAACTTCTTGAAAATCATAAGTTTTTAATTCATCTACTTCATAATTAATGGGGTAAAATGGTAAACTCACTATATCAATAATTATTTTCTTAATAGGTGTGTTAATTCAAAAGTGGACAAGTAATTAGGGACAGTGGGAGTATATATTATCTACTACATATTATAATGAATAATTTTTTTCAATTTATTTGATTTTTTGAATCTAGAATTGAAGATGGAGTTACGTTGTATTCATTAATAATTTTTGCAAATAATAATATTTGGTTGTTTGAATATATGAGTACTTTTCTTGAAATCATGATATGATTTAATGAGGTCAATTTTAAACAAATTTAAAACTTAGGATAAAATTTGAAAAAGAAAAATATAGTGAAGTGAAAACAAAGTTTGGGGTTTCAAAATTTT